>JAWZYV010019619.1:0-600000 GCA_038373885.1 Cheiracanthium punctorium | reverse complement strand
TTATTGAATTCTCAGTGTTTGAAGTAAATGTGGTAGACACTGTTTTACATGGTAAAAACTGTATGAGGGGAATCAAAGGGATGTTTATGTTGGGAGAAACGATGATTAGATTGCAAGTGAAGTCCTTTTTGGAAGAACATTCCATTGAGTCCTATGAATCTAACTTTGAAAAGTTAGATTCATAAGAATTGCCACCAGCAGAATATTTTTTCGGCATGGAAAATAACAAAACAAATTATATAGATGTAGATGTCGAAGTGGAGAAACTCTTCACAGACTTTTTGAAATTTTTTGAACAAGGACGTCAAACATCAGAATACTTTTTGTACTGGGATAATTTCCTGAAATTGCACCAGCTTCTAAAAAAATTTGATTCGTTCCGATAGACAAGGTCTCTAGGAATTTCATCTAGACACAGTACAAAAACTTCTACCAGTATTTTCTGTCTTTGAATGTGTAAACTATCAACGATGGGCTTCTTTATATTTGGGAGACATCAGAAGACTACCCAAGACAGCCGCGGACATGCATGAAATGTTCATGAAGGTAAAGAATGTTGTGAAACGGTATGAACATAAATTTTCAGCTGTTGCAGCGGACGTTGCATTAGGACAAACCATTAATAGATACCAAAAAAGCTCATCTGGTATCGTAGGGCATACTAAGCAAAAGCAGTTTGTACCAGAATGGGAGATAAAACATCATGAGCGTCCGATGATATTGTCACAACTCTCGCAACCGTGGAATTGCGAATGTTAGATCGTCTTTTTCCGAGCGGGTATTTTATTATTCTGAGGCGTTTTGCTTGTTCTCGATCCACTTGCGATAAAAGAAAACATACTCAATAGATCACAATCAAGTTTTCTGGATTAACATAATTTTTAATATTTACAGAGAACTATGTACAAAATGAGGCAACTATGCTTTTCCATCATAGAAAATAAAAAAGTAAATTACACATCACATTTGTTTCCATCGAGAGGAGAGACCCATTTTCCTCTCTCTCTCTCTGCATCCGTTCGAAACTGACCCTTCTTTTTTCTCTCGCCCCCTTGTCCAAGCGGGAGCTTGCTGAGTCGGGGGTGACGTCAACTAGGGTCAGGGGTCAGCATCGACCCTCCCTGGTGAAAGCACATAGATAGAATAATACTGTGTGAGAACACGGGTTTCCAAGGGCGCGACATTACGCCCCCACCTAAGAGCGAAATTTGCCCTTAAAGGCTGATTTCCTCCAATTATATAATATATACGAAACAGTCTCACAGGTGATCTATGAATGACCTATCCTTACAAAGTAAGATACAGGGATTTTTTTTTTTTAAATCTTTAACTTTGATTTAAAAAAAGCATTATAGTAGTTCAAAAAATAATAAGCTAAAAAATAATAAACATACAAAAATAATAAACTAAAATACACCTAAACAAATAAAAAAAATATTACCTGATAAATTACAAATCAAACAGAAATTAGTTTTACTCATCCTGCTTTAGTCTTGAAATGGCATCAGCCGCTTTATGATTTTTACCTGGCCTGTGGGTGATTACATATTTCCATCTTTGAAGCGCCAATGCCCAGCGTGTGAGCTTTGAGCTTCTGGGGGTCACTTCATTTAAATATGTTAGCGGATTATGATCAGTGATGATCTCCACCGTCCCCCGTGAATCCACTTATCAAATTTATTGAGTGCAAAAAGTACTGCCCAAGCTTCTTTTTCAATACTCGCCCAATTTTGCTGAGTTTCAGTTAACTTTTGGCTGGCAAAAGCTATGGGTTTATACTCCCCATTCTCGTCCTTTTGTGTCAGACAACACCCAACAGCTAAATTGGAACTATCGGCATGCACCTGAAATGGTTCTGAAAAATTAGGTGTCGCCAAAGCAGTAACCCCACACAATAATTTCTTTAGCTTTTGAAAAGCTTCCTCATGCTCTCCTTTCCATGGAATATTGGTACTCGGTGAATTTTTCTTGGTCAACTTGGTTAAAGGTACCGAAATCTGAGCAAAATTAGGGATATATGCTCGATAAAAACCCATAAGACCTAACACTGACCTAACTTTCTTTTTGGTTGTTGGTTGTTTTAAATTTTTAATAACAGCAACTTTTTCTTCATCTGGGGCGTGTTTTCCCCCTCCAATTCGATGTCCTAAATATTTTATCTCCGTCGCCGCAAAAGTACATTTTTCTAACCGAACGGAAAATCATAATTTTTTCAGATGACTGAAAACATTTTCGATGTGTTTCATATGGTCAGCGAAAGTTTCTGAAAATATGATAACATCATCGATGTAGGCCTGCGCGTACTCACCAGGCCCGTGCTGGCCCGGGAGGACAGGGGGGCGTGTCCCCCTGCGCCCTCTGCTTGAGGCGCCCTTTGCGCCTTAAGCCAAGTAAAGAAATTGCAAAGAATTACATTTTCATGTACAAGAAATTAACGTTGAAAAATTGTTTTAAACTAAAATATTTTTTTCCCTCGAATGCGAGGGCGAATTAAAGAGGGTGGGGCGGAAGGGGCGTTCCCCCCCAAGAGAAAAAATTAATGTAAAAAATCCTATTTTACTACCATAAAATGGATGCATCCCCCCCCCCCCCGACAAAATTGCATTTATCCACCACTGATCGAGTGTTCCAGTTTTTAAAATACAAAAATGTAGATTTACTACACTATTACGAAGAAGAATGAAATGTACGAAAAGTTTAACATTTTAAATATCTATTAACTGTAATATTCCCCTTACTCGATTTCCACCTGCATGAATGACTAACAGTCTATGATTTCTGAGTGGCATCGACCCTCGGTTTGCTTTTACTTATTTCAGTTAGTGCAGCGGTTCTCAACCTTTTAACGTCGCGCGCCCCCAAAATAAGTTGACTTACGGTGGCGCCCCCCCTCCTCACATTTTTTAGCATACATTCAGTTTTTTAATCTTTAACAATGAACATTTAGTCGAATTTTCTACAAAAGAATGTTATCAGTAAAGTTTAAATGAACATTTTAAGCGAAAATGCATATATTTTTGAGTGAAAATGAGAATAAATAAGATGATTTTTTAAAAAAACATGCATCACTACCTGCTCTTTGGTTTTTCTTGCGCCTCCCTTGTGGTCGTGCCCCACAGTTTGAGAAATGCTGAGTTAGTGGATTTTTTCGGTTGTCGATGGTAAAATACAATGTCTCAAAACATTCGCGACATTTCATATTGATAGAGTAATTTTTTTTTTCACAAAGTCGTAGCTACGGGTCATGAGGATCTAGTGACGTATTATTGTAATTTTGTGTGGTGGGAGGGGAGAGGTTAGTTGGAAGTTTCACACACACATCCATTTTATGAAGTAAAATAGGATATTTAACATTTTTTTTCTCGGGAGGAGCAATTTCCCCCTATACCCCCTTTAATCCTTCCTTGTGAGGGCAATTGTCAAGATTTGAATTTTGTACCTCTGACTTCTTATTACTAACTATTATGCAGGAAAAGACTACCAAGTGCGCCCTTCTGAGGCTTGCGCTCCTGGCACCTGCCAACCTGGCCAGCTCCTAGCTACGGCACTGATTTGCAAATTAATATTATGAAAGATCCCCCCCACCCCCTCCAAATAAAATAAAATAAAATGGAAATGTCATTTTCCCAGAAACTTGAAAGCAATGGCGTTGCTAAGAGAGGGGCAGCAGTTGCTCCCCTTAAGTCTTTGATTCGCTGATTGACGCAGTCGCATACAACGCAAACTGTTGTTTTACTTCTGTACAAAAATAAATAACTAATTAAGCCTAATAATTTTTTAACCTTCAAAAAAGAGGTAGTGTTCCTTTCTAAAGACAACTTTGCTAGCCGAGCTCTCAAAGAAAAAAAAAAGAAAAGAAAAAGAAAAGAAAAAGAAAAGAAAAGAAAAACCTTTTTAGTAATATTATCATTTAACAAACTTATCAAGTTAGTAATTTTAACGACGTGCAACGAAACACAAACACACCTATTTTATACCAGACTATCATAATTTTACACTTCTTTCGCGTTTCCATATGATAAAGTCATAGCGTCAAGCATAGAAAACATATATGTTCCTTGAAAAACCACGCTCAGTAACAAGGTTTCTAAGCACCCTTTTTTCTCTTCCCCTACATTTCGCGCACTTTCAGGCAACAAAACGAGATTACCTCCATCCATCTGGGTCGGGTCTTTCATGGGTGTCCGGTATCTGAAAACGAGCACCCCCCCCCCACCGATCTGTCCATAGAAATATATATCTGTATGGCGCGAATGTTTCAGATGTACGTGTACAAGTGTTCAGACAAAAAAAAAGGAAAAATTCCAACTCTTACTAATTACTGGAATCCACTGTAGTATGGTAGCAAAAGAGGGGGCTGTGGGTCCTCCATAAACAAAAAACCAGCGCTTTAGCTCGAGGACTTACTGCTAAGCAAGGACAGGACTTGCAGGGGGTACACAGACACAAGGCACATATTGTTTCCTATTACAGCTTCCTGGTTTACACCCATCCACAAAATTACTGACAAAGCAACGAAAATGAATAAAAAACAAACAAACAAAAAAAGAACTTCAAGGACACCCCTCGAACCTATAATGAATTCTTCTTTTTTGTTTGTGTTTCAGTTACTTTCTAAATCTTTGCTAAACTGAGAACCAGAGTTGGACAAAATACATGAAAAATGTATTTTCAATACAAAATACAAATTACATTTATTCAGACACAAAAAATTGGCGTTGCTTTTTCTTGTGAAAATACAAAATACAAAAGTATTTTGAAAATAGTATTTCAAATACATGTATTTGCGATACTGTCCAACTCTGATTATGAAAGCGCTATGGGCGTCAACAGAATATTTTCCCCGGTGTGTGTGTGTGTGTGTAGGGTAGGGGGGGGTTGGCAAAGATTACTTTACCATACCGTTACTATGATGGAAAGAGAGAAAAAGACGACAAAAACAGAGACAAAAAGGGCATGCAAAAGCCAGGGAGGGACAAGTGCTCTCCCCCCCCCACTCGTTCTATGTTGCCGACGCCTATGTAAAGCGCCCTCATCATCCTTTGTCCACCGCCCTCTCAAGGCACCCAGCACGGGCCTGACTACCTTTTTTAACTCCTCATAATTTTCATACTGTTCTCCTTCGACATATGACAGTAATGGAGCCGCCTTTTCTCCTAACAAGCAAAGCAAAATTTTCCCTTTTAATTCATCTTCAACCTGTTCACTACTGAATGCTTTTTCCAGACTAGTGAAAAAATAATCCCAGCCTTCGGCTTTGTTTGGAACTTTGACCGTTAAGAGTCTAATTATCCTAATTACTTCTTCAAACGATCTTTTTCCACCTTGCCCTTCCTGACCTGTTACTATAATTTGACGCTCCTCTTGATCTGACCTTTGTGACTTTATTTTTTCCATTTCTATCCGTTCCTGAGATTGAAGTTTTAAAATCTCCATCTCATTTTTTTCCCTCACTTGCCTTTCATCAATTATTGACTGTAACAGTTCTTTCACTGTTTCCTCGTCATAATTTTCCATTCCTAAAATAATCTTTTTTATATCTATCATCGTTTGCTCTGGTTGGACTTCCAACCCCAATTCCGATGCTAGCAAAATGAGTTCTGCTTTCCTCCCTCTCATTAAGAAAGCCATATTTAACCAATATTGAAATAGAAAATTTTCCTCACAAAAATGTTAATCAATGCACAAAAGTACGTCCCTTATATAGATAACATAACTTCTCAATACCCGGACAGTGGAAAAAATACACTGATCATTTGAAATAATAAAAATAACATACTTTTCATGCAACAAAATAAAATAACATTAAATAAATATTCAGCATTCTATAAATACATATTTCGTATTTACTTATCATTTCACCCACAACCCAGTGCTGTGAAATTAACACTACGCATTTCCTTAAAATAGGTAAAAAGTATTCAGCATTCTCTATAATATTTACTCTAATTTTAATCAACATTCAGCTGATATTTATTTGTAATAAATGCGCTCCAACCTTTACTTAAAATTATAAACATGTTGTTTATCATGTCACTTATCCCTGTATCAAACAATCAAGGAAAAGTCACTCACCTTGTCTGTTGATTTCTTCAGTATCAAACTTTAGTTGTCAGGCTCCTCTCCATAGTAGCAAACACACACCTATTCTCACAACTCTGTTCAAGTGGTAGTATTAATTGGTAGTTGCTGTAAATGTCGATTCTTTATATCCGCACTTGCAGATTTATCGCACCATCATCACAGCAGCACATTTATCCAGTAAGTTGTAAGGATATCCACATCAGCTCGCCATCATTATATAAGCACACATATCCAGAAATCGGAGTTATAAGGGATCTGAGATAGACTTTTCTTTTATCCCACCGCTGCCACCACTTTATGTCACAACTCTCGCAACCGTGGAATTGTGAATGTTAGATCGTCTTTTTCCGAGCGGGTATTTTATTATTCTGAGGCGTTTTGCTTGTTCTCGATCCACTTGCGATAAAAGAAAACATACTCAATAGATCACAATCAAGTTTTCTGGATTAACATAATTTTTAATATTTACAGAGAACTATGTACAAAATGAGGCAACTATGCTTTTCCATCATAGAAAATAAAAAAGTAAATTACACATCACATTTGTTTCCATCGAGAGGAGAGACCCATTTTCCTCTCTCTTTCTCTGCATCCGTTCGAAACTGACCCTTCTTTTTTCTCTCGCCCCCTTGTCCAAGCGGGAGCTTGCTGAGTCGGGGGTGACGTCAACTAGGGTCAGGGGTCAGCATCGACCCTCCCTGGTGAAAGCAGGTGCATTTCACTAGCCCCCCCACCAACGAGTTTCAAAATTTTGACGATTGTACTGGTTTGTACTACGTTTGTATCGGATAGTACCGAAATATTTCCGTTTGTACCGGTTTTGTTAAAAAGTTATTAACGATTTTAATGTGGGGGGCTAGAGAAACGACAGCCCCCCCATGAAGCAATTTTCAAAATTTGACGATTGTACTGGTTTGTACTACATTTGTACCGGCTAGTACCGAAATATTTCCGTTTGTACCGGTTTCGTTAAAAAGTTATTAACAATTGAAATGTGTGGGGCTGCAGAAATGGCAGCCCCCCCATGAAGGAATTTTCAGAATTTGACGATTGTACTAGCTTGTACTACATTTGTACCGCCTAGTACCGAGAGATTTTTGTTTGTACTCGTATAATTAGTGAAATATAACGGTTTTTTCACAAGAATTACTGTGCGAGCGTACGGTCATTGACCGTTCGCCTGTCAGTCCTCAGTACTCAGTCAGGGGGCCTGTCCTTTCGAGACGGTGTTGCTCTGACTGACTTCCTTCGCAGAGGGGTGTCACCAACGTCAAGGTAGAATGTGAATTCGGGGGGATAGATTATCTATCGCTTTTCTAAAACAAGACAAGTTACAACAACCCTGTTCAGCCAAGGGGTAAACGGACATCGCTGACAGTGATTCACTCGCCAGAGAGTATTTATGATGTCGACGATTAGTTTGTGTTACAACACTTTCTTTTAGACACTATAATTATTGTCAGAGAAGCTAGAACATTAGTTGTTAATAAAGAATAGCTTTCTTGTATAAATCAATTTTCTGTTCACCGTGAGATTTTGTTTTAAGCATTATTAATCATTAAATACTTAAACTATTCAAAAAGATCGAAATTTAAAAAGTGTGGAAAGTTTTTAATAAATATCTTTATTATTTTAAATACGTAAAATTTAAAACTAACCATAACATTTAGACAATGCTCGCAATACCGTAATAAATTTAAGATGTTTCATTTGCATTAACAAAATAAGAGGGGGAGCAGAGGGTCAGATATTACTTCTATTTGACCAAAAACTTAAGTTTTCCGTGATTCAAAATTTTAAAAGAAATTAAAAAATTCTCAGCGTCTCCCTGAAAATAAAAAATGATTAGAGACGTGTATATTGAAATGGGGGGGGGGGGGAGACAGAGAGAGTGAGAAAAATGGGTGACTACACTACTGATAAATTCCCCCACCTCTAAAATGCACACACTATTACGTACTTAGAATTATAACTTCTACTGCAAGATTTTTAGAACCTTCTAAGCAAAATTAAATTAGCCTATTGTGTATTTATTTTTTTAAATATAAGCTTTGAGCAATAATACATTATTTGGAAGCCGTTTAATAATACCGTATTATAATACTTTAAAGCTTCTGTTAATTTTACATAATAGTGAAACCTGCATATAACCTGCGTATTTAGAGATTTATGACTACAGATACATATTTTGCAGATTTTTGTTTTAAGGGTGTTTTGTATGTAAAGCTAACCTATTAATGATCTCATAACTTTATGTTTCAAGGGATACGACTTTTAACCAAAATTATAGAAAAGCAATTTTCATATCTTTATCAAATGGGGCAAGAATCCGCAAGTGCGATGGGGTAAGAATTCGAATGCAGATTTTAGCCCCTAATGCTTTGGGGTCGTGATGGTTTTGTTTGTTTGATTGTCATGTTCCGGGGCTTCCAATAACCATCAATTGAGCTAAGTTCTGAGCCTTATAATGATGATGTCCATCAGGACTGGAAAAATCTATTCCCCCACATGAGCGGGGCAATGTAAAATTTTCAGTTAGGAATGTATTTCCTTTTATTTTATTTTATTTATTTATTTCCACTGATTCGGTTTGTAATTGCAATATTTACGTTCACATCAGTTCATTTTAGCACTATATCAGTTTTTTCTACGTCCCTTAAGTATCGGAAAAACTTTTAGTTATGTAACAGCCAACTGTCTTCCTCCTATTTTGTAAGTTTCTCTAATTACACTTAAATGACAGTGATTTTTTCTTCTTTCTATCTGCTTTTGTTTTACAATACATTACAATACAAATTTACAATACATACTTTAGCGATTATTATCATATTAAACCAAAATTTTCTATGCAGTTCATAAAATAATAATAATAATAATAATAATAAATTAAGGAAAATTTAATTATACTCTACCAGTATTGAAGGTGCTGATATCAGTCAAATTCAAACCTGACAAATAATAGTTTTGCAGCAAAGACAACTTTTCAAGTGGGTTTCATTCTGAGTTCTATGTCAAGTCCACCACTGCGGATCTTTACCCCGTAAGATGGGGCAAATATCCGAAAATACCAAAATCTGTAAAAGTCACTTGCAGTTTTTTGCATTAAAATTTAGATTAAAATGATCATTTAAGGCGACAGGTAAAGGTTTAAGCTACATTCTAGTAGAAATTTAGGTTCATGACTTATTCCAAGTTTTCAGAAAATTCAAAATCGTGGACCATTGTCCCCCAACTACTTTATCTGTTCATTTTTTTTTTTTTCTTTTTTTTTTTTTTTTTTTTTTGTGCGGACGCTTCTATTTCCCAATTAAGCATTTTCAGTTAAACTTTCTGAAAGAACTTTTGAAAAGTTGCGGCCCAAAATTTAGGATGTTAGCGAAGTTGCGGGCCTTATAATTGGGATTTATATGGGGTTTTGTATGGTTTATATGGGTTTTATGCAGGGTTTTGATATGTTCCACTGGCCGAATTAAAAGCCATGGGTTCGACCGCGGATCGGCGATTGTCCTTATGTGTTTTAATACAACATAAATACTGGCAAATTTGTAAACAAAATTACGAAAATATTAATATTATTGTTCTTAGTATTATATTTCGCATACTATTTTCAATTCATAAAAACAGTTCTAATTTTGCTTCGCATTTAATAGTTTAGTACTTAATAAGACTACTCTACTTACAAATCGTAATCAGTTTTAGATGAAAATTCTACAATGATAGGTTTTTAAATGAGAAAATTATCATTGATATCAACATTTGGCTGAAATATTAGGTGAGTATGCAGAAGTATTTTTGTTTCTGTTTTCTTTTCTAATAAGCTATAATGTGCAGTACATTATAAATTTCCTGTAAAATGCTTTACGTTGCATAGCGTTTTTATGTTATAAATCGAAAAGTGCGAAAAATGTTGCTCCATCCTTGTTTAACAAAATTAGACTTTTCCACATTTTGTCAATTCTGTACCTCCAGAATTGTGCATGTCTCCATCAAAGTGATCGTTACCCTTTTCTTTAGATTGCGCAGTAGATGACGTAGCACCGTTTCTTCAGCAGAAAATAAAATAGATATTTCTACGTAAATTAAAAAAATTAAACTCCTGTGTTCATTGTTAAAATATTATCTTTTATTATAATACTTATGCGATTCATTTTATTATATTTTAAATGCATAAGGCTATAAATTTTATCATTTCACATCAACCCTCCATCCTCTTCCGCCGGATATATCTCGCATTTTCCTTGTCTCCTGATAAGCGCGATATAACGAGGGGATACTACGATTTTAGCTAGCTTTTCTAAAAAAGTTTTGCCAACGCAGGAATGCACCTCTTCCTGGTAACCCGGCAATTTTTTCAAGTGTTCGACCCCCGGATTTTCTTCCCCTTAGACCTCACACCCTTCAGACCAGTGGTCGAATATCCGAAAGACGGGGAAAAATTCTGAAACCCAATGTTTTGGATAGCGGTCGATGAACTCTTGCGTTCTCACAAAATTGCTTGTGGAGAAACCGTTATATCTCTCTTATTATAAGCGTACAAACAAAAATCTCTCGGTACTAGGCGGTACAAATGTAGTACAAGCTAGTACAATCGTCAAATTTTGAAAATTCCTTCATGGGGGGGGCTGCCATTTCTGCAGCCCCACACATTTCAATTGTTAATAACTTTTTAACGAAACCGGTACAAACGGAAATATTTCGGTACTAGCCGGTACAAACATAGTACAAACCAATACAATCGTCAAATTTTGAAAATTGCTTCATGGGGGGGGGGGGGCTGTCGTTTCTCTAGCCCCCCACACTAAAATCGTTAATAACTTTTTAACAAAACCGGTACAAACAGAAATATTTCGGTACTATCCGGTACAAACGTAGTACAAACCAGTACAATCGTCAAAATTTTGAAACTCGTTGGTGGGGGGGGCCAGTGAAATGCACCTGGTGAAAGCACATAGATAGAATAATACTGTGTGAGAACACGGGTTTCCAAGGGCGCGACAGATATCAAACCTATTTCGGGAAATTGCTGGCTCCATTTCTATTGTCGACTGTTTGGACATCCAGCATGAGTTTTCTAAGAAGAAAATCCAGAACCTAGATGCAAAGGTGACCTCAATGTTTAAATATATTTCACAAAAAGGTAAAACCGCTTGTTATACTTCCTAATCCATTACACAATCTGATAGCAAAAGCACTGTTTTCACAATATGCAAAGGAAAATATATTAAATGTGTTTAAGATTGGCGATGATTTGTATTCTACACTGGGCAAAACACGATATGAAAACATAACAATAAGGATTTCAACTACCATCCACAAAATCATGCTACCAGCATAGTAATAGAAGATGATTTAGTGCCAGAAAAGAATTTACAGAAATATCAAACTGATTTTATTGGGGCATGTAATTGCTTAAAATGTTCCAAATCCTCTTGTATTTGTAGGGCAAATGAAGAAACCTGTTGCTCTTTCCGTTAGTGTGGTAGTAAGGGGTTAGATTCAATATGTAACAATCCTTTTGCAGTTTCATTACAATAATTTTTTTTATTCACGGTAACATATGTCTATGTTGTAATCGAAAATAGTATAACAAATTAACTTGTTGTTTATTAATTTATGACAACAGCTAAAAACCATTGCTATTTTCATCTTACAAATAGTAATTACAGTATATTGATATAATTTTTATGCTAATCGGTCAAGTATTAACTTAGATATGAGCAATTTTGTGATCGAGCGGCTGACATCTTTGATGACGTCATAGCCAGAAAATGTACCAGGTAGCGGATGTCCACCCAAGCCGAAAATACTTTCTAAGACACCTATTAAATATTTCTGAAAAAAAATTCTCCATACTCAAATTTTCCCACAGAACTGTAGCTAGGTCCAGGACTATTCCTTTCTCTGTTACACACACTTGAACGAGGGGGGGGGGGGAATAAAAACATCGATGAAAAAACCCGAAGTGGCGTCCTTGAAAGGGGAGTTCGTAGGCTTCTTTCAAAAGAAACGCAGATCACAGATTCCTATTTAATTAAACTGCATTAGTTGGAGAAAGACACTTCTTTCCCTAAGAATTTTGTGAACTTGGAGTCAGGGGCGTAGCCGGGGGGGGGGGGTATAGAGATATATCCCCCCCCCCGAAATTTTTGGATTAGTGATGAAATTCCGTCTATTTATACACATATAAGTTCATAACTCATCCCCCCCCCCCCGAAAAATTTTGGAGTAGTATTAAAGGCGCGGAGACTTTTTATCACTGCAGACTTCTATAATGGTAGACGAACGTCGTAATGCTTTTTCGAAGTCGGGCCGGCGATGTTCGGCAGAGAGACGGCATAGTTTCATTTCATCTTCGGGTTAAGTTCAGCACCGGGGTCTCGCTGTCGGTGGACCGCCGGACGGAGATGCAGGACGGTTTACCCGGGCTGGGGCTGTTTATGAAAAAACACTCCGGGATTACGATGACATATTTTTATTTGGTTTCACATAGTTTTACATGGCAAGTGAAGCCACGAAGAATCTCTGCTCCGAGCTGTGTTTCAAATTATATAACCTCGGATCACGTGTTCTATACAGTATCACATGTGCCAAAAGAGATGTAATTATACTAGTCAACAAATTTAAACTTTTTTTCTGCCTTTGGTTTGTAAATGGGTGCATTTACTTAATTTCGGGGTGCTGAATTCACTGGTAAAATCAATTTATGTCTATCACGTGACATTTCCAAGAGGCACAGGAAAATCTGAAGCAATATCGGCAAAAATTGATAGAATTGAAACTAACATGAAATTCATATTAAAGAGCTTCATAATTCAATATTATTTTATATGTATACATTGGTATTTATATGTAAACACGTTCCAACATAGATATAATCTTTTTACCTGTCCAAAATGCCCTTCCCACTTGGTTTGAATGAAGACCAAGCCGCTCACTCGATATTTGTCAGTTTGTTATCAAACGATGGATCGCTGAACAATTTTTCTATTTGTGGTCCAATAAATATACTTTCTTTTAACTTTGCTTCACTCAGTTTGAGAAACTTTTCTTTCATATGATTGAAGACCTGACCTCATTTATCCAGAGCTTTAACAAAGTTCTTCATAAAACCCAACTTGACATGAATCGGAGTGAAAATGATTTTATTGGGCTCAGCCAGTGGAGTATTTTTCATATTTTCCTTTACAGTTACATGTGATTTCCTTATAAGCCACTTTACTGTATAGTGGCCACAGTTTCATAAGTTTCTTTCACGTCTACTGCATGAGCCAAAGGCACAGATGGAAAAGTATTGCCATTATGCAGTAGTACTGCTTTCAATCTGGTTTTCCTAGAGTCAATAAATAGTGACTACTCCTGATGGTTATGTTGAACACCTAGCTGCATCAGCAGACCAGTGACATCTCTATATACACACATTGAATTCTGCATGTCAAAATATTGAGCGAATGAAGTACCTCTTGATCTCAAACAGGAAATTTTTGTACCTGGAGTTAGAAGGTTTCGTTGTTGCAGTCTCGACTCCAAAAGTTCAGCTTGCTGTTATGAAAGTTTTAGATTGGGAACCAAATTGTTCAACTCCTTTTGATTAAAGAGCTGAGGCGAAAAATCTTGAGAATGAGGGGAATATTTTCTAAAGGTTCTTGATCAGCGTCTTCAGATTCCCTTGACATTGTTTCTGATTCTATGTCTTGCAGATTACAGGCAGGAACAGGCAACCTTTCGTTATGTCACCGGCAAATGCACTGAAGATACATTTTATACTTTATTTTATGTCTAGTTTTTATAGAGAATGCCCTGCAATATTTGTGAGACAGACGTTATAGGCTGAAAAATGATCCTTAGGCTAACTCCACACCATAGGAATTGAGAATTGCATAGCTCGGCGTTTTCCTTTCAGTCACTTGGTTAAAGTAGTAGTACATGTTATGCACGAATATGAGGCGCAAAAGTTTTATCTTGATCACCAAGAGGACTATCAAAATATAGTTTATAGGCCTTCTTAATCAAATCAGTAATTGTTTTTCGAGGTTTTTGGTGTGAATTTCTCACAGACATAACAAAAGTTGTCGGGAGACAATGTTTAATAGTTGTTATTTTTAGTAAATGTAAGTTTTAAATATATGTATAAGGCAAATTTTAAAATAAAAATACCTCTCAATAGAAACACTCACTTATTAAAAAAAACTTTCAATATATTGTTAGGCTAAGATAAATACGACAGTAATTGCACCATGCATGTTTCAACATTCACTAGGTCACAATGTTTATTTCGCACTACTGGATTATCTGTCCATCTAATGAATAACACTTGCCTGTGTAAAATCTGACATCAAGGGACAATTTGTTGATCTTATAGCACTCTTGTACCAAACTTTAGAAAAAAAAAATTGAAAATTAAACATTAAAATAAAAGAACGGAAGGTAGTGAAATTAAGAAAAAAATAAATAAAAATCCTGAAAAACTCAAAAATCTTACGTGCTAGAGCATTTTGAAAGGTAGATTCGGATTCTACACATCAAAATACATACTAATTGATGTATCACATCCCAGAGGCAAAATGGCTGTTGAGTAGTGTTATTGGTTGTTAAACTGCCGGGCCTGCTAAACTTGGAAATTCTTGCGAGGTGTGGTGCCAGAAGACCGTGGAAAGAGGAGAGATATATTACTTGCGTTTAAATTAAATTTAGATCCTGATACAAATCCTTTGTTTAAAACGAAAGTCACTACGCCCTGAAGAATTTTGAAGCAAGCAAATAGAAATTTTGAATTTTGAGAGGATGTTTAATTTTATATGTTATATATATATATATATAGATAGATAGATAGATATAAATAGATAGATTACTATATTGATTGATTGATTTATTGATATGATGGTTGTGGGTGATCCTTTTCTATAATACTTTTTATATTGGAAAATGCTAAAGTAATGGTTCGGTGATGCGGGTTAAGTTGACATATTTTTTACGAATATACTTAGAATTATCGTAACCCTTTGAAAATTAATTTTATATTCCAAATGCTCTTTCAGCTCGATCAGTTCTTCGATCAAATATGTGTTCTCTTGTTTCTAACAGTTCCGATGTAAGAAATTCCTCTGTCATTTCTCCTAATCGGGAGAAATAATAGCGAACCTATTAAATAAGCGAGGAGGTAAAAGAGGTATCACTTACCTCCTTCAAAGGCGTAAGTCCGTTTTTAACTCCTCCGTCATCCCGCTAAATTAGCTGGAACGAAAACTGGAATACACGACATTATTAATTTTATATATTTTAGTTTCGTGCTCTTGAATGAGTACAATATATTTATTTTCCGTCTAGGTTATACAATATACATTTAAGAGGAATATCATGTTTACAAAGATTGAATTTTGGCTGGTCGGGATGTCGACCGCTTAGCAGCAGCGCATGGAAGAGAGTGACTTGAAAGTACAGCATGCATGCGTTCTTGCCCCCACGGTTGCCAGGGGCCCCATAGCACGTGTTAAGTAAGGGGCCCTCGTTTGGGTAATTATCACATGCAGATCCATACATCTACATATGCGGACATCGACGCGTGCAGGAGAAACTGGGTCAGGGAAAGAGTTCGAAAGTTTCATAGTTTTATATTTCCCAACACTCCTGCCTAAAACTTGAAACGTTCAATAATCGTTCAAAATGACAGTTCTATGTCCTATAAAGCTCCTTCGTGGAAGAGCTTTTGTCAGGATGTCTGCAGTCATTGAGTCAGTGGGGACGTATTGAAAAGTTATCACCTTGTCTTCTACCAAATGCTTGAGAAGATGGTATCTCAGGTCTATATGTTTTGTTTTGTGATGATGTCTGTCTGATTTGGCCAATTTAATGCACGATTGGTTGTCTTCAAACACGGTCACTGGATAGTCTTGCGGCATGTCCAGTTCCTTTAGTAGATTTATTAGCCACGCAATTTCTTGTGCAGCACTGGCAGCAGAGACGTATTCCGCCTCAGCTGATGACAATGTCACGCACAGCTGTTTCTTGGAAACCCAGTAAATAGGATTATTTCCTAGCATAAATAGATTTCCAGAGATGGATTTTCGATCTGCTGGATCGTTGGCCCAATCTGCATCTGCGTAAACTTTTAGGACAGGTTCCTCAAAATTTGTAAAAGTCAGTTTAAGGTCAATTGTTGTCTTGAGGTATCTGATGGTTCTTTTGACGGCTTCCCAATCTTTCGCTCTGGGATTTTGATTTCTTCGGCTTAAGATGTTCACAGCGGCACTTATATCTGGTCTAGATATGGTGGAAATATATAGTAGTGCACCTACAGCCTGTCTGTATTTAGTGTTGTTTGGCAAGAGATTTTCGTCATCTAGTGTTTTAATGTAGCCTGGCTCCATGGGTGTTTCTGTTGGTTTTGAGTTTTCTAAACTGAATTTAGTTATTAGTTCTTGGATTTTGTTAGTTTGATCAAGTGTCATTGTGTTTTTATTTGGTCGATTTATGTTTATGCCTAAGTAGTATTTGGCTTCGCCTAAATCAGTTACAGGGTATTCGCTCTTTAATTTATTTATGAGTTTGTCAATGTTTTGATCTTCTCCTGCGATTAGTAGATCATCTACATAAACAATAACATATGTCGTTTTGTTATTTACTGTTTGTTTATACATGCATTTGTCAACCGAGCTCTGTTGAAAGCCGAATTTGGTTAGAGATTGGTGGATTTTTAAGTTCCAAGCTCTAGCAGCTTGTTTCAGCCCATATATTGCCTTTTTAAGTTTACAAACTTTGTGTTCCTCTCCGGGGATTACATGCCCTTCGGGCTGATGCATATACACTTCTTCCTCTAATTCTCCGTGTAAAAATGCAGTTTTTATATCGATATGTCTAAGACTTAAATTTTTATATACAGCCATTGCCAAAAAACTCCTTATCGTTGTATGAGACGCAACAGGTGCAAAGGTCTCGTCATAGTCTACTCCGTATTTTTGGGAGAAACCTTTGGCAACAAGCCTTGCTTTGTATTTTTCTACTGAGCCTTGACTATTATATTTTAATTTAAAAGCCCATTTGCATCCAATAACTTTTGTTCCAGGGGGGGCTACAACTAAATCCCATGTGTTATTATCATGAAGTGAATTTATTTCGTCTAGTGTTGCGTTTACCCATTTTTCCTTCTCCACGGGGTTTTCCATTTTTTGAATTTCATCCCAACTTTTAGGTTCTACTATCCTGGTATTATTTATTACATATGCAAATCTATCAGGAGGAACGCCTTTATTACTCCTCTCTGATCTGCGAGGATAATTTTGTGTACCATTTGAGTTAGCAGGAATATTATTTGGATTTTGTACATTGTCGCCGGCGCTATCTAATTCAACACCGATCAATTGCTGTATAGGTTGAGGATTACCGCTGTTTGATTTTCCTTCCCCGTTATGTGATTCATCATTTTTAATTATTTCCTGATTTCTGTCTTCTAGGAATTTGACTGTTCTACTTATAATTACATTTCTACCGTTGGTACAAATTCTATATCCCTTACTCCTATTATCATAACCTACGAATATCCCTTCTGTAGCGGTGTTGTCAAGTTTTCCTCTATGTAATTTTTGAATATATGCAAATGCGCGACAACCGAACGTTTTAATATTTGATAGATCTGGTTTACGACCAGTCCATTTCTCATAGGGAGTGGAATCACAGGATTGTGTAGGGAGCCTATTTTGCAAATACGTCGCAGTGTTAATGGCTTCCCCCCAAAAGGAGTTAGGTAAATCACCCTCCTTAAGGAGACACCGACACATCTCCATCAAGGTGCGATTTTTGCGTTCCGCAACCCCGTTCTGAGGTGCAGAGTACGGAACTGTCAGTTGGTGATCTATTCCCTCTCTCTTCATATATTCATCAAATTCTTTCCCTATGTACTCCCCTCCGTTATCGGAACGGATTGCCTGCACTTTTCTTCCAAACTTATTTGCGGCCATTGCCACATACTCCTTAAATTTAGAGAAAACTTCATGTTTATTTTTTAATAGATATATTACAGTAAACCGGCTAAAGTCATCTATGAAGGTCAAAAAATAGTATTTCCCACCAATTGTTGGGGTTTGCATTGGTCCACAGAGGTCAGTGTGTACCAATTCTATCGCCTTTGTGGCTCTGAAACTCGCAATTTTTGGATATGGACTATCAGAAAGTTTCGACATAATACAGGTTTCACATACATTATCATGTTTACATTCATCTATTTCAATCCCTATAGCCAAATCTTTATTCACTAATTCTTTTATATGATTGACATTTCTATGACCCAATCTTTTATGCCATTTATATATACAATTTTTATTTTCACATACGTTAACTAGGTTTGCGGTGTGGTATGCGGCATTGTTTATATTACACTCATGCAAATTATTATTTACATAACCTTCAATATAAGTTTTATCCCCATGTATAATTTCACACTTGTTTTTGTCAAATACCACCGTACAACCGTTCTCAGTTGCCCTTTTTACAGACAGTAAATTTGCTTCGATTTCGGGTACAAATAGAACATTACGCAGTGTAATTTTATTAATCTCTCCTCCCGATGTTTTTGCCTTGAATTCTATGTCTCCTGACCCGTAGGAGGTCAACGATTTTCCGTTAGCAATTACAACATCGCTTATATTGGTGTCATTTATTCTAGTGAATAAATTTTTATTATTTGAAATGTGTGATGAACTGCCAGAGTCTATTATCCACTTTTTACCTGGACTTCCAGCTAATAGTGCTAAATTTTTAAATTTAGATGCGGTGTCACTAGCTCTATCTGTATAATTTCGGTTCGACTCTTCCTCAAATCTGTGTCTATCGTTTGATTCAAAGCATAGTGATGAATTAGCTTGTTTGGATGTGAAATTTTGATTTTTGTATCTTGTGTTATTGTTCTGTAATTTCTTAAGGTGCCAGCATTCTAATTTTGTGTGATTTTTCATTTTACAGTGTGAACAATATTTAGTTTCTCGTCTATAATTGTTGTTGTGTTTTTTGTTTGTTTGAAATGCTTTAGTAAAATTTTCAGACGGTCGGCTATTCTCAATACGTCTGTTGTATTCATCTATTAGCTTGCTTCTAATAAACTCCGGATTTAATTCCTCTTCAGGTCTCGCTTCTAGTGCCGTTATCAGCGTGTCATAGCTCTCCGGCAGGGAACATAAAAACAACGCCGATATGTGAGAGTCACTGATCTTTTCCCCTATGGCCTTTAACCTCTCAACCAGTTCGAGTATTTTAGTCGTATGCTCTAGCATATTTCCTCTCTCGTCAAGTTTTGTGCTATATAATTTTCTCAATAGATACAGCTTGCTAGAGAGGTTACACCTTTCGTGTATGGTCCTCAGAGCTTCCCATGTAGCCTTTGCGGTTGTGAGATTTTTCACATGTACTATTTGGGAATCTTCAATGAATAAATTGATTAAGGCTCTAGCCTTGTTATCTTTCTTTCGCCATGTATCGGTTATTGGCGTTGGCGGATCATCTGTTAAGAGATCATTAAGATCTTCTTTTATCAACAGCATCTCCAATTTGAATTTCCAGTTTGAATAATTATGTTGGTTTAATTTCTCAACCACTTGGCTTTCTTTAAATGAAGCCATATTAATTTTTTTTTGTTTCACAATGTCCTCAGAAATTTTAATATTCTTTCAAGGCACTGAGACTATTCAGTCTCATAATCTATTAAATAAGCGAGGAGGTAAAAGAGGTATCACTTACCTCCTTCAAAGGCGTAAGTCCGTTTAACTCCTCCGTCATCCCGCTAAATTAGCTGGAACGAAAACTGGAATACACGACATTATTAATTGTATATATTTTAGTTTCGTGCTCTTGAATGAGTACAATATATTTATTTTCCGTCTAGGTTATACAATATACATTTAAGAGGAATATCATGTTTACAAAGATTGAATTTTGGCTGGTCGGGATGTCGACCGCTTAGCAGCAGCGCATGGAAGAGAGTGACTTGAAAGTACAGCATGCATGCGTTCTTGCCCCCACGGTTGCCAGGGGCCCCATAGCACGTGTTAAGTAAGGGGCCCTCGTTTGGGTAATTATCACATGCAGATCCATACATCTACATATGCGGACATCGACGCGTGCAGGAGAAACTGGGTCAGGGAAAGAGTTCGAAAGTTTCATAGTTTTATATTTCCCAACAGAACCTTCATCAAAAGACTGATTTAACCTAAAGTGGATTCATGCAACTGCACAGAAAATTTACTTTCTTGCAATTCGCTAATCAAGCTGGTTTAACTATGTGAATTACACCGCCTATGAAAATCGGTATTCTTTATTTATAAATATTAAAATGAATATTATCTATCATATTCCTTAAAAATTATATAAAAAATTTTATGATAGAAAAATTTATCATCGACCACCAATAGACCCCCTAGAACACTATAGACACCTTTAAAAGTTTCATCGACTCCCAAGGGGTCCTGGAACGAGTTGCGAATCACTGCTGTAGAAGAACTATAAATGATAAAGATACTATTTTCGATGGAGATATTCATTTTGCAACTCTTAACAACATACATCACTTGTGAGTCATTTGAAATGACTTAACATGACTTAAAATATGCTTTAATGAATTTCTGCCCATGCAGCGTAATGTATTTAAAATCTTTTAGGTGGCCCTGTAAATAAATAATCCAGTCCATTAAAATATAGGCGTGGAATGTTTAAAAAAGAGTACACGTGTCAGAAGTGAAACTTCTTTGGCAAGATTGATTAAAATCTGTTCGATTGTCAAATAATTAGCCAGAGATAAAAATTAAGACTAAAATTAGAGATAACATTTGAAAACAGATCAAAAGTGAGATGTTGTAGGTAGTCAAAGGATTGAAGCATAGTATAAAAAAGTTTCACTTAAAAAAAAAAAAATGTGTTTATTTTTTTTTTTTCGGACCTACACCAACACACTCTCCGTAGAAAAGAATTATTCCCTCACTGGTTCTTCATTTTGATGTCACGTAAAGCTAGTCGAAAAATCCCTTCTTCGGAAGTTTCAAATTATTTTCGTACGGGTTTACTAATTAATTTTTTAGCTGATCAAAAATTTATCCTTGACGCTTAATTTTTTTTAAACGAAAGCTGAGCAGTTTGTTCGTAACAGTATATATTTTTTTAGTCGAAACATTCCATAGCTTTTTAGATGCGAGCTGAGATAGGCTCCTCGTTCTGAAATTCACCCGAATTTGCCGGAGAAAAGGGTTGTCGATTTTTATTTATAAAAAATCGGGAAATGCTGATAATTCAAAAATGAAGGTCTTTTTAGAAAGAAAACTTTTTTCTCTTTCCGATCGTGTAATTATTTTTTCTTTCGGACGATCGGAAACCTTCTTTTCGGAGGGCAAAGACAGAAAACGGTCGAAAATAACATAAAATATAAAATAATTCAAAAACTAATTCAAAAATTAAATAAGAATGAATGTAGCACAAAGAGGAGAAAGAAAACTCTCTGCAGCAATAGAGTATAGCATTACTATTTTTGTCTCTTTCTCGCTGGCGATCTATCCGGTAGCTCTCTCCGTCTGTTAAAATCCAAAATCGTCCCAGCCACATCATGACGCTATTGCCGTGACGCGACCTTTAAATTTCACTCTCAACGCGCCTAAAGAAGTTTTTCTTCAGAAAAAATCTTGATTTTGAGATTTGCGAAAATAGTTTCAAACTGCTTACATTTATGTTCACGCATCACGTAAAAATGGCTGAAGCGAATGAAATGAAATTGTGTGGCATGATAGGTGGTCACTCAACTTAAACTATAGGAGTCAATTAAAAAAAATTGATGAGATTTTGAGATTTTGAGAACATTGTTTCAAACTGTGTAAATTTTTGTTCGCGCATCACACAATAACAGGCTGTCCACTGGCGACTAAAAAGGCGACTTTTGCTACTTATTTAAAGATAAGGCGACTTGGACTACTTTTTTGAATGAAAAACGTCATTTTCATAGTATTTTCAAGTTTTTGGCTACTTGTACCTTACTCCAGGCGACTAATTTGAAAATCAGATTTCGCAGGGTGTCCAAAAGTCGGGAAATGTACTTGAATTTTTTCACGTCCGAATTATGCTTCAAAATATAGAACTTTCGGTCAGGGTCGGGAAATCTCTTCTAGCAAACAACATGACCAACTTGGCAACAGCTCTGCTGTAGGACACTTTTAGGTGGAGAAAGAGGTGGACACTGTCGATACAAACAAAATTTCTGTCTATTTTGCGGCCGCTTCGCAAAATTGAAATCGGCCATTAGGAGAATCCAAGTCTTCCGTCGCCTGCACGTGCCCCTGAGATGTTTATTTTCACTGTATTACACGCTCAGCAAAAGCCCAACTGACAGTGCGAAAATGCCCGGTTGCGGAGCCAATGGGAAATTCAAAATTTGGGCAAGGGGGCTGGGGAAAATTCTTTGCGATCCCTGAAGTATTTTGTTGAAGTAATTACAAACTACTACACAAAAATAAATATTAAGACTTTTTACCTTTTACGTCTCCCCCTTCTTTCGATTTTGACGTAACAGCACGATACCTGAGGGGGGCGTTGCACTCCCCTAGTTGGAGGCCTCTGCATACATATTGAGAAAAATTGCAGATGATGCCGAATACGATAAAAATTTGAATCTAAAACGAAAGGTTTTTGGTCATTTTCGGGTTCGAGAATTTTGCGTGAGTTTGGAAAATTTCGATTCCTGTTATTTTGCGATTAAAAAACTTGAATTTTTCATGTTTTTGTTGAAAAAAGCAGAACTGTCTTTAAAAAATTTTGTGAAAGTGTAGATTTTATTAATGAAAAACTTGTTATTTTAAAATACAAATTCCATTACACTTTTAAATTTTCAACGCATGAAGAAAGAGTAAAATCATCAAGACAGTTTAAACACACTTATTCATACTTGCCAAATTTTAAGCTTTTAGCTTAAAAGTTTACGCTTTTACGGGAAATATCCATTTTTTAACCAATTTTTACGATTTTAAGAGAAACACCCGTTTTTTTTTTTACCGATTTTACGCGAATCTTCCGTTTTTTTACGCTTTTTAATGAAGTTTTTTATTTTAATAAATCACGACCCATATTTTGTTTTCAAAATTGTAATCTCTTGAAATTTACAATTCTTACGATTTTTCCGTGGTTGTCTTAGTTTTAAGATTACTTAATTGCCAGTAATCGGGTAAAACAAAACAACAACAACAACAACAACAACAACAACAACAACAACAAAAAGCAAAACACGGGAATCTATGGTAAATTGGTCGATTCCAGTTTTTTTGCGATTACAAAATTTAAATTCTGAGTGTTTTTCTTGAAATAAAGCATAATGACCTTCTTATACAACTTTTGCTGTGTAAGATTTTATTAAATGAAAAAATTTAATATTTTATAATACAAATTCCACAGCACATTTGAATATTCAATACCGAGTAAAATTATTGACAATTCATACTCGCCAATTTGTATGTTTTCAGTTTAAAGTCTACATTTTCACCGATTTTTACGATTTCACGCGAAACTCCCTTTTTTACGCTTTTTAATGAATTTTGATTTTTTAAAAATTTTATTTTAGTGGGTCGTGATTTTATATTTTGTTTTCAAAAATAATCTCTTAAAATTTATCAGTCATGAAATTTTCCTGCGATTGTGTTTATCTTGAGATTACTTAATTGGCGGCTCCCCCTCCCCCCCTCCTTAAAGAATCGACTAAATCAGCTGTTTGTTCATTGAAATTCTGGGTAGGAAACATTTGTTTGAGTATGCACCAGCATCCCAATTTCAATTTTTTCCCATCCGTCTTGAGAACTGAATATTTTCCCTTTAGTATACCTTTATTTGAACCTTCATACAATAACAGTAAAAATTGATTATTATTTTAAATTTAAATTATTCTTTAATCACTTTTAAAAATTTAAAATAGTAAATAAAAATTTCATTGAAAATGGCAGGTTCAAATATGAATGAAAATGATAAAAAATAATTTTAATAATAATGAAATTGAAACAAGGGATGCTTTGATAGGAATATACAGGGTGAATCTAAACTCTTGGGAAAAACTTTAAGGGGTGATAGGGCACATAATAAGGAATCAGAATCACATAGCAATGTGGGGTTGGCGACGTCGTCTTCGTGTAGCTGTTAATAATCACTTCAGAAAAAAGTGCCGAAAAAACAGAGCGCTTTCCGACCATTGTTTCGTCAGAAACCAATGTATTCTCCGAACACAGAAGACTAAAATGGATAGTTTAAAAAGTTTATTTTATTTCATGGATTAAATTTTCGGAGACGAGCCTATTGATTATGAAACTTGGTTAAGAAATGAGACGGACACTTCAATGCTTTTCCAAAAGTGATTATTACCGGGTAAGTTAAAACTGCGTTTTTCACCCCGGATTGCTATGTGATTACGATTCCTCATTGTGTGCCCTATCACCCCTTAAAGTTTTGCCCGAGAATTTAGATTCACCCTGTATATTCTATTATATATATTTTTTTATGCGGGGTATGTCATATTTGCAGTACATACTTTGCGTTTTACTTATTAGTTATATATACATATATTTATTTGTGAAAGCAAACAGCTTGGCATATATTTATGAGATTAAAAAAAAAATTACTTTTCAGGTGTAATTTTACAGTTCTTTTTTTATGCATAACAGAATTGCTTTTATTCTTCTAATGTGTTTAAGATCATTTAAATTTTGTGTCCAGTTTCTTTTAGATGAAAGTAACTAAATTTTAATTATTACTTTGTTTTTACAAAATATATATTAATTGTGTGTTATGTAAATTTTAATACTTTATACTATTTAAACTATGCAAATAGATAAAACTTAAGAGTTTATTTAATGAAAAATATTAAATTACTGTTCATATGCTATTTAGTAAAATTTATTTAAAATTTCATTCGCACATTATTTAGCAGAACTCATCAGAAATGATTTCTGCCAAATAGTTGTATATTGAACTGCCGATAGTTTACTATGTCATTTGCATATTATTTTGCGCATTGGGAATTTTAAAAGTTGACCGGTATGAATCTTCAAAACTTGTGAAAATTATATCAGTTACACCCCGCCCCCCCCAAAAAAAAAAGGATATTTATGTTTGTTAAAATTGTTATATAAGAGTAATTTTTTTTCTTCCTTTATTTCCTTTTCAGTGGGAGTTAATTTTGAAATTTGTCAGAAAAAAATAATAATTTCAGGAGATATTCAGTTCACATTTTCTGAAAAAGGACATAATTAAAAAAAAACTGACTGTGCTCCTTGCAGACACATTTTCTTGAAGTATTTACTACTGCGTATGTGTTGATTAAAATAATATTTGATAATTTCCTTAATATGAGATTCATGAAAATTGTTATTTTGTGTTGTACAGTTAAAAAATGAAGAATAACAATCACATGTTGTATGGTGAAAAATATAAAAATGCTACTCCCACGCGGTTTTTTTAAAAACATATTTGGACTTTCCGTCAGCTGAAATTCTATAAGTGGCCCAGACAGCTAAAACCAGACATAAAAGTTTGCTTAGGGCATCTTCTAAAATGCACTTATTGACAGATTACCTGGTATTTTTGTATTACTCTTATCTTGTTTATAATTTTTTTTAGAACTATAGCTTTATTACTTACTTATAAGCAACTTACTAAAGCAAACTTATGTTTTATTCAAAATTGGTGTTAGAATTTTTATTTGAAGACACTTTTATTTGACTGTTTAACATTCAAAAGAACTGTACTTATAATTACTTTCAAAGCCGTCCAGGTAGTGTAGTGGCTTAAGAACCATTCTATCACGCCTTGGGTCTGGGTTCAGTACCCAGCTTGGGTGTGAAATTGCCCGTCCCTACATAGGGGGTAACTCTGGCCGCCCATTGGGTGCCCCATAATAAAATGGCCTGTGGTTTTTGGGCCTTAGTAGTGCAAAGGCTTGTGGCCAGTGCCCGCCTTATTGAGAAAAAAAATAATTACTTTCAAACCATGAATTGCATTTAAAGTTAGAATTTTAGTTTTTTGCTCATATGGCATTCGAAAGGTAGGTTTTAATCAATAGCAGATGTCTTGTAGTGTTTTCTCACCAAAAACGGAGATTGCGACTTTACATGCCAACTTAAATATGTATGGTAAAATTACAAACACACATATCTTCTTTTTCTGCCTGAATAGATGACTATTTTTCTTAGCTAGGGGTAAGGGTTTTTGAAAAATATGGTGATAATTATTTATACGAGGGTCCTTGAAAAATTTAGAGATGATCCTTGAAATATGCTTGAATTTTACTAATAATTTTGGTGGACACCTTGTTTTGGTTCTTGTCAACTCCTTTTCCTTTTCAAAGCTACAAATCGTTCATCAAACACTCTAATCCGTTTTTCTTAATCATGCTATAAAAACAAATATACTATATGCTCTGTTATATAACGCATGAAGTTTTTTAACATATCATTTTGTTTATTCCTTCTTAAATGAAGCCAATTTTGTATGTTTATTTCTTAACTACAAAATCATACAAAAATGCTACTTTTTTGGCATTTAAATTTAAAAAATGGCTACTAAACTGCCGACTTTTTTACGTTCGTCAGGATACTAATAATACTATTTTTGCCTCCTAACATTGGTGGATACTCTGTAATAACGACTGAAACGAATGAAATGAAATTTGGTGACATAATAGGTAGTCATTCAACTTAAAAAATAGACGTCGGATTTTTTTAAAATCTTGCAAAAATCTTTTTGCTTACATTTATGTTCGCGCACCACGTAAAAATTACTGAATCAAATGAAATAATATTGAGTTACATGATATGTGGTCACTCAGCTAAAACTATAGGTGCCGGATTGTTTAAAAATTTTGATTAGATTTTGAGATTTTGAAAAACATGTTCAAAATATGAAAATGTTTATAGATTACGTATAAACCACCAAAGTGAGGGAAACAAAATGTAGTATCGTCACTGGGGGTCACTTGAACTCCTTGCGTCAAAGTATTTAAAAAAAAAAAAAAAGATTTTGAGATTTTGTGAAAGTTCAGAACGTGTTTGCGCTATTCCTGAAAAATGGGAATGGGATAGAATAAAATTTGGAATTATATTAGATGCAAGTTAACTTGAACTCCGGATGTGAAAACAGTTTTAAATATTTCATAGATTTTGGGATTTTGTGAAAATCGTATGAATGTTTGTTCTTGCATTCCTTAAAAGTGGAATGAGAATACAATGAAGTTTAGTAACATGATTAGCAACGTCTAAATCAACAAATATCGGAATTTTTTGAAGAAATTAAATAATTTTTAAAAATATTTATTTGCTTTTATAGATTTTGTGAAAATTGTGCAAAATGTTTTCGAGGAATAATGTTAAAATATCTGCAGTGAATCGAATAAAATTTAGTTACAGGTCAGGAATGACTTCTTGACTTGAAAAACTATTTCAACAGAATAAAATTTAATTTTTTAAAATATAAAGAAGTTCTCTATATAATAGTCAAATTTACTGATTACTTTATTACTCCCATACCTGTAATCTTTTAACAATACACAGAAGATATAATTTTTATTCTTATGCTATTGCTAATCTACTATTTCCATTCTTTATACACTACAATGCTGACGAAGATTCAAGATTTTTGAAAATTTGCATTATGTACACTTAAAAGTTGACAAAAATATCTACAATTGATCCATTACTAAGCCAAATTTCTTATCCACAGATAAATGCCTCATCAGATGTTCTTGATCACTTCATTTTTTTTATAAAGCACAACAAACCGGATTTTAAAAGCTCTAAGAAATTTAGAAAACTAATCATCTGAGAAATCTCTAAATTAAAAAGAAAAGTTCCAAACCAAAATATTTTAATTATATTATTTAAAAATCTGTCTTATATTTAAGTCTCTGAGTCTGACATAATTTCAGATCACGAGTACTAAACAAATTCCAGATATTTGTTTTTCGGCCTGTAACCTATCATGAAAGAAAAAGAACTATTACATGTAAATAGGATTAAAATTTACCCCTTAACTGCAGGTAATCGATACGGGAAAATTAATTAACTGTGCGAAGTAATAATAATAATAATAATAATAAAAAGATTACATTTAAAATTCTTATTACAGTTTCATGTATGGAGATCGGAATCTTGAATTTATCAAGAATATTACACGTAATAAATTAATTTATCACTATAAAGCCCTCATGTTTTAAAATTCTGGCAATAGTTTTGGTTTGTTGACCATTATTACGATTCAATGAGATAAACATATAACGATTGATTGCACAAATTACTATTTGGTCCCAACATGGCCGAGTGAATAAGACACTGAATATGGTAGACGGCTGAAGTGTGAAGATCCCGGGTTCTTGCTGCTGTGTGACAACCATTTGAAAATTTGCCCGGTTTCTCCAGATGTAAGGCGAATACATCTTAGAAACCCTTAAAAAGTTATCAGCTCAAGGCAACTCCCTAGGCAGATACCTCTCGGGCAAGTTTGACTTAACACAAATGAATTACTATATAACAAGCTAGTATAGCGTATTGTGCTAAAGGCGAACCTATACGAAAGGTATCTGCCTAGGAGAATTGCCTTGGGCGGGAGATTTTTTAAAAGGATTAAACAAAGTGCTGTCGGACCTCTATTTAACGAAGTCGCTAAATCCTGGAATAGGTTCACTACATGGGAAATTCGTTAAATAGAGAGTTACCTTTTATAATGCTTTATGCTGCATACAACTGATTTTAAATTTTTGACACTAAATATTATTGAAAACAATAGTTTATTCATACTTTTGAAAAATAAATAATAACAATTTGCGTTTTTCTTTTTTCTTTCTTCTTTCTTTTACTTATCAAAAAGAAATCTGCAAGGAGAAACAAAAAAGGTAAAACAAAACGTCCGAAATTACACTATATTTGTAGTTTTAAGTAAATCCTATTAGTATAAAATTAACAAATTTTAATGTCATTATCGTATTCATTATAATAAGTAAATTATGAATACAATGCCATCATGTGCTACTATCGGACCTAATTAAATTTAAGCACTCGCGATCCTTAAATTTAACTGCCGAAAAAGGCCTGTTAATTTTGTCTGCATTTTAACAGAGATTTTACTACACTCGGCGAGTTAAGACACCTGGTGAAACCAGTTCCAGGTCACTGATAAAAATAAAGAACAAAATAAGTTTGAAATGTTCAGAAATATTTAGCGAAAAACAATCAAACCACAAGAAAAACTTCGTTAAGTAGAGAATAAATTTCGCTATTTGGAGTTTTTTTTTTTTTTTTTTTTTTTTTTTTTTAACAAGGAAATTAGCAAAATGTTCTTGGTTCAATTGATCCATTAATAAGCCAAATTTCTTATCCACAGATAAATGCCTCATAAGATGCTCTTGATTACTTTATTTTTTTTTTTATAAAGCACAACAAACCGGATTTTAAAAGCTCTAAGAAATTTAGAAAACTAATCATCTGAGAAATCTCTAAATTAAAAAGATTTTTTTTTTTATAAAGTTGAACATCTATTTTGCAGGAAAAACTTGCAAAATAGATGTTCGACTGCATATACATATCTATTTACAGGATAGGAGATTCAATATTCTTTGTTTTAATTATATAAAAAATACCTACAAAAAGCTTTTAAGCTCGTACATAAATAATTCGAGTCACCTCATAAACTTCTGAAGTACGTAAAAACAGTCGTGAGTTGAGGTGGAGGTAGCTGCTTCATTCCTTTAAGAAATAAGTAACAAAACTATCAAGGAAAATAAAAAAGTGCACCTGCCACGAAAGTCCAATATTGCATTCATCTTCGTTTTACAGTATAGTACCTTCTGTACAGGAAAAAGTAATTTTTCAGGCAAGTTTGGATTAAAATTTTTGTAAGGTTCAGGAAACTACTTCTAACAAACCAAATATTCCACAAATTACCGAACAGAATCATTATAAGAAATCGACCCGATAAAAAATCCATACTTTTATATTTTAGAGGTAATTTAATATTTATAAATCACCACATTGGATTGATCAGGTATGCTTGCTTTTTTAGTCGTCTACCTTTCGTGAAGGAAAAAGTAGTTGTACATGCAAGTGCGACTAATTTTTTGAAAGCCCGTAAAATCTGTTTCTGATCAGTCAACTATTTAACTAAGCACTTTAATAACAAGGAGGACATATTTTAGTACAAAAATCCGATACTTTTTTTTTTTTCTCTTAAAAATATCTAAATACAGTTTTTCATTTTTGGAGATCATATACTGTACACTGTAGTCGTCAGTGATTTTTTTACGCCCCCCCCCCCGCAATCCGAAAAATCTTGATAACCACATCTTGAATATCAACACTATGACAGCGGACGATTACGCTTAATAGGCGGATAGATATGTTTGTCGATTCACTCATTTTTATGCTATATTTTCTACCCACGGATAAATGTCTCATGATCTTGATCACTTCATTTCTTTTCTAAAGTAACACCGATCGGATTTTAAAAGCCTTAAGAAAAATTTAGAAAAATACTCTCCTGGGAAGTCCCTACATAAAAGTTATTGATAAGATTTTAAAACGATTTTTACAAAAAATTTTCAAAATTTAATCCCCAAAATATTTAAAAAAAAAATTTTCTCTCTTCTCTCTCTTTTCAAAAAAGGGTTTTAAAAATTTAAAATTGGGGAACCCACCTATTTATTTTTATCCAAAAATTTTTTTTTATTATTTGGATTAGTCCCTTAAAATTTCCCCTGAAATTTCTTGAAGGGGAAAAAATTTTAAAAAGTATTTTTTTGGGGGGGGAAAATTTTTCCCCCCAAAAATTTTCAAAAAAAACTTTAAAAAAAAAATGGGTTTTAAAAAAAAATTTTGGGCCCCTATAGTGTTTTTTGGTTTTTTGGGGAAAAAACCCTCTAATTTATGTGGGCAAAAAATTTCATTTCATATCCTTCATTAAGGGCGTTTTTTAAGTAAAAAACTGGGAAAAAAGATTCCCCCCTTTTGTTTTTAAAAAAAAAATTTTTTTTGCAAAATTCCCAAAAAATTTTGGGTCAATTTTTTTTTAATTTGATGCTTATGGGGGTTTTTAAGGGGGGGGGAAAAACCTTAACAAATTTCAAAAATATCATTTTTTTTCCCCCCCTTTTTCGTTTTTTAACCCTGATTTGGGAAAAACCCCAAAATTTTCCGGGAGGGTTTTTAAAAAAACGGAAAATTTTCCCGAAAAAATAATTTTAAAAAATTAATAAAAATTTTTTTTTAAAAAAAATTTTGGACGGCCCATTTTTTTTTTACGTTTTGGGGGTGGGAAAACCCCCCAAACAATGGGTTTTTCCCCCCCTTTTTTAAATTTTAAATTGGCCCTTTAGTTGTTTTTATTTGGGTGGTTTCGAACCCCAAATTTTTGGGGGGAGGGGGGGGGTTTGGGGGGGAAAAAAAGGGGGAATTTTTTGGGAAAAAAACCCAAAATTTTAATCAGGATTTTTTAAAAAAAAAAAATTTGGGGGCCCCCTATTTTTTTTTTTAAGTTTTTTTTTTGGGGGGGCCAACCCAAATTCCCTGAACCCCCAAAATTTTATATCAAATTTGGTTAAAGTTTGTTTTTTCCCCCTTTATGCTTGAAAAAAAAAAAAAAGGTCAGGGGGAAGAAATGGGGGTAACCCAAAAAAAAAACGACCAAAAAAAAATTTTTTTTTTAGGGTTTGGGACCGGGGGTTCCCCCCGGTTTCTTTGGGGAAAATGGATAGGGGGAAACGGGAAAATTTTTTGAAATTTCCCAAAAAAAGGTACAGAAAAAAAGGGTTTTAATTTTTTTTTTAAAATAGAATTTTTATGGGGGTTTTTTTTTTTAAAATGGCTTTTCCCATAAAACCGGTTTAAAATTTTTAAAAACAAAGCTTTAATTTTTTATCTGGGGCAGGGGCAACAAGTATTCAAAAAATTTTTTAAAAAAAATAAAAATAACTTTTCAAATTAAAAAATTTTATTAAAAAAAAAAAAAATTTTTTAAAAAACGTTTTTTTGTTTGTTTTGGGGGATTTTGGGGGTTTTGGGATTTTCCAAAAAACCAAAAAAAAAAATTTGGGCCCCATCGGCCTTTAAATTTTTTCAACCCCGATATGTAAAAAAATAAAAATAAAAATTAAAAATCATAGGGCCACTTTAAAAACTTTAAAAAAAGGGCCACCCGTTTTTCCCCGGGAATTTTTTTTAAAATTTTTTTTATTTTCCCCTCCACGCCCAAAAAAAACTTTCCGTTTTAATTTTTTAAAACCCCCTGTAGTTTAAAAAAAAAAAAAATGTGGAAAAAAAAGGCCCTCGGGGGTTTTTCAAAAGTGTGGGCGATTTTTTTCCGAATAAAATGGTTTTTTTTTTTTAAAAATTCTTCCAAAAGTAAAAATAAAAGAAAATAATATTTTTTTTTTTTTATTTTTTTTTTTTTTTTTTTTAGTTTTAAAAATTTCGGGTAAAGGTTTTTTTTTAAAAATTTTTTTTTAAAAAATTTTTTTTTTTTTTTTAAAAAATTTTTAAAAAAAAAAATATTTATTTTAACGTTTGCTTTGGGGGAAAAAAAGGGGGGAAAGGGTTTTGGGGAAAAAAAAAAAGGGCAAAAGGTTTTTTTAAAGGGAAAAAATAAATTTTTTAAGAAAGTTGGGGGAAATTTTTTTTTAATTTGGGCCCAAAAACCCAAATTTTTTAAAAAATTTTTTGGTTTTGGGGGAAAAAGAAAAGTTTTAATGGGGGGGAATTTTTGCCCGGTTTTGGAAAAAATTTTCCCAAAAAACCGGAATAAATGCGTTTTTATGGTTTTTTAAAAAAAATTTTTTGGGGGTTTCCCCCTTTTAAAAAAAAAAAAATTTTTTTATTTTTTTAAAAAATTTTTTTTTTTTTTGTTTTTTTTAATTTGGCCCCAAAAGAAAAAAATTTTTAAAAAAAATTGGGGTCCCTTTGGGGGGTTTAAAGGGAAAAAAAAAGGGGGTTTTTTTTTCTTTTTTTTAAAAAACTTTTTTTTTTTTTCTACGGTTTTTTTTAAACCCCGGTTTTTCGGTTTTTTTTTCACAATTTTTTTTTTTTTTTTTCTTGTTTTCCTTTAAAAAATTTTAACTATTTAAAGGGAAAAACGGGGAAAATTTTTTTGGTTTTTAAAAAAAAACAAAAATTTTTGGGGGAATTGAAAAGGGTTTTTTTTTTCCCTTTTTTGGAAAGAAAAGGGGGGGCCCTAAAAAAGGGGGATTTAAAACCAAAATTTCGGGGAACCCAAAAAAATTTTTTTAAATTTAAAACCCAAGGCCCAAAAATTTTTTAAATGGGTTTTTCTGTTTCCCCGGGTTGGGAAAATTTTTTTTTTTTTCCCCCTTTTTTTTTTTTTAAAAAGGGGGTTTTTTTTTTTTTTTAAAAATTTTTTTTTTTTGGCCCTTTTTTTTTTTTAACTGTTGGGGGGGGGGGTGCAGGGTTTAAAAAGGTTACTTTCCTTAAACCTTTTTATTAAAATTTTTTTTTTTTTAAAGGGGGGGAAAAATTTTTATTTTTTTTTCCAAAAAGGCCCCCCCTTTTCCCTTCTTTAAAAAACCCCCTTCAAAAAAATTTCGGGGCCCAAATTTTAAATCATTTGATTTTAATTCGGGGGAAAGGGGGGGAATTTTTTTGCCCAAAAATTTTGTTTTTTAAAAATTCTTCTTTTAAAGGGAACCCTTTTGGAGGGAAAAAGGGGGGAAAAATTCGGATCCCATGGGAAATTTTTTTAAAAAACATTTTCTTTTAAACGTTTATTTAAATAATTTTAAAAAATCGGTTTTAAAATTTTTAAAAAGGGGGGGTTCCCCCCTTTTTTCAAAAAAAAAAATAATTTTTTAAATTAATAAAAATTTTTTATTTTTTTTTAAAAAAAAAACCAAACGTTAAATTTTTGGGGTTAAAAAACCCTTTTTCCCATTAAAAAAGGGGTTTGAAAACAAAAACAATCTTCCGAATGTTTTTCCCTAAAAAAAAAAAAAAAATTTTTTGGAAATAATGGGCTTTTCCGGCAAAACCTTTGGACATGGGGAACCAAGGCTTTTAAAAAAAAATTTTTAATTTGTGAATAAATTTAAAAAATTTTATAAAAAATTGGGTTAAAAAATTAAAAACCGAATTTTTAAGTTTTTATATTTTTTTTTAAAAATTTAAAAAAACTTTGGGTTTAACCCGTTGCCATTAAAAATTTTAAAAAAAAAAAAATTTTTTGTTTTTAGTTTCCTTTTTATCCAATTTTGGAAAAAAGGTTTTTAAAACTACCGTTTTTTTCCCAATTTTGGGTTTTTAATTGGGGTTTCCCGGGGGGAAAAAAAAAAAACCTTTTAAAATTTTTTAAAATTCCCGTTTAAAGGTTTTTTTCTTTTAAAAAAAAAATTTAAACCCAAAAATTTTTGAAAATTTTTAACCGGTTTTTTAGAACCCCGGGGAAATTTTTTCCCCCCACCAAATTTCTGTAAAAAAAAATTTTCTGCTTAAAAAAAAAGGCCTAAAACCACAAAAAAAAAATTTCCGGTTTCGGGGCTTGGGATAAAATTTTTTTTTACTTAAAATTTTAGCCAAAGAATTTTTTAATGGGCCCCTTTTTTTGTTACCTTTACCATAAAACCAATGGGGGCATGGCCTTCTGCACCGTACAAACGGTTGCCTTGAAATTCGGTATGCATGATTATTGGACACAATATAACGCGATATCTATTTTGCTATATCTGTTTATTACAATGAATAGTAATCACCACAAATCGTAATATCAAAAAGTCCATCCATTCCCGTGCGAAGAACGGGTACTTCAGCTAGTACCTCATAAAATTTTAGTTCTCCTTACAAAAATACCTAAAACAGTAAGATTTAAATGGATAAAAGCACAATGATTATGAGAAACGAGCTAGCAAACGGATTAGCAAAACAAGCAGCCATCTACAATAGTAATTTTATCACTAAAAACAAAAATCTGGAGTGACTCCACTCGACTTTCCGAACACTTACGATTAAGATCATGACCAAGCATTTAAATAAATTTTAATCGATGAATAATTCAAACATATATATCAAATTGAAGTTCAATCAAATGCACCGTTTAAACGCTTGCACATTTTCAAGAATTTCTTCCCATATGCCATAATGTAAAAGAAATCTTAGTCCTATACACACCAAAATCAATACTGGTCTTAAGATTGTAGTTTATAACATATATATCCAATTTGAGCTCAATCGAATGTACCGTTTAAACGCTAGCGCACTTTCAAGAATTTCCCCCATAGGTCATAATGTAAAAGAAATCTTTGTTGTAGCCCTGCAGGAAAACTATAAGTCCTATACACATCAAAATTAATACCTGTCTTAAGATAATAGTTTATAACATATATATACCCAATTTGAGCTCAATCGAATATACCGTTTAAACGCTATCGCACTTTGATGAATTTTCCCCCATAGGCCATCATGTAAAAGAAATCTTTGTCGTAGTCCTGTAGGAAAACTATAAGTCCTATACACACCAAAATCAATACCGGTCTTGCGACGGTGGTTTATAACCTATGTACTCAATTTGAGCTCAATCGAATGCCCCGTTTAGGAGCTATCGTGTTCACTCACATACACACAAACGCGCGCGCGCACACACACACACACACACACACATACATCTCGTAAAAACAGCATAAATGAATTCAGAAGACCTCAAAACGTGCACATACACCAAAATCTCGAAGTCGAATTTTTTCATGATTACAATACTTTCCTTACATGTTACATGTTCGGAAAGTAATTACATGGTACATGTTCGGAAAGTAAAAATGGGGGGAAACCGCTGCTTGCTGGACCTGAGCCTGCGGCTAGGGTTCAGCAGGATACTTCAGGAACTAAAACAGGCTTTAGTTGCCTGTTAACGGTTTGGTAGGCTTAACGGCCTATCAAATAGGTAGGCCGTTTCTGAATGTAGTATCCTATACTACACAGATGGCAGAGGTCTTACTATAATTTGATCATATAAGCAATCCGACTGAAAGCCACGTTTTGTGTGCATAATAAAAAGTTCCGTGTTATATTTGATACAGAATCTCAACGTGAGGTCCGCGGTGTCATCTTCATAACAGGTGTCTCACTGAGGAGTATAGCATTCCAGCCACTTTATAACTTTCTGAGGAACGTAAAAACGTTAGGGAGTTGAGATGTAGCAACTGCATCATCTATTCTACAAGAAAAAGGAACAAAACCATTGAGGTAAATAGAGTGTAGCTTCCGCAGAGCGCAATATTAAATTGATCATCGTTTTTCATCCTTTTTTTCTTCTGTGGAGGGAAAAGTAGTTTTACGGGCATTTAAGGATTAAAATTTTAATTTCTGAAATCTACTTCTAACAAACCAAGTATTTAGCAAATTACTGAACAGAATCATTATAAAAAATCATACTTTTATATTTTAAGGGCAATATTTATAAATCTCCATATTGGATTGATCAGGGATACTTGCTTTTTTGGTTGTCTAATTCTTATGAAGGAAAAACTACTTTTACAGGTAAGTGAAATTAATTTTTTTGTAAGCTCGCGAAACCTGTTTCTGATCAGTCAACTGTTTAACTAGATAGTTTAACAGAAAAGAGGAAATATTTTAGTACAATAACCCGACATCTTTTTTCACTTAAAAATCTGTGAACACAGTTTTTCACCTTTGGAGATCACATACTGTAGTGATCAGTGATATATTTTTTTACGCTCCCCCCCCCCCCTAAATCCAAAAATTTTTCACATTCACTAATGCTAAAAATATTGATCATGACTTCTTATTCAAATATCGATACTGCAATACCTGATGATTACTTTAACTAGTGTAACAGGTCTGTAAGCTGCATTCTCTACCCACGGAAAAATGTCTCATACAATGATCTTGATCACTTCATTTGTTTACTAAAGTTCTTCAGAAAATCTGTTCCCGATTACTCAACTGAGTTAAAAGTTTTGAATTATAAAGCTGTTACGCAGTTGCTTTATAACCATGATTTAGGGGTATTTGTCATTAAACTCAATAACATTTCTTTGTACTCGGGAATTTTTTCTATTTTGGGATTTAAAATTACTTAGTATAATTTGTAATTTGATTAATTAATATAATTTATCAACCAAATTATTTTAATTAAATAACGAGAAAATAAGTGTTTTTTTCTCCCTTCCATATTTCTGAGCATTGTTTCATTCTATGTGCAAACCACAATACTAAACAGATCCCGGATATTTGTTTTTCGGTCTGTAATCTATTATGAAGGATAAAGTACTTTTACAGGCAAGTAAGATTAAATTCCCCCATGAGGTGCAGGTCATCCCTGCGGGTGAATTGATTAACTAATTGATTGATTTTAATTAAAAAAAGATTTCAAAATAAAATTTAAAATTCCTATTATAGTTTCATACACGGAGATCACAATATTGAATTTTTTTATGCATATTTAAATACCTCGGAGTTATTTAAGATAATAAACTGTCTTGAACAAGATTACAGGAAGACTTACAATGGAAATAGTATATTTTAGAATTCTGGCACTAGTTTTGTTTTTGAACTGGATTGAAATAAAAAGCTAACATAAATTACTACTTAACGAGATAGATATATACTTTTTCCCAGAGTAGAAACAGTTTATTCATTGTTCTAGGTATAAAATAAAAGTATGAAAAACTCTTAATTTCGTACATGATATTCGAGCCACTCCATAACTTTCTAAGAACGTTAAAGCATTAGGGAGTTGAGCTGTAGGCAGCTGCTTTTTTGCAAGAAGAAGGAATAAAACCACGGTGGTAAATAAAAAAGTGCAGCTGCCACAGAAAACAATATTGAACTGATCATCGTTTTTCAGTCTTGTATCTACCGTAAAGGGAAAAGTAGTTTTACAGGCATGTAAGGACTGCACTTTCGTTAAGGTTACTTCTCACAAACCAAGTATTGAACAAATTGCTGAAATGAATCATTATAAATAAACCAATGCGATGAAAAATTAATACTTTTACATTTTAAACGCAATTAAAATTTATAAATAACGAAATTGGCGTGATAAGGGATATTTTTCTACCTTTCGTACAGGAAAAAGTACTTTTACAGGCAAGTGCGATTAAATTTTTTGAAAACTTTAGAAACCTGTTTCTGATGAGTCAACTGTTTAACAGAGCAATTTAATCACAAAGCGGAAGTATTTCACTATAATAACCCGGTATAGTTTTCTTTCTTTTTTCTTTGTAAGACTTAAAAACCTCTAAACATAGGTTTTCATTTTTGGAGAATATTGAATTATTAGTAAAATGTGTTTTACGCCCTCTCTCTCCCTCCATCTTAAAAATCTTGATAATCAAATCTTGAATATCGACATCGTAATAGCGGAGATTACACTTAGGAGTCTTATAGAAATGTGTTGGGTTCACCTGTTTTTAATAAGCATTACAATCCGCAAAATCGGATCCGGCATCATTAGACGTTTACCGGATGCAGTGACCGCATCCGGCAAAAGAAAATGACATACGACTGGAAATGAAATAAATCTTAGGAGTTATTCAAAATGATTGGTCTAATGAAAACGCAGACGGTATGATGGAAATGGTAGAAAACAACTTAGACTCACCGTCATTGAAAAATGATGTGATATTACAGGAAGGCTTACAAATGCAAATCCAACAATGAGCGAAAACCTATACCATAAATATCGACAGAAAGAAAGATTTTTAGGAAATACTAAAATAGGAAAAGGCTACACATGAAGATGAAGGAATTCGAGGAGAATGCGTCTTATATTCATGACTATTTGTTGACAGTAAAACCGACAAGTGTAGACGCTGAAAGAGACTTTTCAGGAGCTGGCTATATTTGAAACTCTCCAAGAGAAATCGACAAGCAGGTGGCACGATGAACACTATTTATGTTCCGCAGTGGTCTGGACGCTAAACGCCGTTCCCATAAAAACACGGCAAGTGAAGCAGCATCCGGATTGGCCAGTGCTTGGGAGGGCCAACTCCCTCTCGACTCGACTGCTGTGGGACCGTGTACGCTAATGGGAGCTGGTGCACTTAAAATCCGTCATGGATCCAATGTCATCCAGGTTTAACGCTACCTCTGGGGGTGCCGATTTCAGAGGGTTGGTCGCTCCTCTGGAATTGGTTCAAAATTAGGGGACCGCGGGCTAAAGTCAGACTCCCTCCCACTGGGGTCCAATAAAAATGGAAGGTGCCCCTTTCTGCAGCGCATTGCGCGAACGGAGGAGTGTGAAATTCGGAATAGATAAAGTTCGTATGGAGGTGCGAATAATAGAATTTTTGTATAATTTGTTCATTTACTGTAAAAAAATTCGAGAAGTAAATTGGCGAGCGATATTTTGCGTCAAGTCGGTTGATGGTTCTATTGTTGTGTCCATTTTGAAATAATAGCATTAAGTTTTAATGATACAATGGGGGCTATAATATACCATCAAAATTTTCAAAAAATGAAATTATTCGCCAGTTTAGTGAAAATATTGTCGAAATACAAAGGCAATCAATAGGAGATGAAAATAATATTACATTGTTAATGAGGTGTATGGAAATATTTCCGAGAAAAAATACTCTCTGGTAACATATTGAAGCCAGTTATTTTAGCCCTTAAAAATGATGATTGTACGTTTGTTAATACTGATATACTTAATCGAATACATGGTGAACTGAGAATTTATCATAGCTACGAGAGAATAATATGCCATGATGACAGCAAAATCAATATTTACCTGGTAGAGTTTTTGAGTTCTTTGACTGTTAATGGTTTGGATAATTTTCAATCAGCTAATGAAAAGCCAAATAACTGAAACATGCGCCAATTTCAAACAAACCTAAACGAAAATCACTGAGCATCATTTCCAGTACAGAGTTCTTTCATCCGCATTTCTATATTTTGGAATTTTAATTTAATTCCATATGTCTTTCTCATTTCCATATTTTTAACAAGCGACTAATTCAATTAACATACAAATTTCTTATTAGTGATACATTTATACATTGTAATTTGTATACAGTAGCGGCTTGTGACCAGCTTCAGTGGTGGGGCCCGAAAAAAGTGCCAATTAAAATCGCGAAAATATATATACATGTAGAACAACCTATCTCCACGTGCACACAGCGTAAGTATTTAAAATTTCTCAAATGACAAATGATTATAAAAATTACTATACAACTTTTTGCTATTTTTTACCTAATTATGTTAAATTGAAAAGTTTTCTTTATTACTAAACAAAAAAGCCACATTTAATTATTTAATATTTATGTTCTTTATAGCTGCCTGTTCATAATTTTTAGATGATTTATTTATTTTAAAATCAATATCAACATATATAAAAAAGACATTTATACATCGCTTTTTGTAAATCAAGAAAACAAAACAGAAAAATATCTGACTGCACCGCAAAAATACGATCACGAAATAAAAATAGATTTCTTCCTAAGCGGAAAATTTCGCCAATAGCTACCGATTGCCGAAATTTCCTTGCACAGTCGTGTAGATCACTATGCGAGGGCCCGAAGATCTGGGCCCCGAAGACAGCGCCAAATAAGCCGTTTGGAAGCCAAGTTAATTCCGCGTCAATATGGCTTTTGTGCTCAATGCCAAATATGTCAACCCGGTGAACGGAGAAAAGACGCCAAATTCAGGGCAAGCCCGCCCATGGCCTATGCATGGTTTAGATAGGGGGAAAATCGTATAACTATCGCTTTTTTAAGTGCTTTTTTTAATGGATAGTATTAAAATAGAGCAAAATGCGTGCATTTTTTCAATGAAGGTAAATTATTGAAAGACCTGTCTAGCATAATAGGAATATTCTTTGATTTAGACGGTGGTTAGTCGGTGGGGCCAGGCCCCTCTGGCCCTTAATGACGAGCCGCCACTGTTTGTATATAAGCACTTTTTTTGTATTCAAGTCCCGATCCAAGTCCAAAGTGGTTGCTGCGCTCAAGTTTTCTTCCTATACGCAAATTCTGGTGTCGGATGCTAGTTCCCGATACCGGGCATGCGCAATTGGTGCAGTCGTCCAATAAGAACTATGCTGTCGGATGAAGCCGGAGAGTCGTAGCAGTCAGCAGCCGTTGTTAGTGTGTGCTCCTGCAGATATTCAACCAGCCAACCCGACATGCTTCTGCCCGTGGTCCTGTTGCTTCGTCGTTGCCATCTTCTGAGTATTGTTAAGCAGGAGTTTCCGGACCAAAGAGAATAAAAGCTACCTATCCTTCAAGCATCCGAGTAAAGTAAAATCTGACTGCTAAAGTAATTATGAACTCTGTTCTTCAATTCATCGTTATGTTCAGTTCAGCTGGGTTATGATTTTTTTGTTTTGTTATGTTCAGTTTTAGTTATAAAAGTTGTTCACTCTAAAAGTCATAATCTTTTAACGACCACGCATAATTTTGGAGTCTGAAGAAAGCGACAGTTATTTTACCGTCCCCATGATTGGGATACTCTTCACATAATTTCTGTTTAACAAAATAGATGATACATACTTATTTACAGGATGTAAACGGTACATTCCTCTTCCTAATTATGAAATTAAAGTATAAAAAGCCCTTAAACTGGTACATAATTCAAGCCATTTTATAACTTCCTGAAGAAGGTAAAATACAATAGCGAGTTGAGGTGTAGGTAGCCGTTTCATCTATTTTGCAGAAAAAAGAATAAAACAATGGAGGTAAAAAAACATGTGCAGATTCCACAGAACATACTATTGAACTGATCATTATGCAGCTTCCATAGAACACAATACTGAACTGATCATTATGCTGCTTCCCCATAAAACACAATATAAAATCGATCACCTTTTTATCTTTTCATTCTAGTACCTAACAGTGGTGTAGTGAGAGGGGGGCAAGGGGGTCTATCATACCCCGGGGACCGCTAGCAGTGGGGCGCCGAATCGTCCCTAAGACAAAAAAAAAAAAATAAAATAAAATAAATAAAGACAGCTAAGAGAAATAACTCCAGTAGACTCCGATGAAGATCTCGTTGCTCGAGTATCCGTAGCTGCTGCACGTGTGCATGGAATTCCTGGTATCTTTCAAAGTGTTCGTCAATCGCTGAACCGACGCTGTCAAGCATGTATCAATGCTGATGGACGCAATTTTGAACACTTGTTGTAAATTTATTTCCACTAAATATACACTTGTAATGGAGATTATGAAAATAAAAAAACTTTCCGTCTCATTTGTTCTTTCCTGTGTCTGTGCTTCGACGTTTCACTTTTGACCATACATTCCTATATAAAGAGTGATTGTTACAATGTCCTCTACCAGCCCTCAAAATTTGTACGAGGAATTAGCAGTCACCCTGTATATTAAAAAAAAGAGCATATGAAAAATTCACACTTTTTTATATTTTAAACGTAATTTAATATTTATTGGATTGATTAGGGATGTTTGTGTTTTGGTCATTCGGGACGGAAAATGTAGTGTTACGGGCTAAAGTAATTAAATTTCTTTTGCAAGTTCGAGAAGCCTAATTTTGACTGGCCTACTGTTTAACCGACCAGTTTAATAACGAAGGGGATTTGTTTTAGCATAAAACTCGGATACAATTATTTCTTTTATCGCTTAAACAACTCTAAGCAAAGTTTTTGATTTTTGTTGATCACATATTGATCTGTAATTTCCCCACCCCCTCCAAACTATTGACAAACCTAAATACTGTGCTTATCAGAAGAATACTTACATAGAATTAATTATGTTATGCTTTAGTCTTGTTATTCATCAAAGGAAAATATTATCTTATGGGTCATTCCACGTCAAATCAAACAGAAAATTGGAAAAAGTTCACCACGCCATTTCAGATTTTCCTCAAATATTGTGTAAATGATTTATATGCTAAGATAACCACAAATATCGATTTTGCAGGTTCTACGATAACTAGTTACTGAGAAATTAATTGCGCAAATTTTTAAGTTTTCTGCAAGATACGCCATCTTTTCACTGAATTTCTTAAATAACTCCTTAACTGTAGGAGCTACTGAAGTGAAACTTTATAAGTTGCCTCCAAAAATTTTATCAAATTTTGCATATCTTCTATAGTTTATGCTTAAGCATTGCATTTGCTAAAAAACATCATGAATTTTTTTCGGCATGTTTGATCAGAAGCACATGCTTCCTTTAAATTTTTCTATGTTGTTAAGACAGTTGCCACCACATCCCAAAAAATTTCATCTTGGCTTTCTGCTCAGGAGTTGAGCAAAAAAAAAAAAAAAAATATATATTAAAATTACATGTGACTTTTCGTATATTGGTTCTAGTAATAAGTTTTAAACCTTTAGTTTTAACCTTTTAGTTTTAACCTTTATTCGTCAAAGTAATCTCCATTATTTTCCACATCACCCACCGCCAATGGTCAGATAGCGCACAGATACTAGCAGCATAGAAGGATTAATCTTTTGATGCGATGAAGTCATCAATGAATTTTCGTACTTCTTCCACAGTGGGGAAGTGCACAGAAGACAAGGTATAGTTCATTGACCGATATAAACGATAGTGCGAAGGGGATATGCCAGGGTTATATGGTCCAGTCAACTTTCCCAGTCAAACTAGACTACCAATAAATGGACGTTTATGATCAATTTCCTGCTTCAGTCGCAGCAATTGTTGTTTCTAGCGTTCATCAGTTACATGTTCACCGGGCTCCAATAGTTTGGAATATAGTACACCCTTCATATCCCTCCCTACGATCTGCAAGCTATCTGACCATTGGTGGTGGCAGCTGGAAAATAATGGAGATTACTTTGAAGAATAAAGGTATTATTGCTTATTCATTTCTTAGACATGCTCTTTAAAACTTATTACTATACTCAATATACGAAAAGTCAGAAGATAATTTAATGATTTTTTTGCTCAGCTTCTAAGCAGAAAGTCAAGATGAATTTTTTTTGGGATGTAGTAGCATACCATCTTAACACCATAAAAATTTAAAACATGTGCTTCTGATCAAACATGCCAAAAAAAATTCATGATGTGTACCTAAATACTGTGCCGTGATGCGTTTTAGCAAATGCAATGCTCATGCATAAACTATAGAATATATGCAAATTTTGGTAAAATGTTTTGGAATCAGCTTAAAAAGTTACACATAGGAACAAATTTTCACTACAGTAACTTCTACAGTTAAGGAGTTATTTAAGAAATTCGGAGAAAAAATTGCGCACCTTGCAGAAAACTTAAAAATTTGCGTAGTTAATTTCTCGGTATTTAATTATTGTAGAACCTTCAAAATTGAGACTTGTAGTTATCTATAATTAGTCTATACAAAATTTGAGTAAAATCTAAGTTGGTGTGGTGAACTGTACTGTTTGATCCAAAGTGGAATGACCCTTATATGCACTTATATGCAATTACTAATGTGTCATTTAAATCTCTTTGAAACATGAATACAGTAATCGATAACCAGTAACACGCCATAAGCACAACTATGAACTCACTGATTTTGGTTTTCAAATTATTTTGAAAAGTCTATTTATTTTATGAAAAAATATACAGCTGAGATAATGAAATTTGATAAGCGTTAGAAAAAGGTTGTGAATGTATGTTTGTATTAAAAGGACAATTTGACTCCAGCTACTAAGAAAAAAAAAATTAGTAGTAATTACTATGCAAAAATTGATGAATTGAATGTGGTTTTCCTAGTAAAGATCGCAACAAATCGATCACATCGTGAAGATTCGTTTTTGGCTTTTAAGTTACTGTTTTACAGTATTTTACAACATATATATACATATTGAGTATTTTTACAGAAAATTTTCATTGTACCTAAATTGCTGATTGACTGCATATTTCGATGAATGAAATTAGAAAACTTTTGGCTTGAATCTGGATAAATACAAGATACAGAAAACAGCAATTTTAGTTTATAGATTTTAATTTAAAACACTCCAAACATGAGAACAACAGCTTGAGTAGCAGTGAAACAAATTTGAACCATACTTTTGAAGAGTCCCATAAAAAATTTCAAGTAGCAAAAGCAATGCAAAAAAAAAAAAAAAACATTACTCAGTACTTTGATAGGAAAATGTAAAACTAAAAATACATATTTTTTTAAAGGAAATTCATTGAAATGTCAGTTGTGAGAATATAGAAACCCTTAAAAACTAATGCCATGCTAATAAGATCCATAAATGCTTAAACTAGTACTTAATCCATGTGCAGTTTTTTAAACATCAGCCAACTTTAAAGCAAGAAGTACAAAGAAAAATGGAAGGTGACTTGAAACAAACATGAGCAGTCATGTACTGAAGAAATACGTAGTGATAAGGAACATTTTTATGAATTAGTTTGAAGTGAAAAAGATAGAAAAGTTTAATAATGCATACTTACATTTAATACTTATATTTTTTCGACAGCATTGCATTAACACAATAGTTTTAATTATAGAAGACATGTAAAATGAAAATATGCACTACTGTATTGATGGACTGATTAAAAAAATAGAAAAAAAGTCAAAAATCATACCAAAGAACTTGTATAAAAATATTTTGAATAAATACACTTTTGAACTTTTCATTTATTCATTTAGTGAATTTAAGTGTAGCTTTGAATTCTACAGAAAGAAATGACTATTAGTAGTGTTTTTGTGCGTGAACCAAAACAAGAAAATTATCCAGTAAACTGAATGCTTTCTCATCATTAAAAATATATCTGTACGGATATGCATCAAATTACAGTTAAAATCCTTCAATTTATATTTTTTAATATTGCAAATTATCTGTAATTCTTAACACCAACAAAATGAAAATGTGAAAAATGATGACATGTAAAGAAAAAAAAAAGGGGGCACAGGCTAGTTGTAACTGTTTATTCATCGCTATGTATCCACATGAGCATACATAACTATGTACAACACACAACTACAGTGTTTCTCATACAACAACAACGGCCGAGATGATGAAGCAGGTGTGTTTGTTAGGGTAGAAGAGATGTGGCTGTGGCTTGTCCAGTCCACTTCTGTTATATAATGAACCCCAATATAACAGTGTGTGGCACATCCCCTACACATACTAAGATTTCACAAAGCTTAGAAGACTAGCACACTCACCAGTTGGGAATAAAATCTTTTTTTTTTTCTTTTAACCCAGAAAATGGGATATGGAACACATCGTTCACAATGTATACAGAGTATCTCATAGTTCTTTTTTGTTTTCTCAATAATATGCTTTCTCAGGGTAGGACACAAGAATGGTTATTTGTACAAAGTGCCCACAAGTAAGGAAATGATGCATGACTAGCTAATTTTTTTTCATACAAGGGATGATTTTTTTTTAAAGAAAAAAAAATCATTTTACTCTTCTTGTGCGCCTTGATATGGATGATCGTTTTTTGATGTACAATAAATTATGAGATGCTCCTTCAAGCTGTAGGCAGCCCATCACAGTAAGATAATTTCTGATGAAAGACTATAAACAACTTATTTATGTGTGCACTGGATAGAGTGCATACAGCTTGATGAAAATGAATGTGTGTCTATAAATAAAACAATTTCCAATATGCCATGTCTGACCAGACCATTTGATTTAACAGTTGCATAGTAAAATAAAGTAATGGGAGGTGAAACAATGAATAGCATAGGCACCTACAATTGTTTTAAAGCTGATTAAAAGGGGGTGAAAGTAAACTAAATTAGTTTTTTTCTTTTTATCTCAAAACATTAAACTATAAAAAGAACATTTTCTTAATGTGAGACACCTTGTACAGACATAAAGATAACAATAGTCTGAAAATATAATAACATTTTAATATAAGCATTCATAATAAAATATTGACTTAATAAGTAATGAAAAAAGAGTCATTTTAAACATTTTGATTCAGTAAAAATAATGCATAGTCATAATAAATATATAATTACATCTAACAAAATAACTTAAAACATTGCAGAAGGTCTTTGTTTTTTATTTTTTCAAGTCTGGAATGATGTAGACTCTTCCTCTGTTGCCAGCACAGGGGTTTAAGCAGAATTTTTATATTTATAAGTAAGACTGAAAACACTGTTTCGGAATCACAGCATCTCTTATTTTTAAAATAAATTAAAAATAAATACATAATAAAAACTAAAAAATATGTAATATAATTTTAAAACTTCTATATGCAATGCTTCAATTTAGAGGAACACGTAACACACTGGTGGATAAAATACAATATGAACATTTTTTCTATATATTGCTATTTTACACTTAATTTATTTCTATAATTATATTTTGAGATTTAATAATAATGCGATTTTGATATGGTGATTAAATTACCTTATTAATTTTAAACATCTGTTTTAAGGACTTTCTTTAGAACATCCAAAAATGATCATTGGCTTCAATATATACATAACAAACCAGAGCATAAATATTAAATAGTTTTCTTTTTATTTACATCTATATTCATAGCTAAAAAGCTAAGAACTCATCAAGGTGAATAAAAATGTTGAAAACAATTTTTAATGTAAAATAAAAATACTTATATTGCACATAAGGATTGGTTTTAAAATATACAAAAGAAAGGATTTTTAAGAAAACAGAATTAAAAAAAAGTTACTTTTCCATTACAGCCATACCACTAAATCTCAGTACAAATTTTGAACAATTTTGAAAAAATTTTGAACAATTTTGAACTCTGAACATTTTGAATAATTAACTAATTAAAAAATAATGAGAAAAAAACAGTCCAGTGAATCAAATTTATATTGTGACATGGATTTTTCTCTGTGGCATAAAAATTTTGTAATTGAGTTACAGTTTATATAATTAGGTGATTATATTTAAATATCTTTTAAACGTAATCTTCTTGAATAGATTATTTCTTTTCCAAAGAAATAGTATTGCCACCTGAGCATAGTTTAGCAAATGTATATCATGTTTAGCAAATACCAATCATGCTAATGAAATATTAACTAAAATAAAGCCAAAAACAAAAAGCTATTGTGTAAACAATTAGTGCCCAGAAATAGCAAAGTTGTGGCTAAAATGACAGTAAAATGTGTTTCTTTTCTTTCTTTTTTAAAATATCAACCAACTTAAAGTAGTATATAAAAGTACAAGGAAAAATGAAAGGTGACTTGAGACAAATATGGGCATTCATATACTGAAGGAGTATGTAGAAATGGAGAACTTTAAATATTTTTATGAATAAAATAGTTTACAGATGAAAGGTTAGAAAAGTTGAGTAATGTATATTTATACATTTAATACTTAGCGTATAAATATGCATTACTGTTTCAACAGTACAGCATTAACAGAATATTGTATAGCACAATATTGTATAGATGATGAAGTGTATTGTATAGCTATAACAGAAAAGTACAAGAGGAAACTTAAAATAAAAACAAGATAACAATGACACTAAATAAAACAAAATATGAGTAATAGGTCATAAATTATTTTTAAGAAGTCAATATGTATTGCAGGGATTTTAAAATGTCCTTTTTAAATAGTCTTAAACTATTCTTTTCATCAAAAACATGACAACTTTGAATTGTTAATTTCTTTATAAACTTCAACAACATTTTTTTTTTCTCTTTTCCATAAGGGGGAGGGGGAATGCAATACATAGAGATGGTAAAATTACAAAAATTGAAAAGTCACTCTTAAAAAGCTGCACTTCATGTATGAATATGCACCTGCATGAAATGCCCATCAATTTTCAATGAACATATTTTTAAGTACATGTTACGTAGGAAGAGTAACAAAAGAAATTTATGTCTCCATTTTGTAACAGTAGTGTCACATAAAAATGTAAAACATAGTTGCATTTTTTTTTATAATCTCTTTTTTGCTGATTTTTGTTTAATTCTTATAAAGTGCTTTCTTTCCTTTCATGCCCATATTCATAGCAACCCACAGCATGCAGAGTAGGATGAACCAGTGACCCTTACAGTATTCAATAGGAAAAACATGCACTGTGAAAAAAGGAGAAAATACTGTAAAGGTCAGAGACGTAGAGTGTAAAAATGTGACAATTCAAACCTTCCACTTACTTTACACAGTTGGAAATATATTAATTTATATTATTATACACATTTGAAAAATGACATAAATATATAAATGAATGATCTAAGTTTACAAACTGCACACATGAGAAATAATTACAAAGATGGAACACAGATTTGAATTGGCAGATCTGCTTCTCACTTTTGATTTTCAAGAGTTTGCTTTTTAAATAGATTTTTATTTACTTATTAATTTTCACTTCCATGCTCTGTTCACTGAGAGTTGCCATTCAAAATCAATGACTGAACCCTCTATACACTAAATAGAAACTTGGGGGAATATATTCTGGGGATAAAAATACCACATCTGGAATTACAGACAAAATTTTTTTGGTTGTTTTTCAAGGATGCTTAAAAACAGCAATGGCATGGATTTTTATAGTCATATATATATATATCGTGTGAATATATATATTTATATATATATATATATATATAAAACTGAAGAGATAAATTTGTCTGTAAAAGTTTGTGATGTCGCTTTTCTTTTTTCTTACATCCAAGCACTGTTCCAAAAAAGAATTTTTTTCCATAAAAAGACTTGATCACTTTTTAAACAATACACCACAAAAGTCGTACTTGAAAACTCCCGTCTTTCAACTGGCAGTTATAGTTTGAAGTGGTCAATGGTTTCTTCTTTTGCTGAAAATTTTAGCACCAAACCATGGACCTCAAGTAGCTGGAAGCTCTTTAGAGTAATAGTGGAGATTTCTCATGATTTTTTTTCAGGGGATCTGATTCCTCTCAGATGTTTAATATAGTCTAGAATAAAAAGGAATCATTTGAATGGTCAGTAAAGTATTTATACATCAAACAAAGCATGGTTGATCTCTGAAGATAATACTTTCTACAAGGGTAAAAAAAAAGTTATGTTAAAAAAAGAAAAGAAAATGACAGATATTTTAACTTAAAAATTTGTTACATTAATTGTTCTTCATAGATATAAAACTGCATTTTTTGAAATAAAAACTGGAATAGTAGGGGAAAAGTATATCTTAGGCAGAATAGAAAAAATTATTATACATTTTATACACATATCTTTTTATATGGAGTTGTATAACTGAAGTGACCAATCATACTCTTTTTAAGGAGTTTTGTACTGTTTTTTTTTTCATAAAAAAAACCAACTGTATTCCTATAAAGACCTGAATTCCAAGAATCCTACTTTGCATCCTTTTACACTCCTTTATGCTCCTCAAAATATAAAAGTGTTGATGGTTATTTTATGCAACTTTTTAATTGCTTATATGTATAAAGTTGTTTATGATTATAGGTGTGTACATGATTATGTATATGCTGCAAAATTGACTCAATGTCCTGAAGAATTAAAAAAAAATCCCCAATTATTTCTTGATACCTCAAATTTACTTCATTTGCTTTAGTGGTAAAAAAATCATCATTAACTATAAAAGACATTAGCTGCAGAGTTAAATTTAATATGCAGCATGCACATTCTTCTGAAATGTGAGTGCTAATGGAGAAAATTAGGAATCATTAAAAAAAAAATCAGAAAACAGAAAAACATTATTTTTTATTAAAATTTATGCAAAACCTAGAATTATTCTTTGCTATTTCAAATATATAATTATTTTTTAACCTCAAACCCTAATCACCATATCCAATGAAATCCTATTTATACTCCCTTTTGTAAAGAAAAAAGTTGGTTACATTTGTATAACATGAAACTAAACATTTTCAATTATTTTTATGATAAGTGATAGAACAAATATGTACTTTCTTGTTTATGTGAAAAGTTAACTAAATTACAATTCTTTTAAAATTTTTCTCTTACTCTCAATCAATGTTCATCTTTGAAAAGTGTAATATCTCATTGACAAAACATGTTAATAACATCTTTTATGAAACAATCACACTTTTATTTAAAATAAATTCTTTCTAGAAGAAAATTTTGAAAGAAATTTTTTTTGTTATTTCAACAAATGAAAAAGCAGATTTTTTGAAAATATTATCAAATAAGCTTTAATGTGTATGTGTATAATATAAAATAATATATGAGCCTTTGCATGGAGAAAGTAAAATTGAAAATATAAAAGCAATTATGACAATGAACAAATAGATATAATAAATTATATAGTTCAAATTATACATTGATATAATTCAGAAATAAGTCATGAAACAGCTATATGTGCACCAGGGGTGTGGACAGGGGGGGGGATATCAGGATAAATCCCCCCCCCTCCCGAAATTTTTGGATTAGTGATCACAAGATTAATGCTGTGCAGAAATTTTGTCTATTCATACACATATAAGATTATATATCCCCCCCCCCCAACCTGGCTACGCTCCTGATGTGCACCCTGTGCTAAAGCTGATGTGAACTTAGATGCAATAAAAGTTAAAATGAGCCTATTAAAATTTTCACTGCTTGTGATTTCATGTTAGATTTACAAAGTGCTTGCTTGTTAGATGTGGAACAAACAGTCTACTTTTTTGATTATATAATTTTTGTGTATTCTTACATGTTACCTTCTATATTATATTTTAATGTAGTGATAGTTTAGTGGATAAATTCAGTCAAGTGAAATTGAAAACACTAAAGCAATAAAGAAGCACTAAGTAACAAGAAAGTTAATGCATCTTTATAAAGAATGCATGTTCAAATATTAAAAATTTACAATGCATACATCATACAGGACCAAAGCATAACACTTCATTAAGTATAACAGATGATAATAAAATTATTTTAATGACAATAAGTGAATAAAATACTTACAAATAAACTTAGTAAGATTTTAACAAAAGTCAAGAATATTAAAACAGATTTGAAGCAAAAGTTAAAGAAGAATTTTTCCACTAGTATGTAGGTATAAATATATTATTTTTATTAAAGAGTGAGATCAATTTTTATACACTTAAAATTATTTTTACAAGCATTTTCCTTTTATTAAGGTTAAATTAAAACTTCTCAAAGCATTCAGTATCTAGTAATATTTAGTACTCAGTACCTCAGTATTTAGCAAGTATTCAGTTCTTTTAAACATTAAATTTAGGCTACATACAAAATTTTCTACTGGATAATAACTTAGTTTGCTGATACACATATTTATAATATATTATATAAAAAATAAGTTTAATCACTTCAATTCCATAGCACTACCTTTTACTCAACAAACATTTAAACACAAATTTTACAAAATAATATTGTGAACATGCATTTTTAATTAAAGATTAAAAAATATAACACACATGATACACTGTTTGGTTTTATCATTTAGCTGAAAAATTTCATCCCTGTTCATGCTTTTGCGAATATTATGATACAAAGAGTTATTCCAACTAAAAAAAAATTGTTTGCTAGGTACAAGTTAATTTGAAAACCTATCATAAAATTTGATTGATACAACTAGGTATTAGAGTAGTTTTAAAATTTTAGCTAAATTTTGAAAGGAACTTCTCTCTATTAACATTTTTAAATGCTTAACATTTTTCTCGGCTTACAAAAATAGCTATTACACTTAAAATATGGAAAGTTATGTAAAATAATTACCTATAGTACATAGTCCATGTGTTATGTTTACCTCTTCGCATTTAATTCAAGCTCTTCAATCTGGTCTTCACCGACTCTGATGATAAAAGGCTTGACCTGTAAGAAACAGTATCAAAATGTAATTAGAAAATAAAAAATAATTATATTATAAAAATCATCCTGTCTTTTCAACCAAATCTCAAAAGTTCAATAATCAGACAACTTTATCTGTACATTAAATGTAACTTGATATTTTAAGAATTCATTTTACATAATAACTATGTATTATTATGGCATGTTTTTGAAAAGATATAACTTATTTATATGTTTGTCAATTTAAAGATATAGAGCTCTAAAAATAAGAATCTGTCTAATAATAGATAAACAATTTCAAGGAAATTTTTAAATGTGCAAAATCATACTTTATATAAATTACTTGTCTTGATATTTTAGTAGAACATTGTTTCTGCTAAAAAATATGTGCTTCAAATTAAAATTAAAAAAATATGTATATTTACCAATAATTAGCTTTCCAAACATTTTGATAAAGACAACAATTATTTTCAATGACACAACTATCAAATGAGGATTTGTCTATAGTTAAAACTACACTATTATTAACAGTTTTAAAATACCAGTAATGATGTAAAGTTTACTTAGTTTACAGTTGTTTAACAATAAATCAGTGGCATTTACACACACAATAAATTCGTAACTGTCTGTATTAAAAAAAATTAACTCATATGTTAAATAAATAGAGGCTGTCCCAAAAATAGCACCCACACTCTGCACAGCCAGGTTCCTCGTTGGAGTACATAAAAAGTGCCCAAAGAACTGTACTTGTATGGCCCGTAGTTTTCAAGAAAAGTGCAAGGAAAAGCAGAAGCGGCATTTCTGGTGCACGAAAAGAGCCTTTATCGGAATCCTGAACATAGTTTTTTTTTGCATATGCTTTCATAAAATGATGCTTAAAATGTCTACCGTGCATATCGAGGCTTGAGTGCGTACACAGTGTAATGACCAATTGCATACGTTGCATCAATCTGGTACCCACATAAATGTGCACAGCATGAAGGGGAGGGACTAAATTACTATTTGTTGTAATTAGAACTCGATAAATCAATTCTTTCAAACGTTTTCATTGAAAGAAATCCATAGGTACCAGATCTAATGATTGTAGCAGCCTTAACACCGAGTCCTGCATATGTATTCCAGTGTCCAATTTAATGCTTCAAGTTGTTTTTCTTCGCACCGGATGTGACGTCCTATTTTGTTATTACTATTTATCTTGAAAACTATGGATCGTACAGGTACAGTTCTTTGGGCAATATTTATGTACTTCCAGCGAGGAATCTCGCTGTGCAGAGTTTGGGCACTATTTTTGGGACACCCTGTATATCATATTGTAAAATGATATATTTATTAAGGTAAAGGTAGGTTTAATATTATGTATTAAACAGATATTGTTATTGATGTAAAATGAGATCATAAAATGAAAAAAAACTGTTTAATTATCAGTTTCTGACTAATTATTTAAAAGTATTAGTAACAAAATCAAAATTTCCATTTTTAATACAAGATCAGTTTGAAAGCTAAATTGTACATTGTTTTATAATAACTTACTGCTAAAACAGTTAAAACTAAGAGGTAAATATAGTGTATAAAAATTTCACACAAGATGCACAGTTTTAACATGTGAAAAAAAAATTGATAAAATTACAAAGTTTAAAGGAAAATAATAATATAAGATGAATAATTTTCCAGTAAGATAATCACCTTATGCTGTGGACAATATATTGTATAAGTATCTTCATCCATATAACACCCTGAAATAAAAGATAAAACAATTACTGTTTCAAGAGAATAACAATCAGTTTATTGACACATTGTTGTTTCTGTGCTTATAAAAAGCCAAAATCTCTTTAAGAAATAATGGCAAAAACATAAATCAATAATTGAAGAGATAAACAAAGTAATCACACATGTACATATGCTTTGAATTAAATAATACATAAGTTGTACTTACAATTATCTCGAGCACATAAATAATGATACAATTCGGGACAATTTTCACAAGCACAACTTAAAGAAGCTCCTGGAAATTTACACCTTGAACATAGCTACAAGCATAACAAAAAAATATTAAGTATTTTAATTTAACAAAAGCATATTTGAAATTAATACTATATAATATTTTATTATTAAATTATGTATAATTTAAACGATACTAATAATATTTTGTTTAAGTTACTGTTAATCTTGCTTAAACACATTTTATTTTATATAGATTTACTTTTATATTATTACTCTACTGAATTTAAAATATTGTTTTAAAGTTACATAAGCTTCTAGCAATAAACTATTACAAAATTTTCATTAAAGGAAAACTTCACAAAGTCAGTATTGTTTCATAACTTTAGTTTTCCTTCCAAGAGGAAATTTTCACCAACAATGGTGCCAAACTGATACTTTTTCAACAAAGGGAAGGTAATTAAAAATGTTACATATTACTGAATACAAAATTACTTAATTTGATGTTTATATCAATACATACATTCAAAATTATCTATTATGTTAAATTGAAATATATTTTTTCTTTATCTCTTAAATCAGTTAGTGTTTTAAAATTATTCTTGTTAAACAGAATATATATACATATATAATTATATATATTGCTCTTTGTAGGGCTGATCTAAACTAACCTGTGTGATATCACATAAAAAGGACTTATTTTATTTTAAGATTTCAATTAGAGATAATATTACTAGAACCATGCAGAACACCTACTTAATTAAATATGTCATTTTCAAAACAAAAACTAAAAGCTCAATGTAGTTTTCAAACAAACAGAAGAAAATTTACTCAGGCGTAGGTTTAATTTCAAAAGGAGATCATCGTGGTAGTCTCTTACTTATTATAAAAGAAGGTGTCTGTGTGTGTGTCTGTCGGCAGCGTTACGGACAAACGGCTACACCTAGAAACACCAAATTTGGTACTCTGGAAGATGTAAATATGTAGTTGTGCACCTCGAAGCGATTTTTTCAAAATTCGACCTAGATTTTTTTTTATTTTATGTTTTATGCGATTTTTGGCATTTTTTCTCACCTAATTCGTAATAACGGCGGAAATTACGCTCGCAGCAAAACGGCATTTGTATCATCGGATAGAGGAGGAAATTTTCTTTTAAAAACAGTTTGTTCTGAATACGTAACATGATTTACCGATTTTTAGGAATTTTTTACTAAGCATCTGCTTCGCGATTGTTTTTCGTAAAATAATTTTAAACTGTCGCATCTTGAATTCTATCCGTCATAACTTTTAGATATTTTGACAAATCGTGAATCATTCTTTTCTCCCTCTTTTAAAATAAAAACGAACAAATTATGTAAATTAGATGATTTTTTTACGAATTTTAATGCAGCCTAATGTTTAGAATTTAATAGCATCAACGCGTCATTCATTACGTGCCGTGATCGCCATTCATTACATTGCGATCACGGCACGAGAATTTATGTTCGGTTGTTGCCACAGAAAGGATTAGAAAAAAGGATTTTTTCAACCAATCGAGTTTTTAAATGGGATATCAGAATTTCAATTCGCAAGTGAGGATCTATGACGTCAAATGCTTTAAGATACGTAAAAATTACTCCATAATTTTAACCCATTTATTCCAGCTCTATTTTCAACACAGGGAGACGATATTTTGATTAAAATTTACTGTAGAAATAAACTAAGAAATTCACGATTATTATTATTAGAAGTGGTATTTTAATCCGGTGCTTATTTAAAAATTGAAATGTTTTCACGGCCCTGAAAATGTTCATTTTAAAAGTTACAAAGTTCGTTTCAAAGCGCGATATATTAAATTTTTTCTATTTACTATTTTTATTTTTGGCATTTAATTTAGCACAGGCGTTGCCTAACATACGCATGCAGGTTGCGAGTATAATTTTATTTTAACGTTGAATTACGTTCCTCCATAAAGGTTACATAACGCAAAGTTTTAATGATACCGTTTGAAGATAATTATGCGAAATATCGAAATTAACTCCCTCAACCTACCGGGGTATCCTTTACGGCAGTCAAACAGTGACGTCATAAATAAAAAAATGCGTGAAATTTGTAAACTCTGCAACTCTAACGCCCTGTCACAATTAAAGTGGGAATAAGTAGCTCCTCGAGATTACACAGTTTGGTGTTTTTCAGGAGACAGGATTATGGAGCATATAAAAGATATCGCTATATTAGATACATGGATAGTTAAAATGGCACCCTTTGGATATTTTCTCCCCACAGTAAGATGAAATGGTTTGCGGCGCTAAATACGCCGCATTCTTATAAAAACTATGTATAAAATTAAATATATATATGGAGAGTTTCCTTAATGGCAACCATTATGTGAAATGATTATTATTTATGCTAATGCGTAAATTGCAAAGAGTCGCCACAGAATCAAAAGATCCCATTGAGGCCAAATAATCTAAGCTGTTTCTTTAAAGGGAGCCTTGAAGAGGGAGAAGCGAATATAGATAGTATTAATGTACGTAATAGGTAGTATTATTAGATTTGTAATGATAATATGAATAAATCGCAATGTACCACGCTAATAAATATTTCATGAAATTAAAAGTGTCCTGTTTCAACGGTTGTCTTACAACCAACTAAACGAAAAGTAATTCTAATTTGCGTTAATATATCCCGCAGTAATTTCAACAGAGGAGATTACTTGAACTTTTTTAAAAATGAAATTCTGTTTTGTCACATGCAGATATGATTTTAGTAGTAAAATATTCCCTTCTTCCCGTATGAAGAGCGGGTGCGCAGCTATTTTAAAAACATCTCTTGAAAATAGCATAAATGAATTCAGAAGACCTCAAAACGTGTCAATACACCAAAATCTCGAAGTCGAATTTTTTCATGATTACAATACTTTCCTTATATGGTACATGTTCGGAAAGAGATAAATGGTGCTCCATTTCATGTAGTGTCTTAGGTATTTAATGCTACAACTTGAGCCTAAAAAACAGTATGATGTAGAAATAAGACCAGGTGCGTAGCCAGGAAATTTTTTCGGGGAGGGGATATGAGCCTGGAAATTTTTTCGAGGGGTATATGAACTTATATATGCATAAATAGACGGAATTTCATCACTAATCCAAAAATTTCGGGGGGGGGGATATATCCCAATATCCCCCCCTCTGGCTACGCCCCTGAATAAGACATTTTGAAAGCCAGGAGTTCTCTGCAAACCATTAAGCTTTCCACTTTTTTGATAGTGAATGACACTGACGTAGTTTTTTTTTGAGTCATTATGCTGCAATGATCAGGTTAGTACTCATGACACAAACTTTATATTAAGAGTCAAATAATTTTGCTCTTTTTTTTAAATTCTACATCACGAATAATTTCGAATTACACATGAAAGGAAAATTTTCGTTTCCTACCGTGCGAAGAACGGGCACGCAGCTAGTTTTTAATACAAGAGAGTTTACAGTGGCAGGTAAGTAGGTGTTTTCAGAATTAAATTTTACTTCTGAAACCATTTTTAGGAAATTACTGTTAAACAAAAAAGAGGTGTAAAATATGTATCTCAGAATATTTAGAACTATACTTAGCAGTTGTTTCTGATGCCCTCTGGCAACCGCAGAGTGGTACCAGATATTCAATATAGGACGGCGGTGGGCAGAAGGGGACGATTTCCATTTGATTAATCCGATTTCACTTGGGGATCCCTAATTTTGAATCAATTTCAGAGGAGGGAACAAGCACCTGAAATCGGCACCCCCAGAGGTATCGTTAAATATTGGAGCCGCGTCGGATTTTACGTGTACCAGCTCGTATTAGCGTACAGCTGCGGAAAAAAAGTTCCACTTGTACTTTTTTCGGCCGTCGATCGTCGTACAGCAAAGTTACAGATACCAATCGTTTTCGATTGACGTACACTTTAATTTGCTATGCATAAAAATTACATAAGGGGCCATCTACATATTAAAATTCACACCAACTTTTTTTTTCCAATAGCAACCTCTAGATTTCACTTCATATTTCAAAAATTTAGCTCGTTTTAACCCGTTTTTTTATACAAATTTTCAATAAATTTGAGCTGAAAATGGGTGAGTTATGAGCACCCAAAATCCCCCTCCCCTTATGTTAAAATATTTTTTCATACTTTAAATCACATCTTATATAATATTGATAATAAGAAGCTGATTGTTATTCGTACTATTAGAACTAAACGAACCAAACATAATTTAATGTTATTATGATTTTAAATAAAATATTAATATGAATTATGCAATTAATATTCAAAAAAAATTACGAATAGAAATTTAGCCAAATTTCGATAGAAATAGATGCAGAAAGTAATATTACATGGCTGTGCAAAATTTCAAATTTTTACGTTCGGTAGTTTAATTTATATTAAATAAAATATGTTATTTTCATGAGTTAAGGAACCATATATAAATTTATTAAGTGACATTTTTTTGGAAATTGCTTAAAATAAAAGTAAATTAGATTTCTTTTGTGCAAAACACAGAGTAAAAGATAGCGGTATTAAAAAATATCAAATTTTGAAGCAAATAAATTAGAGGTTTTAAAAGTTTGATGGTGATTCTATAAAGCGTCTATTGTTGCGTCCGCTACCATATTCCCCCAAATAAAATATTTTCTAGCTATAGAATTAGATGCAGTAGATGTATGTCTTCTAATACAACGTCCTATTTCTGAAAAACTAACATCCTCAATATTCGAGGCATGAATTTGACCTTTTTTAATATTGGAAACATTGGGTCTTTGGACTTCCCCATACTTTATCAAACATTAAAAAAAAAAAAAAAAAAAAAACCCATTAAGAATCACGTTTTTCTGTCTAATTTTCCATCTGAATATAAATTAAAATTCCGCTAAAAGTCTATTGCACTTTGCAGACGATAATATTAAATGAAGTAAGTGAAATAACAAACACAGTGATAATATTGGGTCGGCAAAAAAATAATTGCGTTTTTTATACATGGAATTCAAACAAATAAATTTTCAATCATGAAACCATTCTTCAAGTTTGACCGTAGCTGAGTAACATTCATGCTTGTAGTCAGAGAGCAGCCTCTCACTCCTACCAACATTTCACCTGTCTAAGATAACCATCAAGGGAAATACTCAATAACAATTTCAAAATTAGAAAGATTTTCAAAATCGTGAGTAGTCATTTTGCATTTTTCCTTTAAATCATGTGTACGAACCAAGGAACTTATGAACTCACGGGTCATTTGGACCACTGACTAAATATTCTAATTTCTACCCTTGGTATTCTTACTACAAAAAACTTTAACAAAGATGGAAAAAATATTTTCCGTGAAAGTAATGTTTATTTCTTTTAACTATCTTGAGCGAAATGAATGAAAGGCGAAAAGTTCGGAACCTACAAATAGCGTTTTTCAATTTGCAGAAAGTCCCTTAAAAACGCGCAAAAAATAATTCGCAATATCTCTGGAAATTATCGTAGAAAATTGGTGAAATTTTATATTCAGGGTAATATGAAGGTTTTCTTTCGTTTAATAAAATCAAAATACAGTGTTGCTATTGAGAAAAACGAAGTTGATGCAGAATTAAATATGAAGACGGCTCCTTATGCAAATTAAATTAATAGCAAATTAAAGTATGCATTATTTGCAAACGAATGGTATATATAACTTTCCTGTATGACGAACGAAATAAAGAGCAAGTGGGACAATTTTTTTTTTTTTCCCGCAGCTGTACATTATCCCACGGCAGTCCAGCCGGGAGAGGAGTTCACTCTCCCAAGCGCTGGCCAAGCCGGATGCTGCTTCATATGCCATATTCTAGTGGGAACGGAGTTTAGCGCCCGGACTACTGCGGGGGACATATTTGTCACTTTCTACATTTCATTGTAGATTAGAAAGCATCTGCTTGCTTTACCTATCCTACCGTTTATTTTTTGAATAATTGACATTGATATAAATTAGGAAGACTACATTTTTCAATTAAAAATAGATATCCATTTATTTAAAATTTCTTTCTATGAAAGTTAAGAGCGTTTTTTTACTTCATATGAAAAAGATTAATTTTTACTATAAGTCAGACAGCAAAGACCTAGGATATCTGCTGCAAAAAGCTTGACGAAAAAATAACGAAATTTCAACTAAAATAAAATGAAATAAATGAATCTTAGAAATTTTCTATCTTCAAGAATGAAAAAAATAAAAAAGCCAGCAAATCAAACATAACAATATCGCTACATATGCAACAAATTAGCAAATTGTGACATTTCAAATTCCTAAAAACAACTGCCAAAGAAACTGAGCACACAAGACAGAAAAACTAACTGAAATGAATGCTATATTGCAGAAATTTGAAGGACTATAATGTGTTTCAGGATAAGATATAGTAGGGAAAAAAGCAGCAAACAACATTGACTGAATGTACTTGTTTTATTCACTAGTAGATGCTGTCTCCAGAAACGGGCATAATCGTTACAATATGCTTTGCATCTTTCAACATTGGATATCGTGCGATTCCTTTTAACCCTTTGAGGCGCATCCCTTTCCCAATGCTGCAGCCAGCTGTCGTCAAAAAAGGGTCTCTAGATCTGTGGCACGCGATGAACGTTTCGATCGTCCGCCATCTTGCTGGTAGTTAAGTCGAGCGATGGCAACGGCTGCCCTTTTTTCAGCATTGGGCAATCTATACAGCTGTTCTCTCATTCTTCCATTTTTCAGCAGATGTCAGTGCTGTTAAAAATAATCGTGACAACTTTTTTTTCCGGAAAATGACGTGCTAAAAAGTAAAGGATTCTCGTGGAGCTACGTCGCCCACAACTATTTTTATAGAAATCCAACTTATTCTTCGTGACTGGCAACAGTCAAAACGCCAGAGTTTGGTGTTGCCAGAGCGGGAACACTGCGCATTAAAGGGTTAACCTATCAATTGGTGTGGCAATCAGGAGTCAGTGCCATATAAACGTAATCAAAATTATAGACGTTCACAAACGATCTGTTTCCATATTAGAAAGCTGACAGTAGGCGGTAAATATAAAGTGGTATTAAAAGTTTTTGTAGCCCTTTGAGAAGATGGAAAAAGGGCAGAAATGAAAAGTCCCCCCCCCCCGCCACTCTGCAACAGGTTCAGGCTGCAGGAGGACTCGCAAAAGTGTGAGAGGTTGATATAGAGTGTAACCAGGGGCCAGTCAAGATTTTCCCCCCTCAGGGTCCTAATTTTGTGAGTTTTTACTTTTTGTGAATTTTTTTCAGTTTTCTTTTTTTCCCTTTGATTAAAAACGCGATTTTACGAAACATAATTGAATATTAAAAATAAATAAAAAAAAAATAATAGAAAAAATGGTTAGATAATAGTGAAAAGTGCAATAATCATTTTGTGAAAGGGCCGTTCAGATAAAGTTGAAGCTTATGAAGTGTCCATTATCGGACCCGATTTAAACCTGGACACCCTAATAACTGCATCTCCTCTTCTCTCATTGAATCTAGGTTTACAAGCTCACTCAACGATGTGAATGAAGAAGTTAAATCTGGGTTCAGAGGTAAAACCGAAAAAGGATGAACGGTCATCAAAAAAAATTTTTTTTAATTATTCAAGACGTAAATTTGTATATGAAGAAGCACCTCTATTTAGAAGAAAACCAGCTCTGACTATTATTTTCAGACTTTAGAAACGAAAAAAAATATTTATGGTCAGTGTTTTAACTGCAAAAGAGGTAGAAGTTGAACTGAAGTAAAAACTGATCTGAACGGAACTTGACGTGCCAGACGTGCAGAGAGTAAAAGATCTCAGTACTTAAATAGCGTACATGACATGAATGAACGTTTCAATCCACTTACTTTATCAACAGACTGAAGAACTGTTTCTTCAAGACCTCTTAATCTATGTCCAAATAGATATACATTTTTTGACCAGACGGCGCACTCTTCGTGCACCCAGAACTCTTTATTATCTGCTTGAAGCGGGTCCACAGGATACTGATTAGGAGTAGACAAGTCAACACCTGACATATGGTTTGACATTTCTTCCAAAGGTTTTTGACCCTACAAGGGGGGAAAAAAAACAATAACAGATTGGAATCATAACAACAGAGTCAGCGATATGCTAAGTGTAATACCCAATTATTTTGAGTGCAGCGAGTGTGTATGTGGGATGAATTTAAAATACAGTGTGTTCCTAATTCAAGTTTCCCTATTCAGAGCGACGCACAGAGAAAATCACTCGTCATAATGCTACAAAGCTTGCAGGAAAACCTCAAGGAGACCACGAGAGAGCGATGCGTAGAAAGAAATTAGTTCGAAAAATCACCACCAGATGGAGTTTTACAATGTTATAAGGGCTGACGCTGATAAGCTGATTCTCTCACCGCGCAGAGGTACAAAGCATAAAACATCTGATTCATAACATCTTTGTGATTTTATACACTCGAGAATGGTTATTTTTTTGTTTTATTCTCACGGAAACGTTGTGGAACGTCTCATGGTCGTAATTTTCAAAACTAATTTTTCGCCCAAACAAATCTCTCTCCATGGTCTCATTACGGTTTTCAGCAAATTTTGTAGCATTCTGGAGTTTTCGCTGTACATCGCTCTGAATAAGGAAATTTCAATTTTGAACACCCTGTATTTTTTTTCCTCATAAATATGCACATTAGCTTGACATTACTTACAAAATCTAAACTGAATTAAGTATGTAAAGATTAACATTGAGAAATGTTTTTTAGCATATATATACAGGGTGAATCTAAACTCTTGGGCAAAACTTTAAGGGTTGATAGGGCACATAATTAGGAATCAGAATCACATAGCAATGTGGGGTCGAAAACGCAGTTTTCACTTACCCGGTAATAATCACTTTGTGAAAAGTATTGAAGTGTTCGTCTAATTTCTTAACCAAGTTTCATAAACAATAGGCTCGTTTCCAAAAATTTCATCCATGAAATAAAATAGAATTTTTAAACTATGAATATTTAGTCTTCTGTTTTCGGAGAAAAATACATTAATTTCTGACGAACAATGGTCGGAAAGTGCACTGTTATTCAGCACTGTTGCATAGCAGCCCCACATTGCTATGTGATTCTGATTCCTTATTATGTGCCCTATCACCTCTTAAAGTTTTGTCCAAGAGTGTAGATTCACCCTATATATATATATATATGTATGTATTTTTCAGTTTTTATGGTAATATGATAATTATATAATAGTAATGACTTTAAATATGCATACGCAAACGACAACAATTTAAAATATATACTACTCACTGAATCCAAAACGCACCTTTTTTTAAATTTAAACAGATTTAGTACTACAATTATCATTAATTTCCATTCTAATTATTTGAGTATTTGGCATACTTTGCTAACACTAATGATTTCTGCAAATATCTGATTTATTCAACGAAAATCTGTTTTTAGCAGAAAATCTACAATATATTTTTACTAGATTGTCCCCTTCTCTTCGTAGATAACGCGAGTAAGTCAAGTTGGAAAATGCTTTATATGATGTGTGTATGGGATGATTTGCCTTTTTCTTATTTTTATACTAACTAAACGTAATCGCAGCTAGAATTTGGATACGTATGCACATTTAAACATAAGCTGAGATCGAAAGACAACATCTGGCATTTTAAAGTTTTAAATTTCCAATGTTTTTAACAATATAATTATTTTTCTGTCAATATGCATGACTCAACAAAAACAAACTTCTGAATCTTAATGAAAATTTAAACCTACACATGCTTGTATAACACTTTTTTTTCAACGGCGAATATATTATCCAGAAACAAATTAGCCTGACTAAGTTATTTTAGAAGATGAAACTAAGACAAAAAAATTAATAAAATACAATTAAAAATACAACATTGATTTTTATTAGATTTATTAGCTTCCGGCTAAATAATGGATTTATCAGAGACTGCTTCAGTATTTTTTTACGTTAACTCTTAACATGCCTGTAAAACTACTTTTTCCTTGCGGATGGGTAAAATACCGAGAAGCAAATACACCTTATCAATATAATGTGGTTTTCCTAGAAAAAATGTTTAGAAATTTAGAGTATGTAAATGGTTATTCAATTATACTAATCTGCATTAATAATTATAATTGATCAGCTAAATAGCCAATTCATCATAAACAGAATCTTGAGGGAAAATGTGTAAAAATTTTTAGATCTTACCTGACGAATTCGTGTTGTATTAATGAATAATATTTAAGAATATTTTATAGAATATTGAGCATATTAAATAGACTAATAAAATATGCACTGTATTAAGCATATATTTTATCTGAGCAGTATCCTATCTGAATAATTTATACTGTATTAATGAGTAGTATTGGCGTTTCATGTTTTTACTTCATAACAGTACTAATATTACTGCTAATAATAAAACTAATTTTACAGATAAAACTTATTATTGAAATATAGGTATATATTATACTTCACCTCATGGACCTTTCTATATCATATGAGGTGAATTTTAATAGGATTTAGAACTGAAAAACTAGCCGCTCGGATAGCGTAGTGGCTAAAGAACCATTCCATCACACCTGAACCCTTCCTTTTTTTTTTTTTTTTGCATACAAAAATTGAGCCTGTCCGAGAATTTCTCCCACACAAGGGACTAAGCAAGGTGTTTTATGTGCCACAACGATATGAAATTTGGGCGACTGACTCTTCAGAGCAAGCACTCGTGATTTAATATTAAAATGAAATCGCCTATAGGTGGCGCTTTAGATTTATAAAACGTCTTACAGATATTTTCTTGACAATATCTTATGAAAGTAGAGCTCATTCGTTCGCAGAATGTTTCTACATCCAAACACCGACTATCATTCATGAGAGGATTTGCACACAATTAATTCTACATGAGTGGAAGATGTGGCTAAGGTGATCGCGGAAGCAACTAGCTAATCACTACAAAGCGTTGTTAGTGAAACAATCGTCTCCTTTGCTGCAGGTATGTCCTATTCGAACGTTTAACAACTGAAAAGACAACTCCTCTGTCATTTTCCTTACGAAATCCACAGTCTACATCGACTGTAGCTTTGCGACGCAGACGCTTAAGTTTCGAAAACATTTGCTCTGCATTTTCTTGCGCAAATAAAAGCCGATGCTGTTGGCCGTGGGGAATTTTAAGGACGAAAGAGCCCATTACTATATCTCTACAAAAATGTATCAGTCTGAAGCACCTCATATCGACTTTTATCTGTATTATTATTATTTTTTTAATATTTAAAAAATCAGGGGCGCCTGTTCTAAAATGTCTGTCATGCAAGCTTTGTGTCGTTATATACAACATCCGCCTGCACAACTGCTTGAGTTTGGAGAAAGTTTTAATTTCGACAGCCTCGTGCATTTGAAAAACCAATCTTATGCAGTAAAATATCTCCCAGATGGAATTTTATTACCTTAAGTAAGGCGTGTAAAAACAAGTAATAAAAGAAGGGTGAATAAAAAGTAAAGGCTCTTACATTGGCTTGCTTGGCTTTTCTGAGCAGTGCTGCTCGGAACATCTGCTCCATGACGTCGGATTTCCGTTTTCCAGGATATCTTCGGATCCCAGATGCGTCGGAACACGAAGAAGGTTCAGGTGGGCATTCTCGGCTGTCCTCGGGCTCGAAGTCGTCACCAGGTTCGCTGGACTCGTTGCCGAACGTAGACATAGGTGCCGGAGAGGGCGGGGTTGAGTAGTTGGACGGCTTCTGATCGCCATTAAGGTAGTAGGGACCGAACAGATCGCCGAGTCCCCTGTAGTGACTGTTCTTGCAGCACAGGGAGCACAACCAGCTTCTGTCTTTCGTGATGGTGTCGTAGATGTGGGGTAGTCCTGGATTCGCACCCATTCCTACGTTTTGGCGTATAACACCACCGAACTGTAGAGGCTGCGGTTTCTGCGGCCAGTACTTAGAATCGGAATTCTCGTCCTTCGGGTGTGCGTTCACAACCGAGACGACGAGGGGTTTGTTCCTCACGCCCACGATGTGCACATAGGGTCCATTGATGATGCGCCGTTTGATTAGGGAAGTCGGTGGCGGACCGTCGGGTCCAAAGAACACTTCTTTTTTCCGTCGGCGGCGGGGCTGCCGTTCCTCCCCGGGCGGCTTGGGTTTATTTTTGCTACCAAAGGGTCGGCCTCTCTTCTTCTTCATAGGTTGAGGCACCATTTGACCGAGCACGGGATCGTAATATTGCTGCTGCTGAACACTGTTACTGTTCGTCTGTCCGTTGTCCTGCAGTTTGACGGTGCTGCCGTCTTTGTTGACAGTGAACAACAAGGGTCCGCGACCCCTGTCGTCCGAAGGAACATCACTTTGATAGTTGGGAGGAGGTTGAGACTGTGCAAGGTTATTGTTCATAGAGGAGTTGTCCATGGAATGCGAGTCGATCATGGGAGGTTTGATGACAGACATGCTGTCCTTCGAACCATAGTCTGAGCCCATGCCGGAAGAAGGGGGTCCCATGTGGTAGTTCTGTGAGCCCCACGGCAAGTCTTTGTCACTGTTCGTTCCAACCATGTCGCCCATGCCGTTGCTGGGGTGATTGCGCATCGACAGCATGGGATCCGAGTTGTACATGTCCATGGGAACGTCGCCGTTGTTCGCGGGATATGATGTAATGCCTCCCCGTCTCCTGCTCCCTCTCCTTCCTCTGGAGCCGCCCCTCGATATCCTCGGGGGTCGGTGAACAATTTCGGAATTGTACATGTCCCACTCGGACACGATTCCGTCTTGTTCGAACATCTTCTTCTTCCGGCCCCTCTTCGATGGCTTGGGCATGGGAATGTACTCGTCCGGGTAGGGCTTGCTCTGCTGCATTCCCATGAAACCATCTTCTAAAGGCCCCATCTTGTTCCACCTGTTGGTCGGGCTGTAATAGCGGGGCGGCCTGGGAGCGTAACCACCGTCCGTGGGATACACGTTGTCACAAGATTCAGGCTTCCCGTTCAAAGTCTCAAACTCTGGTAACGTGTTTCGCCGCTGCTCTTCGGGAGGCATCATCATGGGCTTGGATCGCGAAATGTCCATGGCTCCGTCCATGAGGGGGTCGCACTGCAGGTCGTGGCCGAACACGCGCCTCCTTCCCCGAGGTGATTTAGGAGATTTCCGGCGCAGGTCGACGGTGCCGTCCGGCTCCGGCAAGGGCGCCACCGGGCCTCCGAGGTGCTGCAAGAAGTCCTGCGTGTCCTTGTTCTCCGAGTCGCTCGACACAGGACCCCCCAGCTCGTCTCGGAGTCCGGCAGCGTCCGGCGGAGGGTGGTTGCCGTTGGTCATCCTCATGCCGGCCACTCCGAAATTTCCAAAATCCGGCCTTCTAGGGGGAGGAGGGGGTGGCGGCGGCGGCTGCGGCGCGGCGGCGTCGATCGCGACCCCCGGGTGGTGGCCGCCCACGTCGCCGTTCACGTGGGCCACATGGTTGGAGTCGGCGCTGGCCGTGGTCGTGCGGGAGTCGCTGCGCGGAGAGTTGCTGGACGCCGAGTCGGGGGCCGACGAAAAGGTCGAGCTGGTGGGCGTCGACAGGTTAGTCCTGGGGGGTGTACACAGGCGGTTCTGGTCAAGGTTGTAGTAGGTTGGATATGGGGAGCCCGGCTCATTTCCAGCCAACTGCTCGACGGAAAAGTACGAAGCGGGCCGGCCCGTCACGGGCGCGTTGGGCGGTGCGGCGGCGGCTGCTGCGGCCGCGGCCTGGTTAGCGGCCATCTCGTAGTTGGCCCTCGTGATAGGCGACTCCACGGTCTCCGAGTCCAGCATGACCATCTTCTGCAGGGACTGTAGGGGGTCCGAGTTGGAAGGGCCCCCCTGCGCCCCCGACGGACTCTCGCACACGGACTGCCGGGCGGCGTTGGGGGCCGGGGTGGTCGCCCCTGAAGGCGGGGAAGGGGTGGTCTTGTGGGGCGGGTGCGGAGTCATTGACGGCGGTGGGTGATGCTGGGGCTGCTGCTGTTGCGGCGAGGGCGCCGCCGGAGGAGGGCTGAAGGGCTGCGCCCCGGCCGCGGGCGACCGGGTGTGAGCCGGTAGCGGCGAGGGCGTCGTCCTGGGCGAATGCAGCACTCCCGTGCCGGGACTGGGTATCTGCGATTGAGACCAGGAGTGCGGAGAGTGGCCTGCGCCGGGAGGGGTGACAATGGGGACCTGTCGGTATCCATGGTTGCCGCTCCCTGCCCCGAGGCCTCCGTGGGGTGGCGAGTGCATGGAGGGCGGCGGGGGCATCATGGGCCGGGGCGACGGCTGACTGTACTGCATGAGGTCGGCACTGCTCCCGCTGTTACTCTCTCCTCCCCAGGCCGACTTCATCTGCTGCATGGCCCTCCCGCCGCCGTACATGGAAGGTGGCCGTCCGCCGTACAGGTCCGGCGGGCCCAAGGACGCGTAGTGGGAGCTTGGGGCCGAGCTGTAAGGGCCCAGCTGGTGTCCGGAGCCGTACGCCCCGAGGCCCCCGTGCATCTGGTGTCCTCCGTGAGCGCCATACTGGTGAGCGTGGGCAGGCGGTGAGACAGGATGTGGCCGGTACGGAGAGGGTGGCTGGTAGGAAGGGTAGCTGCCGCTTTGACAATGGGATGTCTGCAAAGAAACAAAGAAAAGGCATCAGTGACACATCTTCTTCGGGTACAGCAGTGAACCAGAAAAAAAAAAAACTTTTGCTCTTTCTCATTCCTCTAGAAAGCATCAGTCTTTTAGTATGAGAGATATTTGAACATTGCTAAGTAGATCGACGAATGGCTTATGAGCCAGAAACTGGCAATAGCAAGCAACTTGGAAAGCACAGTCCTCGCGCATTCACGGATGGTTGGATGATAGGATTTTTCTGCCAGCAGATCCTAATCTATTACCAATTGCTGAAGACGAAGATTCGTGGTTTTACCAAGTATAAACATCATTAGTATGACCTATTCGTGGCCCTACGGCATTGCGTCATAATCCAACCTCATGAAAAAAAAAAAAAAAAATCGAACACGTTGTAAACTGTTAACCCCCCCCCTTCCCAACTGAAAAGGCTAAACTGACCTCACATTTTTGCAAATTATAAATAATTACATCTAATATGCAAAATATTTGCAAGGTTCTAATATTTTGCATATTAGAACCTCGAATCTCCATTTCGAAATAGTATTAGACATCGCAAGCGCTATCCGAAAATGCATAACGAAACATAAAATGTGCATTTGAACAAAAAGCAAGAGCCTATTGGTGTCAATAAAAAATGTTAGAGAGTTGGGGGTTGATGTCAACAAAATTCCATCTACATATATAAAACAGCTTTCTTGTCTATCTGTCTGTTTGTATTTTCGCTATACAGGCTCCTAGACTATTCGTCGATTCTCGACCAAATTTGGCACTGTAACTAAATAGAGCAAGAGAAAGCTATTGCTGGAAATGCTATGCTTTATAGTTTTTATTGATCGACCGATACCACATTTTCGCCGATGACCGATACCGATACTTTACATAATTTAATGTAATTTAAACCTACATCTGTATTCTGAGCTCTATATCTTAAATTGTGATAATGTAGAAACTGTACAGTATTATGTAAGTACATATGTATTTAGATATTGTTCATTAAATACGTATGTAAATTCTTCCCTTAAAATACATAATAAGTTCACATTAATTAATTGTTTTATTTATCTGCTCCAATTATTTAACCACTAAGTGAATTATTAAATGTTTTAGCAATATTTCTTTTTTAATATGAACTCATATGATCATTTTTAAGTTCCTCATATGATTCATTTTAAAGTTCTTTTTGAAAATCCAAATATTTTGGTTTTTCGGACAGGGTTAAGTCACAATTAATCCGGATGATCCATGTATTTGATCTTTTCCGTACGAAGAACAGGTACACACGGATTATTCCTGTGTTTTTCTTATATATAAAATAAATACTATTCACAAGAAATATATTTTTTTACCCCAAAATTTAAAATAAACTAAATAATAATTAGTATTACTAATTATACTAATACAGCTTCAACTTTTTAAATTAACAATATAAATAATTATTAGATATTGATAATTATTACACTTCTCAAAATAGAATGATACAAAAATCCTACGTTCTCTCATTAATCTGAAAGATAATAAAATCATTAAATGTTTGATAATTCGTACTTTTGATAGTGTGTAATGTTTTAAAAACGAATCATTTAACTTCTGGACCAACATAATTAAAGTTCACGGGAGTCACCAGTTTTCAAGTCACTGCGAAAAAGTTAATTTCTTTGCAACATAAAGAAGGAATAAATTGTTTTTACATATAGATTTCGTTTATAATTTTAGTATCATTAATTTTGTCATTTAAACAGCTACAATATGAAGAAAAATATTTTTCCTCGTTTCAAGCTACGCCTTGGAGGGTCTAAATAAAAGATGCTTAAAAATGACGAGATTAAATGAAGGTTAAAGAAAAATCCAAATATGATAAACTAAATTCAATGTTCAAGTCTTGAAAAAAAGTTGCTACTTAAAGTATCCATATTTAATGAAATTGATCTTCAATGTTTTTGTTTTTATGATCATTGTTAACATGTTTTTCTGTGATTCGTTTGAACAAATTTTATCTGTTTTAATTCTAAGCTCTGAGCAGGGGCGGCGTGGCACGGTAAGCAAGGTCTGGGTGCCATCATCGAAAGGGGGGGGGGCATTTCGAACTAAAACTGAGAAAATCTTGATCTAGAGCAGTGGTTCCCAGACTTTTTTTATCCTTCTCTTCAAAAAATTTTCAGCTAGATTTTTTTTTTGCGACCCACTACTACATAATGATAACCAAATAGGCTATATAAAATAGTATAGTTTACTATATATATAAAATACTAAAGTTTAATTTTTCCCATCCTTTTCGACCCACCGAAATTGCTCCCGTGACCCAACAAAGGGTCGCGGCCCATAGTTTGGGAACCACTGATCTAGAGCACAAAAGGGATGCCTTTTTTTACGTTTGCAGAGGGGCACCAGGGGGGGGGGGATATGTCCGACAAACGCCATTCGGTTCAAACCCTATCCCCGTTTGCATGCGCAGAAATACGATTCACTTCCGATAGCAGAATGCTGCATTCGGTTTCAAATTTGTCCGGCTGACTAATATTAAAATGTCTGTATCTGTGAGTTCTATAAGCTAAATAGAAACAAATTCCTCAAACGTATTTCGAAGGCTGAAATATTACACTTTAACACACATATGGGCAACCGCCGACCCGCGGGCCGGATGTGGCCCACCACGGCTTTTGATCCGGCTCGCGGAACATTTGAAAACTCCGTATAAACCATTCAATATCCCATATAAATCCCAATTATACGGCCCGCCACTTTGCTAAAATCCGCAAGTTAGCACCACGACTTCGCTAATATCCTACAGTTTGGCCCACAACGATTTGGCCCGCAATATCAAACGATATCAAGGACCGTCTCCTCCATCAATTTTGATATCTATATCATACCCAAGCCGAATCAGATGTCCTTGCGACAATTTTTTTATATAAAAATTTAAAGCATGTCTCTTAAGCGTGAAATCTATATCAAGAGCTAGACATTCTCCAACGATATCAAAATCCTATATATACAGTAGAATCTCCCTATAACGAAGTCTCCTTACAACGAATTTCTCCTTATAACGAAATTTTTCATGGAAACGTAACTTTAAGGCTTAAATAACACTATAAACATTCTCCATATAACGAAGAGCAGCTTATCTTCCCATAGCGAATATTTCAGATTTACCTTTGATTGTTTTTTTTTAGTTTTGAAGAAAATTTTAATTTTTGAACAGACCAGTTAGTGGAAGAGTAACAGATGATAAAAATGAGGCCAGGAAAGTGAAACTAACTCGATAATGAAGACACTTCACCAGGGCCCGATTATGACCAACAGGGGCACTGGGCATTGATAGATTTGGGGTCCCCCAATCTATGAAATTTGTTACATTTTTCATAAAATTTTGATATAAAAAAAGAATATTTCAGAAAAAGCATTTAAAATTGGGGGCCCTTTCAAGTCGGGGGCCCTGAGAAAAGTCCCGATTTGCCCATATAATAATAAGGCCCTGCGCTTCACGACCAAAACTACAGCAAACTTCAACCTTTCAAAACCATTAAAAAGAGGTTTCCAAATGGAAGAAAATCTGCCTCACTCTATTTTCAGCGGACTTTTAAAATGTTAATATTTTTATGAAAATTTAAAATCGCAGAATGTAAAACAATGTAAAATAACGGAATTTTGAAGTAAAATGAACGTAAGTGCATTACATATTTTCTTCTCTAAATTCGTGGATTGTCTTTACTTTTGAACATTTCATTTACACAATGAGAAGTAAGAAACCGCATGTTTTAACAAATTTATAATAAATACAAATTTAGTTTTAATTGAAAGTCATAATTTAATACTTTTAAACATCGAATTAACTAAAAAGTTTGTAATATTTGCTGAAATAACTGCAAAAATCTCTATCTCTGTACAACGAAATTTTCTCTATAGTGAATTTTGTAACGTGAACCGAGCGAGTTCGTTATAGGGAGATTCAATTGTGTGTGTGTGTGTATATATATACACATATAAGAATGAATGAACTCTTTTTCGAGTCCACACGGTGAGAAAATAAACGTTTATAAAACTGAAGTAAAATTATGGCCTACCTCTCGACATTTGCTTTTTGCAATCCTTGCAGATAGCGTATTTATTGTTGGGCACCAATTCAAAACAATTTAGAAGAATAGACGATTGTCCTGTTAAACTGTCATCTAACGATTCTTCCTCCATAATTTCGACCACACTTGGTGATACGACATCCATTTAAGGATGGTTAGAATTAAAAAAAAAAAAAAAAAAAAAAAAAAAAAAACAGTTCGAAAACAAATGTGCCAATGAAACGACGCCTCTCAACTCAATACCAAAATAAAGATTCTAGAATGGTGTTGCGCCTGCGTGGTTTTCTTCGGTGAAAATAGATGAAAGCAACAGAAACCGATACTTTCCCGATACTTTTAGAATCGAAAGAACCGATACCGATACCTAAAAAAATAGGAGGTATCGGCGCCGATACTATTGGTCGATCTCTAATAGTTTTTCGTCATTTTTAGCACATTTTCACTTCTTTGCGTGCTTAAATTAAGCTCGAAAACTATATTTCTTATGTTATCTGAAAGTCTAGATAATACTTTTCAAATGACCTATTCTGAAACATCTTAGCTAAATTAGATTTTTTTAAAAAGGAAGTTTCAAAAGTTCGGAAAGAAATTGCCTTTAGAGCGCTTTTTTTTTTTACTCATAAGCAAATTTATTTGCAAAGATATCCCTTTAAAAGCATAATAATAACTTGGAGTCACCAATTTCCCGTTATATACGTATATATAAGTTGAAAAAAAATATCCTTTTATTTTCATTTTTCCTAATTTTCAATCATTCTTTTGCGTTTAACTTCGAGCAAGTATGCCATTTCTCTAGCCGCAGCTTCGTAGAATCTATTTGGCCTATTACACTGCGTCAGGTGTGATTGAAATCAGATGCCTTTAACTTGGTGCGTTTGAAAAAAATGATCTGTAATTATTATTTTCTAAGTCTATAAGAAAATTATGGCTAAGAATACTAATTTGCCAGTAGTAGTTTAAGTTTCATTTAAGAAAGATTCAGTAAATCACATAATTTAATAAGACAGGTAATTTTAAAACTTTTGCAATAAACAGAGTGTTAGTGACGGCCTCCAAGCCGTTTTTATAAATGACGTAAGGGTCACTTTCAAAGTTTTATTACAGTTTATGAAATAAGGTGTCACAGGTACTAAAAAGAAAACTACACTATACAAATAAGAACACATCCAAACTAACGAGGCTCGACCAGTGGCCGAGAGCGTAGCGCTCTCAACTGGGAGACGGAAAGTACCTGGTTTAAACCCAGGTCACACCTGTCGACCTAGCTGTTCGGAGTTTTCCGCGGTTTTCTCCGAAACTTTGTGTAAATACGGGTTAGGACCCGTTAGAAAGATCCCCAAAGAGGGCACCCGACCGTCGGCCTAGATGCCTCGAGTAGATAATCGGTCGTATTCCCACAAAATCAAAAATCTAACAAGACCGGTTTGTAGGGATTTCTTTTTAGAAGTTGGCTGCATTGTGGTTTATTGTTTTTTTTTTTTTTTTTTTTTAATGATTTGGTGACGATTTGCAGCAAAAATCATTCTGGTAATCTTTTTTAAATATTAATTATGGACAAGAAATTGCGGAAGGATTTAATAATTATTAATTTTTAACAGTGAAGCTTCAAAATATTTATTACTATTATTTTAAAGTAACAGTACTAGGCGAATTTTTTGATTGTGCTTTTTAGTTAAAGGGTTTAGTATTACTTTAAATAAACCGTTTAAACTAATTTTTTGGGGAGCTGCGTCGCAAAGAGTGTTTGATGGCACATAAATGCAGAGTAATATTTTTTAAATTCCGATTTACTTTATGCAATCTTGAAAATAAGCTACGGGACTAGATCAGCAAGCACACACACACAAATATATATATATATATATATATATATATATATATATATATATATATATATATATATTCATCAACTTATGTTTTAATATTCAATACCTCTGGGCAATGCCGGGCTAGGCATCTATCGGCCATAAATTGAGCCAACTCAAAATTCCGATGATGGGCAGCAAGTAGCACAGATAAAAATCGATAAACGCTTCACACTAACCCACTGATGTTAATAAAAAACAACAGCTCTTTACTGGATGTGTGAAACTTGGGACCAGATTACCATATAAATATTTAACTGGTAGATTTTCGATTTGAAAAATCAATACCCTTTTTCTACATTTCATAGTTTTAACCCTTTGCAGTCATATTAAATTTATACATAACTTTCATGTTGTTCGGAATTAATTTTCTTCGAGCGAACAATAATACATAACAAGCAAAATTATGAAGGAAAAACAAAATTTATGCGAGATTCATTATCTCCAATTGATAGAAGCACATCCGCTTCATCACGGTACAGTGGCTATGTCACTGGAAATGGTAGACGGGCGAAGTGTGAAGGTCCCGGGTTCGGGTCCCATCGCGCATCCGTCGACCTACCTTTCGGAGTTTTCCGTGGTTTTCTCCGAAATTCAGCGAGAATGCGGGTTAGGACCCAATGGATGGCACCCCCTACTTCTATTGTTCTCCTGACGAGGTTTTATAAGCGGGTTTTGAGCCAAGCACACATATCTTACATACATTTTCACAACAATATAAAAGCGCATCCCGGTGGTTAGCGTGCCACTTTCTGAGATGATGGGCCCGGGTTCGACTGCCAGCTTGTTTTATTAAATTGGTGGGTCCACCTATTGGCTAACCTCCATAATAAAGTAGCCAGCGCTTTCGGCCTTTGTAGTGGCCAATACTCATGGACAGCAAGTATTCACCATTCGAAAATTGATAATAATGGAAGAACAGTATTAGTCCGTGAACAGTTTCCTTAGCACTTAATGTTCTTTCACACGAAGTGTAAACTGTTATATCTTACAACAGAGAATAATATAAAATTAATATAATAAAAACAGTATGGTTCTTTGCTGTGGTGGATAAGAGTAGACACATGACCGCAAAGGGTTAATATTCCTACAATTATTACGAATTTCATGAAGTAAAACTCACCATGTGATTCTCATACGGACGCTCAGAGTAATTCATAGCAGAGCCCATGGTGCCTAAAGGGAAAAAATATTAAAATTTATTTAAAAACATTAAAAGCCATCTTACACAAATTTATAAAATAACTTAAATTATAATTAAATGCAAATATTCAGTAAACGCAATGAAATATAAAAACAATAACACATTGTAGTAACATTTAAATGCAATCAATCGATAAATAAAAACGACAGATGGCAGCACTACTGTATCTAAACCAAAGAAAATAAAATCCAAACCTTATTATTATTTTATTTATTTTTTTTTTCATCTTTTGTACATTTTATTATTTAATTATCGCAAAATTATTCGCAACGAAGCCGAGTCTCATAGAATAAATAATCTCTCATTAACACGGTGCATGCTATTTAGTCACTTGAGCAGTAATTAATCGTGAAGCAAATTTAAAACTGTCAAGAGTAAAAGTATTTCCTCATTTTTGACAGTGTTAAATTAGTGCATCTATTCTGAAGAGCAAAGGCATTATGACTGAACATTATTTATAAGCAATTTGGTTCGCGCTTTCTGCGAAGTGCTGGTGAACACGTTATTTGTACAGAATTGTTTTGATTAAGTGAATGAAGAGATAATGTAACTAAACGTACCAATTGTTGGAGATGTTGTATTTTTAAAATATAAAGCAGAAATTATTTTTTTTCTACTTTTACTGGGGAAAATTAAAATAACAGCAATTTATTTGTATGAGAGATAAAAAGATACTTAAAAAAATTGAAGCATTCAACAGAGGTTCAATAAATCTGAATTTAAACGAAGTTACAATTAAAATAATAAAATAAATAAAAACTTAGTGAAAATAACACATAAAATGTTACTTATACATAAGTAACATTTTATGTGGGTTTTTTTTTCACAAAGTTTTTATTTATTTTATCATTTAACACCAGTATTTTGAGTGTTTTTTTCAAAGTTACAATTCTCTACGGACAAAAGTGAAATAATGTTACTAACATGTAACTTGATGAATGACATAATTGAAGATTACACGGAGAATGGCGCAAATTTGAACTTTTGATAGTTGCCATAACTGAAATGGGATTAACCCTTTGAAGAGCAACCATTTTCACATCGATGTGGATAACAGCTGGATATACAGCCCAACGCTGAAAAAGTGCAGCCATTGCCACCGCTCGCTTTAACTACCAGCAACGTGGCGGTCAACTGAATAGCCAAGCGTGTACAACAGAACTAAAGCACAGCCAGCTTGTGTCAGAAAACGTTCTTTGGCTCTGCGGCTGGGAATTCAGTCGACTGCCATCCTGCTCGCAGTTAAAAGTGAGCGATGACAGTGACGTCTGCACTTTATCAGCATGAGATCCACCACTTGGCCACATTCTTTTGCAACTAGCAGTGAAAAGCTCGAACTAGGCTGTTTCACGACGTGACCAACGAGCGTTAAAGAGTAATAGAATTTTCCACAAGGGCTAAGCCCGTTCAGAGGTTTCCATGTCCGATTTTGCAACGAAGAATATAACATTAATTTAATTTTCGGAGGAATTTAATTTTTCTCTGCCTCCACTCTTATCTTGTCTGTACACAGTTACGTGAATGACTAGGAGTAGCAATGGTGAACATATACGAAAGCAAAAGATCAGCACTGTACATATTTTCAACCTGGTGCCTTTAACGTCAGACACTGGCACAAATTAGTAGTTATTTCATTTAAAAAATCGTACCTAAGAGAATTATAGCAAACTTCATTATTTGAACTACATTTTTTTGTTTGTGATTTATTTAACGATTCTTTTTTTAAATATTGCCTATAAACTCTAAATATATATATTTCTTGAATGATTATATACATTGAATTCAAGTTGAAGTTTTGCAGTGTAAGTGTTATCATTTTTACAGTAAATAAAAAATCAAATAAACAAATTCAATGCGGATATTTATATTAAAAAGGAAAAGATTATAGCTTCTAGGCCTGATACACACGTAGGACTTTAGGGAGATTTTAAATTTTGCTATTACAAGTATTGTGCTGAATATTTTTACAACATAAGGCTAATACACTCACAGAAAGATACTGTTACATGCAGCATGGACATCTCATATGCATAACAAACAGCAACTTTGGATGAGAACATCCCCATGTTATTCGACAAATCAATTATACTGAGAAGACGCGTGAAACTGTTTCACTAGATTCAGATGCTTTAGTCAAAAATTCAGGCGGTTACACGGAAATTCTGCACCAAAGACACTTTGTGCACAAACAGATGCACTATGATTTGCACATAAAGTTCATCCAGCTAAAAACCACTCAAATATTGAATAATCCCCCAAAGAACTGGCTCTAGAAAATTGTCTCTTGTTATTTTTTCAAATGTAAGCTAAATGCTCTTTCAGTTTTTCTTATGACTCCCAACGTATATGTAGTATATGGCGAAATATTTCTCCGAACTGCACACCTATGTATAAAGAAATAAAATTCCCTAAAATGTACTCAACCCTGCACCCACAGATAGTACTGGTAAAATCTCGCGAATTTACCAGAAGTAAGGCAAACCAGATGTTTTCTGAAAAGACCTTGAATGCTGAAGCATTTTGATTGTTTGGCTTTGTTGTTAGCGACAATTACAAAGCTATTTTTTCTGGAAATTTTTTATACTGCTTCGTGATCAAGAAAAATCAGATATCACCTACTTGAAAATATTTTCTACAATAGAAAACATTTTGCCCCCCCCCCCAATGTTTCAAACCAATTTACGCCAACGGGCATAAGCTTAGCATGAGCAAAACTTTTGGGGGGGACATGCCTAACACAAGATTAGAAAAGAGAATTTTTCTTAAGTTGTGTTTAAAAAACAAATATTTTGGGACAAAGTTGAGAAGGAGGGTGAGTTTGTGTGCGTGAGGGGAGGGGAGGGGATAATGCTACGCCTAGGACTATCAGCATCAAGATGGAATCCTGGCGTATTCAACTTATCATAGGTTAATAGAAGCCAAAGCCCCTCTTATATGTCTACCTCTTCCCTTCCAAATATCGATTCAACCGTTGTGAGTAAACTGACATTGATCCGATTGCTGCTAAATTAAGACTCATGGCAACGGCAACAGGTAATAACGAAAGCACAAAGCATATTTCAGTTTTTTTTTTTTTTTTTTTTCTTTCAGGCTGGAAGGAGATTCGGGGAAGTCCCGGCGTAGTGCAACTTAACATCTATCTATCTGAACAGTTGGATAGATAAAAATCTGTAGATGATTCTTTCATGTCAATATTGAAACTTCGATGGCGGACATTGTACACTGTTATGTAGCACAAAAGACGAATAGCTAGCATTATTTTGGATAGTGATAGGTGAGTTCTCTTAGCAAAATAATATGGATTAAATTTTGAAGTTGAGCCTGTAAGGGGATTACCTTCTCGTGTCGAATGAGTCCTTAACCCTTTAACGCGCAGTGTTCCCGCTCTGGCAACACCAAACTCCGACGATTTGACTGTTGCCAGTCACGAAGAATAGATTGGATTTCTATAAAAATAGTTGCGGGTGACATAGCTCTACGAGAATCCTTTACTTTTTAGTACGTCATTTCCCGTTAAAAAATGGTCACGATTCTTTTTAACAGCACTGACATAGGCTGAAAAATGGAAGAATGGGAGAACCGATGGATAGATTGCCCAATGCTGAATAAAGGGCAGCCATTGCCATCGCTCGCCTTAACTACCAGCAAGATGGCGGACTGCTGGTAGTTATGTCGAGCGATGGCAACGGCTGCCCCTTTTTCAGCATTGGGAAAGGGTTGCACCTCAAAGGGTTAAAATAAGCGATGTCTAGAGTCAGCTCATCCTGTTGGAAATTCCATATATCAGCGGAGTATAATTTTGAACACTGTATTGAGAGCCTAACTCAAAGCACTGCTAAGAGGTACACATTTAAAATTCCCTAAATTTGTATGCAGCAATTTCCTTCACGTGTTGATGGCAGGAACTAAAATAACTTCGTCTTCGGTTCGGTTCCTTTTCTACGCGTGTAGAAATGGAGGAATCGTAGGTTCGAAAAGACAATTCGACATAGTTTTGAAGGAAAAAGAAGAAGAGGAAAAACAAAAAAAGAATCAGGCTAGGCAGTTTGGGGAAGGAGACGTCGACATCTTGGTTGGTCGTTTTCTATCGGCCATCTTGGTTCGCGTCGACGACAACTTAGAGATGCCACTCTCGAAGGACACAAGACATTGCAGCAGGGAAAGAAATAAAAAAAAAACGTATAAAAAAAAAAGGGAAAGAAAGACGGCGAAGGTATTAGGCAGCAGTAGAAGACGACACCATCCCCTGGTGTAATAGAAAGCCTTTTTCCTAGCCCCCTCCCCACCACCACCACTCTTCTGGGAGATCCAAGTGGGTCAGAGTCTTGCTGCTTGCCCAGAGGCACACGTGCTTCCTTCTAAAGAGTGAGTGAGCGAGTGAGAGAAGGCAACAACTTGGGACGGTTGCCATGGTTACCGCTTGTGTTGGTGACGACCCCCCTCCTCCCTTCCCCCCCTTACCCGGATTCTTCGTTCCTCTTCTTCGTTCTTCTAGAGCTGCAGGTCGTTCGTGGATGATATGAAGGGACGGCGGAACTCTTGAGCAACACCGGGGGTAAGATACAAATTTCGAACGGATCTCCAGTACCCTGGCAAAACGGGATAGAATTCTTGGAATTTTTTTTTTGTGTTAGTCTCCTTCTCAAACAGCTGCCTGGTCTTGTTGAGAAAGTGCATTTTGTTGCTGCTATCCGGTGTCAGAGATCTTACTCAAATAACATGCACTTTTTTGTTCATCTTGAAAGAAAGAGGAGCGAAGTGCCGGCAAAACCGACCAAAATCCGGCACTTGAAGTATGTCTAATGACTGAAATTGCTTGAAAAAAGTCGCATCGTGGAAGTTCCATATAGTACATACTTATCACAAACTAATCGCTTTCATGAATAATTTAAAACATTTTCACAAATAAATAAAAAAAGTAAAATTAAAGGAAAGTTGGAAAAAAACATTAAAGATGCATATAAATACATGGTTTTTTTTTACCATGGGTGTGACTAGTATCATGCGAAAAACTGTATTTACTGTTTTACATTTTTTCATTAAAGTATTCAGTATTTTCGGACAAAAATTTTCGACATAACTCTCACAGATGTACCTGCATTTTTCACGATTCAGATTTAACTATTAGTTCAGCTATATATGTGTCTGCATTTCTATACAAAAAAGATAAATAGCCGTGAATGAATAAGTGCATCATTTTCGATGTAAATAAAACCACTTCTGATTTTATGAATACAAATATCAGTTAAGCGAGAATTAGGAACACTATTCGGGAACCAAATGGAAAAATTTCACTCGAAAATATTCAATCTTTTTAGTATCTTTAATAATATCATGCTAATTTCACACACATATTGGTGTGGGAAAACTTAATTAACCCATATGAACCTTCAGGGTTATGCCAGTCGGCCCGAATGTATCCCAGAAACCATAAAATATAACTGTCACCTTAAGAGCTTAAGGGCAAATCATTATTTACAGTTTAGTGAAAGATCATTAAGAGAAAGAACAATATTGCTAATGTCATGATAAAGTACAATATTTGGATTCTGAAATCAGCTTTAGAATATTTACAAATGTTCATTAATTCCTGTAAAAAATAATAAAATTTGAAAAAAAAGAGCTATCTTTAAAATATTTTTGTATTTGCTTATAATATTATTTATTGTAATGATTTAATTACAGGAGTCGATTCTGAACCAGAAGCGAAACACTCCGAAGCCCGTGCTACTGAAAATATTCTTATTCTTATTATTAGTATTTTAATAAAAAAACAATTGTGTCAAGGTAAAACTAACATAAACAAGAGTTTTATTCTATGAAGGAGAAAAAAAAAACACATTACTTACCATCGTAACATGCAGGGGCGTAGCCAGAGGGGCTGCAGCCCCCCTAAATGGGACACTTTACTTAGCTTACAATTTGATACCCAGCCCCCCCCCCCCCCGAAATAAAATCCTGGCTACGTTACTGGTAACATGCATATCTGATGACGTTGGGCTATCCCTACTGAAAGTGAACAGGTCTCAACGTTAAAGTATCGTACGGAAGAGATTTGAATCTAAATTTAAAAATATTTATCATTTTGATGACAGACTTTACTTGCTTTTTCAACATAATTCCACAAAAACTTACGGACTTCAACTTTGATATAAAAAAAAAAAAAAATTAAATAAACTCCTATTTCGTATGAGGCAGTTTAAAATGGAAAAGTTTCCTTGAGTTTGAATAACATACTTTTTAGACTACTCTTGTACGAATCAGCAACAAGTCGAGAGAAAACTTTGCAGCATACAGTTTCAAAAACTTAAATAATTTATAATAGTTATTATTTTTTCTTTTTTCATTTCATAGTTTTTTTTAAAAAAAATTTCATATCGCATGCCTTTTTTTTCTCCTGCAGTGCATATCTAAACCATATTGATATGCCACTTCATTTCGAAAGTAATAACTAAATTTAGTTTTATAATAGTATATAGTTTAAATATTAGTATTATAATAGTAATTTTATAATAGTATCCATAATAGAAAGGAATGGCATATATTAGAAAGGGCCAGAGAAAAAAAAAATTATTAGGAGGTCAAAACGAAGGATAACTCAGTTTTTCAAAAAACACATAATAATTATAATTTTGTTAAACAAATTAGAAATTTCGGGTGGGGGGGGGGGTGGAAAGGTTCGAGCTATCTTTAAATATTGTTGAAATATGTTTTTGAAACACATTCCAACTAAATACTGACATGAAATTTTAAAAATTTGATTAAGATGCACTTTTCAATCTTTTAATCCTAACTTTATTTCCGGACAAATGAAATTAATAGTAGGCTAGGCAATGAATAATAACACACACAAAAAAAAATAAAGTCAAGAATAAAATAATCTTAAAAGTCCATTTTTTTCAATTATTTTTCTCCCTCAAATGGGCGAATATTTAACAGAATATTAAATATAAATAAATGCTTTGTTTAGTTAACAGTACTTATGACTGCGAGAGAAAAATAAATTATAAACAATACTTTTAGAAAAAATTACTTCCTTAATAGAGGAATTTTTGTGAATGCAAGTGCACCACACTTACATTAGTTTGTTTGAATGTGTATTAAATCGATAATATCACAAAAATAACACTACGTTTCATAAAACTATCAATAATTTATTTTCCAATGATTTTTAGCAATTTTTCATTTTTCCTGCTGGATTTTTGTACGTTTTCTGCAGCATAATTGCTTGGAACCAGCATCAACACATACTGCAAAAGAGTTATGACGTAGGCGACTAAATGGCATTCTTCAAAGATGGAATTGTAGTCGCTTATAAACTCCCCCTTTAAACATTTGAGGCGCAACCCTTTCCCAATGCTGAAAAAAGGGTAGCCGTTGCGATCGCTCGACTTAACTACCAGCAAGATGGCGGACGATCGAAGCGTTCATCGCGTACCACAGATCTTGAGACCCTTTTTTTGACGACAGATGGCTGTGCGCGCACAGCCATCTGTCCGCCATCTTGCTGGTAGTTAGGTCGAACGATGGCCCTTTTTTCAGCAGTGGGCAATCTATCCAGCTGTTCTCGCATTCTTCCATTTTTCAGCCTATGTCAGTGCTGTGAAAAAGAATCGTGACAATTTTTTACGGGAAATGACGTGCTAAAAAAGTAAAGGATTCTCGTGGAGCTATAACACCCGCAACTATTTTTATAGAAATCAAATCTATTCTTCGCGACTGGCAACAATCAAAACGTCAGAGTTTGGTGTTCCCAGAGCGGGAACACTGCGCGTTAAAGGGTTAAAAGAGGATTATCGTCGTCAGTGAAATTAAGAGCGGATAATTCAAATCGGAAGAAGGTTTTTTTTTTTTTTTTTCTTCATGTATAATTCATGAGTTCTCCAATAAAATGCAGTATTTGTACTTTGCTTTAAATTTATTTATTTTTTATGAGAATCACAAATTATGGTATTTTAGCACCCTATATATTTCGTATCTGATAGAAAACGAATCTAATAAAGCATAACTGGAGAATCATCCAACTATCAGCTGTTCAATTAGTCATTTTCTTGCTAAAATACCTAATAGGCTATCTAGTTAATATACAGAGAAATTTCGGTACATATTACTTTTTAAAATGACAAATATTTGATTCTGAATCAATCAGTTGGTAATATTGATTCAGTTATCTATATGGTTTATATAATAACGGGTAGCGAGTTAGTTACTCTTCGGCAATATAAGCTGCGGAAATATATTTATCGATTTGGCAACGCCTTGTTGACAGGGCAAAATGCGTGATAATTAAAGAAAACAGGAAGAACAATGTGAGATACAAACGTAACAACAGTTTTTTATTCACTGAGAGCGCTTACCAATGCTTTTACACGGGAAAGAGAATTGAGCGGAAAGAGAATTGAGTTGTTTATTTTATTTTATTTTATTTTTTTTTTTAAAGGGGTGGGTGGAAACGTGAATTTTATGATTTTACAGAGGGGAATCCCGGCAAGCAGTATTTATTAGAATTTTCGACCCATGCCGGATCAAAAAAAAAAAAAACGGGATCTTTGGGGGACGGGAGTGATCGCTTCCTCGAGCATATTTAAAACTGAAACCTCTTCGGTTATTAGGCAGTTTAACCCACCACTGAATCCAGGTTTAACCCGTTCGCTGTTATCGGCGAATAGACGCAGCGGAAAGGACTCCCATTTTGTGACCAGTGTTGCTTCGCAGAATGCTCCCTGGGACACAGGGGAGCATCCCCGACCAACGTGAGACAGGGGAAACATTCAAAACCCAGAAAGTAACACCGGTCACAGAAGGGGAGTCCTCTCCGCTGTGTCTTTTCGACGATAACAACGAGAAACCTGGGCTCAGGATTAAAAAAAATTCATCTGCGATAAAATGACTTGCATTACTTTCTTTGCAAGTGTTCACGACACGGCCATTTCATGATCATTCCTTCCCTTGCACGTCGGGGAACGGAATCTAGAATTCTGGATGTGACGAGTAACTATGTGGCCGATCCCTGTTTTCGTCTGCTGGAAAGGAGGAAGTGGAGGCACTGATGGAAGAGGAGGGTGGTGCGGGTGTAGTAGAAGGGATGGGATGGAACGAGCAAAATCGTCCGCTAACTGGAAAGCGCTCGCTGCTCTGGAAATCTTTGGGAAAAGCCTTTTCCGCCTTCAGTCCGTCCGTCCAAAAAGGAGAGAGAAAGAGGCAGCAGGTATTGCAGCGTCGATACGTGTGAATGTGTGGGATGGATGCATGTGTGGATGGATGGATGCTTTGGCCCCTACACACACACACACACACACACACACACACGCACGCACATACATACACACACACACGCACGCACGCACACACAATGGCGACGATCGATAGGTAGGTGAATGGTTAACGCAGGCGTGAGTGTATGTGTGTGCGTGTGTGGGGATTGGCATGGATGCATGGAAGTGTGCGTCTTTTACCCGAAAATGATGATGATGTTATTAGGGGGTTACGCGGGCCCGCCTGTTTCGAGGGTGCCTCAAAGCACAAGTTAGAGAAAGAAGGAAAAGGGTATTAGTAGAGGGACGGGGTAGGAGAGGGCAGGGGGCGGGAGGCGAAAGAGAGACTAAAATTATCGGGTTCCAGCAGGATTTGTGCCAGAGCAGATGGGGGTAAACAAAGGCTTTGAGAGCCAGAAGGAGTCTTCGGTTTCCAACCTCCCAGTATCGAACAAAAGTGTAGCGGTAGAGATAATGAAGCCCGAGCTTTAAAGGTTGAAAATGGAATGTTCTGGGTAATACAGCTTTCCGAGTTACGGGACACTATCTCTGAACCTCGGAGGAAGGGCTACGAATTGCTAGGCAACGCAGCGTAACATAAATTACTTGGCAGTGTGGTCCCTAATAACTGCCGTAATAACGGCAACAAACAACTGACGTGGATGTTCAATAAAGTCATCATTTTTCAGGAATTAAGAATATTTACACAGCATAACATTTTGAAGAAACCTTTGTCTTTTCCAAGACTTCCTACGAATCACCCAAACACACGGTGAATGACCGACATTTATTAGTTGTGTAGTGTGTGTGTGGGGGAGGGGGAGGAGACAAACAAATTTATTTAAAAGTGTAATTATGTAAGAACATAAAAAATACATTAATAAAATGCCCCTTTGAAAATTTATAAAGTCTTATAATATTTTAATAATAGAAATTAAAATTAAAAAAACTGTGCGGGGGGGGGGGGTGATGATGTTATTAGGGGGTCTGGGAAATACAGTCTGCGTTTTCTTTCACCCCTATTTAATTTAAGTACGACATTTTACGAAACAAAGAAAACAGTTGACAGTAAATTTATTTACTTTATTTAAAATGAATTTTACTCATAAGCTATTAATTGAAATTTACATCAATCCATTCATATAGGTAACAGAAATGTATATCCAAAGCACCACAGAATTCTTCGTACCTTCTAAAGAATTGTAAACCATATTTTTTCTACAACTTTACAAAAATTTTTAACTCAGTTTGTTCTTCAGAAAAAAAGACTTACGAAGACCCCCCCCCCTTTCGCAACTTGGACCCGCCCCTGACTGAGATATTTGGAAAGACGAGGGAAGGGCGAGGTAGGTAAGTACGGGCAAAATCGATGCAGTGGCTACTAATAATCGATAGGAGCGCCTAGCCCGAAGATTAGGGTTACCGAAGGGGGGGGGGGGGGAGGATCGAAGCAAGCCGTCTACTTTGCCAACGCCTGTGCTTTGGATTTACGGCCTGGCATCAAGACGTCCAGAAGATAATGTGACACTATCGCCGTTCACCCAGTGGCGGATCCAAAGAGAGAAGGGAGGGTATGGGACGATTGCCCATACCCCTCGAGCGCACTTAAACTCACTATTGTACCCATAATGATGGGAGTGAACAGTTTAAACATGAATTCACGTTCAAAATTGAACGAGGAGGGGGGGGGGGATCCATCTCAGATAATATGCTTCGTCCTACTTATTGCTCCCCATGGGCGCCTATAGGATTGTTTGTAGGGGGCCGGGTCAAGGGTCTTGCCCAAGAAAGATACAATATTTTAGTGTTGAACCACTTCTACGCTATGTCAGTACATAAATCATAACGGTAATATGGGAGTTAAGGGGGCATGGTACCATCCATACCTATATAGACGCCCATGTCGCTCACCCCCTCCCTTTCAAACTTTTCTGGATCTACCACTGCCAGGTGATAATGTGACAGTATCATCGCTCAGCGACGCACATCCCAACGTTCTTAAACGTGATGAACTCTAAACAAAAAGAGATTTTTATTAAAAACAGCTATCACCGAGATCGTACAACTGCATGGCCCACGGGAAAACCCCTTTTCTTTCAACGAATCCACAGAACAGATTGTAACTTAATTTGAAACTTAATCTTTCAAGGGGAGTATGATATTAAAATAGAAAGGGTCACAGTTTAAAGTCCCTCATGCTGAATCTGAACTCAGGACTGTTTACTTTAATTAATTTTAGTCTTTTTTTAAAAGTACTTTTCCCCGACTCACAACTCCTGCCGCCTTCCGAAGGGAAGCGGAAACACGCTGACATCGAAACAGCCAGCGCCCCCTACATGTTTATTTTAGTTTCTAAAAGAGCATATGAGAAATCCACAGGTAATTTTCAAACGCACAACGTTTATGTCCCTTCCAGTTGTGTTTTTCGCTATGCTGTTAACAATTACAGGAGGTTAACAACATTTCAAAATAATAGTTAAGGATTTATTGAACGGCGAAGACGTTAAATAATTTACATAAAAATAGTTAGAATTGCACAATCGCTCCTTTTCATTAAGAAAAAAAAATTCATTTTGTTAAATAAGTTGACAAAAATTTCATATAGCAAAATACTTCTCCATTAATGTAAGATAAGATGATCTAGAACTGCAATGTGAAATAAACCAATAAAAAAAATGTGGATATACGTTTCTAATTGTTTCAGCTTTGATTCTGTGCCGTAGCAACAGAGGTATCGTAGTATTTATACATAATGTGTAACTTAATAAACAAGCATTAGCTACACTATAACTGTATCCAATTCTTTTCAAATTACAAGACGATATAAATCCACTTTCTCAAAATTCAAAGGAAACGTATGTAAAAAAAAAAATATCGCAGCACACCAATGTTTCAATAAGCACTTTTTTTTTTCTTTTTTTGGTTTCGCAACGGGAGAAGTGACAGAGAAAAGCAAACGAATGCTCCGAGTTTGGAAATTTCGAACGATTTGCATTTTTCGAAGATCGCGAATAACATTAAGCAATAATTAAATCTAGAGCACAAAAATAACGAACTTTTTAATTCTCGGAATACGAAAATTACTTTTTAACAATTAAATGCGAAATGAGCAAAACGCTTTTTATCATGCGGAAAGAATAATAAAACGACGCTTTAAGTTATAATTAAATCTTGCAGGGACAAAATTAAAAGCTTAGCATTATTATTATTATTTTTTTTTAAGGCGCCGTGAGAATAGAATACGTTTAGCTGTAGAACAATTAACATGGTAACAGACATAATAGACTGTTGAAATATTTTAAATAGTTTTATCAGCTTTGGACCATATCAATAGTCTAAAATATAGTGTACTTTAAACTAATATCAAAATTAACAAAGAGACCAACACTGACACCGTAAAAATGTTATATTTCGAGTTTTTCTTGTTCATTAAAAACATATTAGCCCTCATACGATACGTAATAAATGAGAATATGGTGACTTGTGCAAATAGGGAACTATGAACTTATTACAAAAAAATTTTTACTTTCATCACTCAGAATAAACATAATGTTCCATGATAATTTAAGCAAAATTCGACGGGCCTTTATGATTCATGGTAATCAAAATTAAAAATATATATATATTGGTGGTCTCATAATTGGGGAAATCAATGAAACTTTACTAAAGAGTCCGATTTCAAACATTTTTTTCACATATCCAAAGTAGAAGACAATTCGCAAAGTTCTTTTTAAGCATTATTTCAAATGTCTAAAATTCAAAGTCTCTAGATAAATTAAAAATATGTAGTGGCTTTTAATAAACATCCCAAATTAACATTACTATTAATACATTTAATTGTTATCAGCAATAACAAAGTATGATAAACGATGCCTTTATAACTTACAAAAGCACTGAACTTCAGCTGCGCACGTTTATAAAAAACTTAAGGTTTTAACTTAACGTTTATAAAAAACTTGAATGAACAATTTGAATGTAACAATAAACTCATACAAAGTTAATTATTTTTATTTTTTTTATTTTGAATGTAACAATAATTAGAAATTTAACATCACGTACCTTGTCCTCTGAAATGCTAATTTTAAGCTACTCATCCCAAAGCTTCACATTGAACAGAACTTTACATTTGGATAATGGCAAGCATGAAACTATTTTTAAAACCTTTTTGATATTTTATTCAAGAAATTTATATTTTATTGCAAACAATACAGAACGCAAGAATTTTTCATTATACATATTGCAATGATTCCATTAATTATTCCTTGATTATTCTCTCGAATTCTTATCCGTATTAGATCAATGAAAGTTTATTATCTGAACTTCCTCTTAACCCTTTGAGGTGCAACCCTTTCCCAATGCTGAAAAAAGGCCAGCAGTTGCCATCACTCGACTTAATTAATAGCAAGATGGCGGACGATCGAAACGTTCATCGCGTGCTGCCACAGATCTAGACCCTTTTTTGATGCAGCTGGCTGTGCTGGGCAATCTATCCAGCTGTTCTCGCATTCTTCCATTTTTCAGCAGATGTCAGTGCTGTTAAAAATAATCGTGACAATTTTTTTACGGGAAATGACGTGCTAAAAAGTAAAGGATTCTCGTGCAGCTATGTCACCTATTTTTATAGAAATCATATCTATTCTTCGTGACTGGCAACAGTCAAATCGTTAGAGTTTGGTGTTCCCAGAGCAGAAACACTGCACGTTAAAGAGTTAAAACCTTTTTGATATTTTATTCAAGAAATTTATTTTTTACTGCAAACAATACAGAGCGCAAGAACTTTTCATTATTCATATTGCAATGATTCCGTTAATTATTCATTGATTATTCTCGCGAATTCTTATCCGTATTAGATCAATGAAAGTTTATTATCTGAACTTCCTCTTAAGAAGTGCGCAACAGAAAGTAATTGAATAATGCAGTGCATTATTCTGAAAAGATACAATTCGTTTCGTTAATACAGTCATGCATATATGGGCACTTAAAATGATGATGCTACAGGAAAATAAAAATAAACAACTTCCTATAAAACACGCATAGAAGTAAAAAATTATTCAAGTTATACATGCTCATACAAAGTTAATTGTTTTACACAGATAATTAAATATTTCGGCCAATATAGCAATAAATTTGACAAAGACGCGACCAGAAATGAAAATTTCAACGGGTGGCAAGAGAGAATGAAACAAATATTTTAACCATGGAAGAACAGAAGGCATAAAAGGAAGCGATGTTATTGATGAAATTTGAAATACAGTAGACACTTTCATCAAGAGCTTTGATAAAATACATGCGGGTAGTTCGATGATTTTTGAAAACGCTTTTTCTAGAGTCGTGAGAACTTTCAGATTTCAACGTTTGCTTTGGAATTGCTTGAATTATCAAACAGCTCCCCCCCCGCTCCCAAAAAAAGTATTTAGTTGGAAAAATACTGACTATACGTTTGCTGTCTTTTAAAAATTATGTACGTTTAATTACAAGACAATCTATATGATCTCAGCACCAAACAAAATTAAGTATACTAAACGACTAGAATTAACCCTTTGAGGCGCAACCCTTTCCCAATGCTGAAAAAGGGCAGCCGTTGCCATCGCTCGACTTAACTACCAGCAAGATGGCGGACGATCGAAACGTTCATCGCGTGCCACATATCTAGAGACGCTTTTTTGACGACAGCTGGCTGTGCCCACGAACAGCCAGCTGCGTCAAAAAAGGGTCTCTAGATCTGTGGCACGCGATGAACGTTTCGATCGTCCGCCATCTTGCTGGTAGTTAAGTCGAGCGATGGCAACGGCTGCCCTTTTTTCAGCATTGGGCAATCTATCCAGCTGTTCTCGCATTTTTCCATTTTTCAGCAGATGTCAGTGCTGTTAAAAATAATCGTGACAATTTTTTTTACGGGAGATGACGTGCTAAAAGTAAAGGATTCTCCTGGAGCTATGTCACCCGCGACTATTTTTATAGAAATCAAATCTATTCTTCGTGACTGGCAACAGTCAAACCGTCAGAGTTTGGCGTTCCCAGAGCAGGAACACTGCGCGTTAAAGCGTTAAGAGTTACATTTTGAGCATTCGGTAGCCAAAGCAAATTTTACTAAATAATGTTTATTTGGGAATAAAACATATTTTCAGGTGCAACATTTAGGCAAGTTTTAATTGGACAAGTCTGTAAAATATTATGCTAAAAATGATGTCTTCTTATGTGGAACTTTTCTTTTTACTGTATTAAAACGTGCTTTTCCCAATAATTTCTTACTGAATATTAATGCTTAATACCTTTAAATAGTTCCTTCATAATGAATAAGAAGAGTTTATAGTTTACAGTTAAAGAAGTTATTAAAAAATACATCTTCCAAGTATTTTTTAAAAAAATCATGAAAACTACCAAAAATCTCCCACAGGGAGATAAGCGAACGAAATAGCTCAGATCTGAAAGAGTTGTTTTAATCAAATGCATTTCAGCAAGTACTGCGAAAAGAAGCTTATATTACACTTTTTTGTACCTATGGGCGTCCCTCCATTCTTCCGGTTTCAAATTAGGGTCATACTATGTCGTGCTGGTTTCTTTGCATTGTCTATATAGCTATCATTCCTTCGTTTTTCCTAGTTACTATACAATACAAAATAATATCAATTTCTCTACAGCATAAACATTAAGACGTAATATAATCGTCTATGTTCAGAACAGCGGGGGAAAATTTGTATAAAGTTTGACCAAAAGTAAAAAAAGTAACACCTTCATTGGAATTTTAAAAGAAATCGTCATTAATATCGCATCCCCTCAAACTTATCTTTTCGCCAGCAGGTTAATGACCTTACTATAGAATGACTGAGGTTATTTTTTGAAAAAGACCTGTGCGGCTTCCTCGACTGAAAGGATTATATATTATATAAGTCCTCCAAATGAAAGTACTTTCATAGTAAATATTTTTAAATGGTAAAAAATTGTGATAGTCGCGGGGGACGAAATCCGGACTGAACGCTGGGTGTTCTAACACTTCCCAACGGAATTTGTGGATGGTCGTTAATGTTTCACGCAAGACGTATTGGGCGGCATTATTACAAAGAAAGATCACTTGCTGTGAAAGAAGGTCTGGTCTTCTTTCACATACAAATCTGGCTCTTTTTTTTATTGCTTTGCGTAGCTTCGAGAAAGTGCTGCAGTAATGGGATGAATTAATAACGCGCTGTTGTGGCGGTAAATCAATTAAAATACGCGTTTTTGTTCTGAACGCATATATCTTTAGCTCATAATACATAATAAATATTTTCCCTCTGATTGCTATCACGAGAACTGGTTTAATTAGTTATGCGCAATCTGCAGTACACATGTTCTTACTTTTGATTATAACACTGAATGGTTGCGCAGCTATTGCTGCCGTACTTCCGACGCTATAGCACCTGTCTAGTCATCATTTGGGCAGCCTTTATACACCATTATTATATTTGCATTTACTGCAGTGATGAAATACAAACATAATAATGCGAAGACTTAATTACCTCGGGGTATATTTTTTATATTTTGTGTAACTTGGAATACATCTGAGTGAAAAATGTATCAAAACACTTAACACTCTTAAAAAATTATTAATCTTCAAAAATGACTAATTTATGGACTATCATAAAATGTGGAAAAGAAATCCAACGAAATATAGAATGCCCATTTTTAACATTTAACATTTTTATTTATTCTAAATTCATTTTCAAATAAAAGTTATTTCACACGCTAAAGCATGTAGCCTATTAAACTGTCAATTTAAATTAACCAAATTTCATATCAGTATACTTTGACCATTTCTTACAGAATTTTTTTTATTAAAAAAATATTTACCAGAACTATTTAACAAATAATTGTATGTTAGTTTTAATTCTAAAACACTTAACAGTAAACTGGAAACTATCTTGAAGAAAGAGCAACGAAAATGATACGTAAAATTAATTTTCACCCAAGTAGTTTAAAATGGCCATCTTCAACTTAAGTGGTCTTCTTAATGACCCTAGATTCATTTTTTTAAAATGAGTGTTTAGTTATGAAATTTTTAAGTTAGAATGAAACTATTGCTTCTAAAAGGTAATTTTCAGAGCACGATTAAGCAATAAATTAAAAAATCAACCATAAATAAATTCTAAGCTGTCATTTAGAAGGATATTCAAATTCACCTCTCCCTAAAAAGAAAACAAATTGAGCTAATTTCTTCATGTTCATTTATAGCATGTATACTTTTCCGTCTATCGAAAGTCACATTATATTTTTATTAAACCTCATTAAATAAAGATAATCAGAAAATCAATTTATCTGATTTCAAGCAAAAGAAAAAACTAAGAGAATAATAATTAAAAAAATTATATATATAATATTTTTTAAAAAATTATAAAAAGGAAAAGTAATATATAATATTATATACTTTTTTATAGGGAGCAATAAAAAAATAAAACAAACTGAATAAAAATAACAGACATAAACAAAACACTAAAAATGACAGTCATTTAATTTTCTATACAATAGGAAATGTTTCCATAATAATAAAACTACATATTGTTTTGTGCAAACACAAGAATTGAATAATGGTCAGAAATAAAAAAACTTTTGATGGCGAAAGTTATTAGAATTTAAATACACTCATCAGTTGGGGGAAAAAAAGAGGCATATTCGCAGGATTCTTTTTAACGTGATTAATTGCTGCAACTACTAACTTTAAAGGTGAAACAGCTATATGCTACAAACGAGCATTTCACATATTTTTGAGTTTTTAAACCAAAACAAACTTGCACAATATTCTAATTAAAGTACTAAATTGAATGTAACGAAACGTGGTTTTAATTTTCACATCATTCTCCAACATAATTATGGGAATTATAACATTTAAAGGAATTTTAAACCATATCTATGAAGTAGTAGATGAGCAATTATGTCTTTTATGTCAGTAAACGTTATGTATTTGGTATAGAATTTTTTTTTTAAATTCTAATTTTGCAAAAATAGCGAGTAGTCAGTACATGGCGCTTTGAGAAGGTGGTGCATTTTCCTTTATGCGGAGACCATCCAATTAATTAAAAAGGGTGTTTGCACGTGTTGTAATGTGTTCGAAAAAATCGAATTGAGAAAGAAGAAAATAAAAGGTAACCAGACATAAAAAATGTTAGAAAGCAAATCCAACTGTAACAACAACAACAACAACAAAACCACTCAACAGGAAACTGGAGTTTAAAAGATGAAATCTTTAAAACTTTGTAAAATAACGCGATCAATGATGCTAAGTAGATTTTTTATATGTCATATTTTACAAAGCCTTAAAGATTTCATAAAATGCAGCAGTATTTGGCAGAAATATGCATATCTTACGCTGACAATGCCTCTAAAGGAAACCGTATGGAGAACCAACAAAACTAAATTTTGGAATCTCTCGCCCGTTCATTTATGAGTCAGTCTGGGGCGTATTTATGACCTTTAAGGTTCCCGAAACCCGGCCGCCGAAACTTTCCGCAATTTAAAAACCTCGTTTCGTAGCACATATTGCCGAAAGTGGCATATAATTAGCATATCAAAATATCACAGTTTAAATACATAAGCACATGAATCTTAAAATGGTTTCATATATCGGAACCTGCCTAATATGACGGCCCTCGGGAAGAACAAAACTGGTCACCTGAAGAAGGTGGTAAAGTGAAATTGTACAAAAGTGTTTTCTATAGACAGGTGGTATCATTACCAAGGTGGCTACTTTAGTAGGTTCCACTTACTTCATTAAAATTACATTGAAACGTCTTTCAATATATTTTCTTAATTATGCTTTTTGTTTTCTTGAACTTATAAACATCACAAGCAACAAATAAGGAAATAACTATAGTTTCAAGAAAGATATCCAAGTTTGAGGATACATCAAGAAATTATAGTAAATGCTTAAACTTGCTTGCCCAGTGAAACTAACATGCTTCCTATTAAGACGTTCGGGATTGCCGCTGTTTACAAATTTGGGGATCCTGCTAAGCTCGAGGCCTCCAGCGTTAGTTATTATATTTAAAATCGAGTCGTGAAATTGGCTTACACTCAAAAACCCTAAAATATTTGCAGGTTGGGGAAGTTGGAATGAGCAATATGCAAAATTTGTCTACGAGAGTGTAAATTAGTCCACACGAAATAATAATGCTTATAACGTTCTTAAAGGTGTACATCAGATAATTATAGTTTTAACATCAATTTCCAGAATTTTAGCAAAATATAAGAAACATACAGGGTGGTTATAATCAGGGTTGGCGTGGTTTGAACCAAATGATTTTTTCTATAATTTTTTTTTTTTAAAGAATAATTTAAAATTACGAATACTTCAGATAGAATAAGTTCTGATACATTTTTAAATTATCCATATAAGTATCAACAATAAGTTTTTATATTAAACTAATAGGTCCCTTAATGTTTCATAATTATTAAAAATTATTAATGAAACTTAAATAATAGGCTGCATTCTTAATTTGTTTCTAAAATACAGGTTTTATGTTTCTAACAACTTATTTCTAAACCTTAAAAATATCATTTTGAACAACTTATCACCATTATTACTGATGAATCTAAGAGCAGTAGTCTATGCAACATGTAGTAAACAATTACTATTGTTATATTATAAACTAAATTTAAAAAATAGTATCTCTAAATAAAATATTAAAATTTAATGATTTCAATGTCCACATAAGTATAGTAACAATTGTTTATTTACTTACTTTTAATTATTTTCAGAAGGAATATTAATTCTTATTTGAACATTTTATAAATTATGTACACATGTAATCATAAAAGGATTGAAAAAAAAAAAAGAAGAAACCTGGTTTTAAAAAAAATGTTCTTTTTCCAACCCTGGTTATAATTGAACTTCCCACATAAACATAATTCTTCGGATGACAAGGGTGAGCCGATTGCCCCTAAATTTGGCATATGGACTGTACACGAGATGTGCTCAAAGGCAATTTTTAAAAAGTTTTAGCTCAAAAAATGTCCACTAGGGGGCGCGTTTCTTGAGGGGGGAGGGAATTCAGCTCAAAAAATGCCCCAAATTAGTTAATGCTCAAAAATTATTGAACAAACATTGGAATTGTTTATACATTTCAAATTAGTCATTTATAATGTTAAATTTGCTGTTCTTCCATGCAAAGCGCCACCTAGAGGACAATTTTTGAACTATTTTTTTTCTTCCGAAATTCTTTGAGCGCATCTCATGTATAGTATATGTACCGAATTTGGTTAGAATTAGTTCTCCCGTTTTATCAGTAGAACCCTGTTTACAGGGGAAGTTCAATTATAACCACCCTGTACACACACAGAAAGGACATATCGTTTTCAAATATTTCCTCTAAAAATCCTTAGTTCCGGTGTACAATCAGAAAAATTTCTCCCGTGAAAATCTTGTTTTCTTACGGAAATTTCTCATATTCTGATCTTCCTCTTTGCATATCACGGCAACTCTTCTTTGCGTTCTTTCTCTCTCTCTCCAGCGCGTTTAATAGCTCAAGAATTATCGTTTGCATACAGGGCTAGCAATTTGGTTTGTGTGGCTCTGCACAGGCACACGAGGGCCCGACCCACTCTCGTGTTCTCGGGTGCGTAGGTGAACCACACCCTTTGGAAAAGAGTAAAAGGAGGGTAGGGGGGGGGCTTCGCCAGTTTGGGGGAAGCGAGATAAAACAAAAGGGCGTCGTACGCACCTTTGTAAAAGAGCAACTTGCCCAGAATTTATGGGCAGGGAGCCCACCCACCAAAAAGGTTCATTATGAATTCTGAACCACGAAGTTTTCTTGGTGCCAGCCCCGAACGCACGTCGGAGCCATTCGGGAACGACAGCCGTGAATACTTTCGCCCTCCTCCACCGTAGGGGTTATGGCCCCTGAGAAAACAAGACTAAATCATCCATGTTGTTGCTCCACGTGTTTTTGAAGGCTCTGGAAAATTGTTATATAGTTGAGTATAATGAGCCACGAAGATTACAACGGAATGCTGTAAATACCCGAAGTAATTTCCAAAATCCTGGTTTATTTGCAGCATCGATTTGGATTTTTCAACTTCCTTTCGTGATTCAAACTGCAAGGAAGCATCTTTAGCATCGGACTTTCCCTTATATTACAACACTCAATGCAAGCTCGTTTTGAAAAGATACACGGCAGTTCCATGTACTAGATATTCCATTATTGACTTGATCGATCCACTGTATTAGGATATCATTTAAATGTCTGCCTGCTCAACGGGGTCCAGCTGGCTTTTTGGAATTCTGAACGCTTTCTTAGGATGTAACATGAATGAGATTACCGGCGAAAGTATTCTAGCTGAGTTTGGTTCCCGCTATGACCGAGTGGATGAAACACTAAACATGGCAGATGGCTGAAGTGTGAAGGTCTAGGGCGGCTGTCGATCGAAAGGTCTGGAGTTTTGGGCGGTTTTATCGAGATACGTGAACACGCGTTATAGCCCCTCAGAAGGTCCTCGGTCCAAGGCAACTCCCACCACCTAGGCAGTACCCCTGGTGTAGGTTTGTTTTGACACAATATACAGTCCAACCGAGCAGTGGCGGATCCAGAAATTTTTTTTGGGAGGGGCTAAATTTTTAAAAAAGCTTATTTCACCCAATTAAAATATACTATAAATCAAAATTTTAGTCTAAACCAATGTATTAGGCTTTTGGGAGGGGCTAAGTAATAAAATATGATCATTTTAGCTATTTAAAGTGTATAATAAAGCAGAATGTTACCCTTGAGCAATCTCTTTTGGGGGGGGCTGAAGCCCCCTAGCCCCTCCCCTGGATCCGCTACTGCAACCGAGGCTCATAAGATATCTGTTATATCCCTATGGTCAATGGTCGGCCTTCATTAGCCCAACCCTAATACTGTAACAGCGCTATTTTTGAATTATCAAAGTGGCTATACCATGCCCTCTCTCTTCAGAACTCAGAGAGAATCAGCATCAACAATAACCGAACTTGGCAGGGGCTTTCGATTTCGAAGCTGGGTTTATTACGGTACGCCGGGTAGGGAGGCAGGGGATGGGTGGGAAAGGAATGAAATGAAATTCGAGATTTTCGATCCAATCAGTAACAGATAGGGCGAGATGAAAGAACTGAGGCAGAAAAGCAGCTTTGCGATGGAGGGGGCAATCAATGTGTGTACAGGATGACGGAGATGGGTTTATACAGAGAGAGCTAGCTGCAAACCCTAAATCGATCGAGGAGGCACAGTTGACCGTGGAAAAAGCAGTTCGTGGAATCTGGAAACCTTGGGTATTCCATCAGCCTTCAACCCCTGTGATCATTATTTCGTCGATCGCTCCTTTCTCCGATCGATCAAACGGTAAACGCGTCTTTAGAGAGAGAGAGAGAGAGAGAGGGAGGGCAAAGGGGGGGGGGGGGTCAATGCGTGTGATGCCTGCAAGCATAGGAAAAGGCCGGGAAAATGAATTCGAGTTATGCGTAAGAGTTCAGAAAAGAACAACAACAAAAAAAAAGTAGGGAGAACAGGAACATTTCTATTAATATTCATAATACAGACTCGGAATTTGATAGACACACAAACGGGAGGGCGCGTTTGCTCTTAGCATACACACATAAATACATTTGCACGCCACTGTGTTTGAGTGTGTGTGCGGGGGCTGGGAGAGTAGGAAGGTTAGGAAGTGAAATGGGGAGTAACGAAGCCGGGGAAAGTGAAACGGGGCATTTCGACCCACTAATTAGGAGCTGAATCATGAGGCGGTGTTAATAACAGAACGACGTTGTGCTTACTCGGAACTAAAATTCACGAAGGGTCATTTAGAAAGGAGAGAAGCTTTCGAAGCGGATTGGAGTGGGGATCCGTCGAAGGTAGTGCTGCACGCAAGGGCGGATTCGGATGAAGTGCCCCCCCGGGGGTCTTCTTGAGAACACCCCGCTGAAAGTTTGGAGGAGTTGATTATGAGCATTCTGTATGTTTGTTTTGAAATAAATCGATAAATTTCGAGCGAATCTTTCAGAGAGAGCCGCTTAAAAAGGGGCTTCTGTTATTTCAAAGATACAATTTGATATTAACAGAAAGTAATATGTGTTTTTAGCTCTTTAGTTGGAAGATTTGATTTTTTACTGAAACAGAATACGAAAAAATACATGTTTCAGTAGCACAATGCACATGCAATACCCCATTGTTATTTATACATACGCAGGGTTCTCCCCAGGCCTATCTGGTAGGGCGCATTGTCCAACAAGTTTTACTGACTGCCCAGCAGAAAAATCAGAATATCATTTCAAACGCTTTAATTCAATGGAATTACTGCAGCATCATAATGCAGCCCGGCTGACAACAGATCACTGCGCACGAGTAAAAAAAAATAGAGTGAAAACTTGTGGTTATTAGGCTCATCGTTTTTTCTTGTCGACACAACTTGGAAAAAAAGTTAAACTACGAATTTATACAGAATTTAACCTCTTACCGGATTTTCCCGAGCTGAGCTCGGGCAGGTAAAACATTCAATTCTGGATCATCCCGAGTGTAGCTCGGGCAGTAGGAAATTTTTTATTTTTCACATAATCTTTCCCCAATTATTTCGTTTTGCTTTCAAACACTTTTATTTACTTTTCTGCCCACTAGAAGGTAGAATTATACACAATTTAGGAAATCTTGTATGAGAATAGTGTTATTATGTTTTTAAAATGTATCTATATCAAAATATGCATAGAAAATGGACATTTTTTGATCCTCTAACTCGAAAAAAATTGAACCGGCAAGGGGTTAAGGTAATACTTGAAATCTGCTTTGCAGGAGATATGAAGGAAGTCGATTTAAACAATAATACACATAGGACAGTGTGTACGCTAACTAATATGATTCAAACGAATCCAAACAAGATATTCGAATTCTTAGTGCCTTGCACAGCTGTGGCGAAGAAGCAACTACGTTGATCTAAGTAAGACCTGTTTCAACAGGGAGATAGTTTTGCATAATTGCTTATGTATCCAAGAAGGGGAAAACAACAATAGCTTCAAGTGCACTTCAGTGGCTGATGATTGTTGAAAATTGAGCTCTTATAAACCAATTTTTCCTTGTCTTAAGAGTTTAAAAAATTTAAAACTTGCGTTTTCGTACCGCTTCTGTAATCTGACTTCTCTAGTAGCGGCTTCCCTATTTTATTAGAGCTCGGAACTTTTGCCAGGACCAAAAGATAAACATTACCGTTTTCTCTGATGAAAGATGCTGAAAAGAATGGCTTCCAGAAATGCTTTTACAACTACTGACAGAAATGTGTTGCGGACAATAGTCTGGATAATCTTATAGATTTTTTAGTTCCCAAGAAGAATACCGTGGAACTCGGTTGCAGTGAAAACGTCTTTATAACGTCAAAATACTCTGTTCCGTTCAGTCACTCGTCATGGTCGCCACATGATTGTTTGTAGGGAGAGGGGGAGTCAGGGGTCCTGCCCAAGAAATATACTCTATTTTAGTGTTGAACCATTTCTACGTTATACTAGTACGTGCATCATTAGGGTAATATATATATTTTTCCTGGGAGCAGAGGGGGGGGGGTACTTACTATTGTAGGATATTACCTTCAAGGACAGCCTACACCTATTCGGTTTAAAGACTGTAACAGTCCCTGAAGTGTCCCACTGTCTTGCTAAACCTCAGCCCAGCAGAACAGCGCCTTCTATTAACCCTTTAAGGCGCAGTGATCCCGCTCTGGGAACATCAAACTCTGACGTTTTGACTGTTGTCAGTCACGAAGAATGGATTGGATTTCTATAAAAATAGTTGCGGGTGACCTTTAGCTCCACGAGAATCCTTTACTTTTTAGCACGTCATTTCCCGTAAAAACACGATTCTTTTTAACAGCACTGACATCTGCTGAAAAATGGAAGAATGCGAGAACTGCCGGATAGATTACCCAATGCTGAAAAAAAGGGCGCTTCGTCCGCGCGCTGAAAAAAATCGAAAGGGCGCTGAAAAAAATCGAAACGTTCATCGCGTGTCACAGATCTGTGACACGCGATGAACGTTTCGATCGTCCGCCATCTTGCTGGTAGTTAAGTCGAGCGATGGCAACGGCTGCTCTTTTTTCAGCATTGGGAAAGGGTTGCGCCTCAAAGGGTTAATTGTTACATCATAATTTCTTCAATTTCAAATGATAATACGCATCAAATCAATACAATATGAAAACAGTTAGTTTACACTATTGTGCTTTCGTAATAAATGTGAGTATATATATATATATATATATATCAAATTTTTTAAACAATTTTAATTTATGTGATTTTCCAATTTAGGCTTGAGAATGAGAATTCTGGATTTTTTTTTAACAATGAGGGGGGGGGGGTCGGGGATGGCCCTTCCTTGCGCATAGATACGGGCGCCCATGTCACACGCCGCCCACAGAGCAGACACTCTTATAACGTCACTCGGTTTCAGCGCCATAAATAATTTGGTCTCGTCAATGGCATTATCGTCTAGTTAACTGTAGTTTCAATCAGTCAAAGCAAACAAAATTTGAAATCGAGAGCAGATTTTGTAAAATCAGCTGTAATTTTTCAGTGCATTTGCTAGTTCACTGGGGTTTCTTTCAGACCCCTTCCTGACATGCCATAGTTCGAATAGAGAGACCTTCAATGGTACTAAATCCATGAAATGTAGAGGAGTTTCTTGTTTGGAGTAGACCGCTTTCTACTGCAGTGCCATGAGATTATGCGGAGCAAGCTCGTATTAGTCAGGTGAAGGGGGCGCGATCGCAACCCCTTTGAGCGTCCTTAAATTATCAAGACGCTAATTTTTAATTAAACGTAACGGAGAAGACTCTCCTTCTTTTATCAATGGTGCTTCTTTGAACACTCCGTCGAAATCGGAGCGATTGCGCAAGCGCAACGCTGGACCCTTGCAAGACAAGCATTCTGGAAATGGTTCCATTCAAAGAACCATTCTGGGAAGCAACATCGTTCCATGAAGGAGAGTCTTCTCCGTTGCCTCTTTTTCAGGCTGAGAGCGAACAGCGCAGTGGTTATGCCATGAAACCATCTTATTTCAGCGCTTTCACGCTAGTCATTAAAAAAAAAATATGCTTAAATGGTCCCAACGCTGAAAAATTGCAGTCATTGCCATCGATTCTGACACAGATGGCTGCGCACGGCCAGCTGTGTGAGAAAGCTTCTTTAGGTCTGTGGCGTTAGATGGGCTATTCGATCACGTTGTTGGTAGTTAAATGGATCGATGGCAACGACTGCACTTTTTCAGCGTTGGACACTCTATCTAGTTGGTCTTCTGTATCGTTGTGAGAATGCTTGCGCTTCAAAGCGTTAAACATGGGTTGAAGATTAAAAATGAACAGGTAAAAATAAAAAAGAGAGAGTAACCCATCTCTGACAATATGCTCCGTCCTGCTTATCACTGCTACCTTGTAAACTTTCCCGGATCCCCTGCTCAAACTCGTATCAGTATTTGATAAATCCCAGAACGGAGAAGGGTCTTCCTTTTAAATCAGTTTTATTTACGAATGCAAACTTCGCAGCGTCCTTTTGTTTCCACGACCTCACACTCTTCACCTTTCGCAACCTGCGAAACCAGTGACATTCGCGTCGGCCCGCACTAAGAGAGAGCGGACGCCTTTCCCTTTACACAGCCTTAGGGAGGGGCGGAGGGGAAGGGGGCGCCTTAACAGAGTAATCCTGTTTCAATTAAAACATAATTCCGAGAGCATTAAACAGGGAGAGAGAGAGATAGGGGGAGGAAAAAAGGCGCAAGGGCAGGCAGACAGCAGAGAGAAACTTCGCCCCTGCTTAAAAGCGTAATCCCAGGGGACCGGCCTAATTCTTTTATCCAGTAAAACTTCTCGCGCCCAATTTCCGTTGCGAACGAGAAACCTTTTGTCTTTTGTGTTGCCGTTGTGCGCACTTAGTCGTGGGCAATTACATTAATTGGCCATTTACTCCGGCAACAGAAAGATTTGGGGAAAAACTGGGCTAATTGCGTTTTCCAAATGCTGCGCATCCACCCACCACTGGAGATTAAGTCCTAGAGAGCGGCAATGGCACAGACATGGATTTTTGCGGAAAAATTCCGCTCGGCGAACGGGGGGAAAAAATCTTAAGTTTACACAATTGATTGTCTGCTAGTTACGGTGTACCGAAGGTCGTCTAGAAATTATCGATCGGCAATTATCAAAATCGTACCTTGAGTTCTCGCCTCATATACACTTTGAAGTTTTGACAGATTTCGCTACTCTGTTGGAAGAAGTAGTTTAACCCTTTGAGGCGCAACGCTTTCCCAATGCTGAAAAAAGGGCAGCCGTTGTCATCGCTCGACTTAACTACCAGCAAGATGGCAGACGGCGGATGGTTGTGCGAGGGCACAGCCAGCTGTCGTAAAAAAAAGGGTCTCTAGATCTGCGGCACGCGATGAACGTTTCGATCGTCCGCCATCTTGCTGGTAGTTAAGTCGAGCGATGGCAACGGCTGCCCCTTTTTCAGCATTGGGCAATCTATCGTGCTGTTCTCGCATTCTTCCATTTTTCAGCAGATGTCAGTGCTGTTAAAAAGAATCGTGACAATTGTTTTTGACGGGAAATGGCGTGCTACAAAGTAAAGGATTCTCGTGGAGCTATATCACCCGCAACTATTTTTATAGAAATCAAATCTATTCATCGTGACTGGCAACAGTCAAAGCGTCAGAGTTGGGTGTTCCCAGAGCGGGAACACTGCGCGTTAAAGAGTTAAGGGTGCATACCGAAGAAATAAATCTGCCTCAAGGTCTTGGTAAACAAATCAAAATAAACGATTAGTACCAGGTACTCTAAAAACACTCAGGATGATTCTCTATAAGTTGTACCGCACACTGGAATAAATGAAACTTTCAGAAAACAAAAATAAATACGGAATAACACAAAATTTTTTGAAGACTGACGATTTGTTGAAAATTCTCGATCTTTAAGATTTTTTAAAAAAAGTTTCATAACTGATATGGTTTCAGTGTTAATTTCAGTGTGTAATACAAGTTGTAAAGACATCCTAAAAATTTTGAAGTGCTTGACACAAATAGTTTCTCTCTCTCTTTTCCCCCCCGTATTTATGTGCTAAAATCACATGATTTTTTTCGAAATATAGTTTTAAAAACAAAGAGAGGGATGTGAAATTTCCAGAAGAATCGTAGGTTTTTTTTTGTGTCTGCACATTATAAGTTTAATACAGGTGAGGTTGTTGAAACTATGGCAACTATTAAGTGCCAACTGTCACGTTACTTCTAAGAAGTGACCGAATAGCGTATTTTTTATATCTACATTTCTCTTATTTTGTAGATTAGCTACGTGTATATAATTTAATAAGGAATAGAGTTTTACAATTTGGGTCATGCCTTTAAACAGAAATGGAATTCCATCTATTTTAATAGAATCTAGTTTATAATTTCATAATTGGTTTCAACTAAAATGAAATAATAAAGGAAAAAAAAATATTTTTTAATACATGAATATTTTCAGGTGCAGACTTAATTCTGGAATGTATATTTTTAAGATACCAGAAAAATATTAAAATCTCTCGAACAATTAAACAGAACAGTTTTAGTTCATAATAAAATTTGATGAAAACAAAACAATATATTTTACATAGCATTTACTGCTGCGCAGTATTATTTGATATATTGAAATATTATTGTATTATTGAAATATTGTATTATTGAAATATTTTTTCATACTTAATTCATATGTCATTTGTGATGTCAATTTCAATACTAATATTATATTATGGCAAGTATAAAGACAATTGATTAAAACGCCATTACATAAAATATAAATGAAAAAACTGTAATTTAATTTGCAAATAAATAATAAGCAACGTACTCTGTTAGTTAATAAAATTGAAACTTAAAAAATTCAAATTAATATTTTAGATTTTTGATGCAATTAACAACCATTTTAAGCTACCTAAATAGTTATTTTAAAAATTAAATTTCACAGACAATAAAAATTTTCTCAAAAGTAAAAGGAAGTGTGCTTATCATATAATACTGTGTAATGAATTGCGATATCGTTTTGAAAATTCCAATTTGAAATAAAACGAAATGATGAATGACATTATCTTTTACATTCTCAGTACAAAAAGTTAGAAATATTATTTTCCTTGTAAATAATATGTAATTTAATTCCCTTGAGCGAAATTTTTATACGGCGAAATATTCGGAACCTTCATATTACCATTTTCAGTTCGAAGATAGCTAAATAATATCGGGCAATAAAAATAAAAAATTACTTTATCTTCGGAAATTATCGTAGAAAATTCAGGGAGTGTATATTTAGGTTAAATCGAATGTTTTCTTTCGTTCAATAAAGTCAAAATGGAGTGTTGCTATTTAAATAAAATGAAGTTGGCGCATAATAAAATACGAAGATGCCCCTTATGCAAATTTTCAAGCTAGCTAATTAAAATATACATTATTTTAAACGAATGGTATACATAACTTTCCTATAAGACGAACGATAGTCGCAATTGGGTCTCCCCCCCCCCAACTGTACGCATATACGTATCATGCATATCTCGAAAACTATTAGAAGTAAAATGTTGAAATTTTGCATTTAAGATTATTGTAATATCTAGTTGTGACCCTCTCTTTTTGATTGCAATTGATCAGGTAGTTCATTTAAGGGGTCATCCAAAAGAATTTTAATACATTAAGATGGGAAGCCATCGTTCGGGATATGCTTAAAATCTCGCGCCTAAAATGAGTTTTTTAAACTGAGGCCAGATTACGATATCTCTTTCATTTAGCTCGAAGCTCGAAGTCGTTAAACCTTAGTATTACTGAAGTATCGTACCTCAATTTCAAAATAATTAAGTTTACAGAACGCAATAATATTACGTTCATCGTTTCAAAATAATTAAGTTCATCGAAAATATGTACAATCTAATAGACGCACAAAGAAATCATGCGATGTCCCATCAATTTTTTTCTTCTTCTTTTAAAGAAACCGACATAGAATTTCAGAATAGTAGGATAATGCCCGATATCGCCCAATAGCTGTAACAGGCAACAGCGTCTGCGTTCCACGAAGCGCACAAAAATTCTTTTTCCGTTCAACCATAAAATTGCTTTCACGATCCAATGTCTCGGCGCTCTTCCTGGGCCATAGCCCGAGAAATCAGACAATAAAGACACGTGTGCAAACAATCAAAACATTAAAAAAGCATTCACAGAATCCCAAATTTATGTGCTCACTATGAAAATTCGAACGAATATTGACAATTCAGATACGTAGAAAAGTTAATAATCAAATTAAGCTGCTTATCTAGTTATTGATTTCAATGTCAAAGGTTGGTTATATCGAAATCGAATTTAAGAGATTATGTGAGATATTATTAACAATCTGTCAATTCAAAAACCACTCAAGTCATGATTGTTCCAAAAATGCTTCCTTCTTCTTCTTCTTCTTCTTTTTTTTTTGTATATATATTTATTTATTTATGTTGCAAATGCACCCTTATAGATAGATAGACCCACAATCTATTCAAAGTTAAAATAATAAGCAACCATTAAACAACGAAACGCAAAATGATGATTAGCATTACGTCCTTATGTTTCTTAATACTGAAAATGCTAATGTTAATAAAATGTATCTTACTAAAGTTTGAATATGTGTACGATGAACGATGAATGTAACCAGGGGGAGGGCCAAGTGGCCCACCAGTAATTTTGATTTTTTAGAGGGATACCACGATGAAGCTTTTTTGTGCCAAATTCTTCTTATTCCACATTTTGGGCTCTTCCTGAGATGTTTTTTTCGTTACGTGCCTGCTATGAACATAGCTACCGAGTTAAATTTTAAAAGGACTTAACTTTGCTTCTTTTTAAAACAAAAACAACTTTACACAAATTCGTTGTTTTAAATATATTTTTAATTAAATGCTAATAAAATAAAACTATTACAGTTTACGTACTTTCAAACTGTGATAAGCGGTTTGTGAACCAGAAACAGTCTAGTCAAAACTGTCGGCTACGGTGTATGATTTTATGACTATAAATTAATATGAAATTAAAGTAATTTTATGAAGATTGACAGCAGTATTGAAATCGCAGAAAATCTGTAAAAGAATTGCATTTCTTTTACAGAATACAAGTCAGTATTCGTACATCATGTAGTTTGCTTTCCAAGTATTACATTAACCAGCAAAATTACTTTCAGTTTAAGGAAATGTACTTTATTGTTAAACATAATATTTATTAAGAAAATTAAAACAATACACTGCGGTTTAAAAGTTATTCTAACATATAAATTGTTAACACACAGAAACAGTATATATTTCTTATTTAAAATATACATGTGTTTTTAAATCAACTAACAAAGATTACGTGCCGTAACTGACAACGATACAAACATTTCCTTAACAAGTAAACGTAATTTCAGAGAAAGAAATTAATTAAAATTAAGCAAATTATTGAATTTATTCATATTTAACGTGAAGCATCCTATTTTCCAAGTAATTAAAAATGACACATTGCAACTATGAAATTAATTGAATTTAATAACTAATTCGGAATGACTGACAAAATGATACAATATAAATTTCCATTTAAAATAAACATGTTTTTCTCCTCTTCACAATTAACTAATCTGAAAAACACATTTTACGGATGGGAACTGCAATAAAACGTCGTTTGTCTTTCCACGCTATAAAAAGCGCACTCGAATATAAAACATTTCATATTGATCTACCAACAAGTGGCATCGGTTTCTTTTTCAAAAATTATTTGGCAGGAATTATTCATGTTTTGCGTGGCAACAGTCACACACTATCATTTTGCGCGGGAAATGTATTTTTTTTTTTTTTTTTTTTTTTTTTTTTTGAGCACTCACACACATAAAACGGTCGAATCGAAACATTTATTTTAGTCCGCTATTACCTGGTAAATATTGACTCCTTTACTCAGAAATTCCTTTTTATTATATTTCTCTCCACGTATTTGCGGGAGATCGTTTTTCTTTCTGATTTTTCTTTTTATTTTCTTTTTAATGTATGAATAAAAAGCAGAAAACCCCATAAGGGGTTGCTTTGCGTTGGATGAAACTGGATATTTTCTCAGAGATTCCACGTTAAGATAATTTTTCATAATAAGCTTGCCTTTTAATTTTTTTTATAAGGGTTTTTTTAATGCAAGGATATTAAATATCGAATAACTTTTTTTTTTCTTTACGTACATGAATGTAAGATCCCTGGTTTAGATTTTATTTTTTTAAAATGAAGACAAAGCAAGCATTATTTTGTTGCAGCATTGCGTCCAAAAAGAGTATCTCGTGGGCAGCAAAAAAGCTGCGAATGCTACGTTCAACACTTTAAATATGACACTTGCTTTACTACTATTGAACATCGTTAAAATGCAACGAAAATAACTAAATTTTTACTGAATGTCCTTAATGTATTCGAAATATTTTGCTCTGCTTTGTAAAAGCACACTACAACAATACACCACTTCCACTACAATGCAGGATATTTTAAATATCGATACATGATATTTATTAATTTCTTACTCTTGAAGTAGAACAAGTCATTAAAATGCAGATCAAAACCGACATTTTATGAGCCCAAGAAAAAGTGCTTTAAATATTACATTTTCAAAGTTTTAATTTACAGAAACGCCAAGGAATATTTCTTGCCCGCATTAGGTTACTCACTTGGCTGTTAGTGAAAAGCTGCAGTTATCACAAAAACTTACGAACCATGCTATTACATGAGCAGTTTCCCATTTTTTGAGGCCGACCAGTGCCGAGTAGACAAGACGTTGAAAATTGGTAGATGGTTTAAGTGTGAAGGTCTAGGGTTCTGGCCTACAGCTTGGGTACCGATCTGAAGTTTTCTTTACATGTAACGTGAATACGCGTTAGAAACCCCTTAAAAAGACCCTCGCCCAAGGCATTCCTCCCTTTGGCAGATAGCCCTAATGTGCTTTGCCTTAACAAAAACAACAACAACCTATTTTTTGCAGTCAATCTGGGGAATGTCTCAACTGCAGGTACGAAGGCAGAGCTGTACAGTCAAAATGTAAAAACCGCGAAAATAAAAAATCATAGGCGTAGCTTTGAATATAGTTAAAAGTTAAGATCCCATAACTAGCAATGTTTCTACGTGGCACGCCAATAACGCAGACTCACCCTTGAAACACGTGTTATAAAAGTATAATGAAAAATAGTTAAAATCACCCTAATATTAAATAATTTTCAGTAAAGTTTAACCGCAACTGAATTTTAAACATACTTTACTTAGTTATACTATAAAATTTGCTTTGAACAGAATCGAAATGAACCTAGACGATTTTTCCCCGTTAAAACCCCGTGAATACAGATGTATAATGATCCAAACACCATGAAACCTGTCTTAAACAGAAACTTGCCTGAAATGGAAATATGTCTTGGTTGCGTAAGTCGTTGGTTCGTTAAACAAAATTTTTGTGCAGCAGTAGTCAGGTTTTATCTTTATAATAGGATTAGACTGCACTTGCAATAAAACCCGTGTTTAACTGAAACTTGTCAAATGGAAATATTGATCTGTCCTGTGAATAATTGGCTCACTGAGTACAATCCGAAGCCGTGGTAGCATAGTTGGGAGAGGCGTCGGTCTCGCAGCCGAAAGGTTGTGAGTTCGATCCTGGGACGAACCAAAGACCGCCTAACGATCGGTAGTGCTGCCATCTATTTGCTCCTGAATAAGGTAGAAATGAACTGTTCGGGGGTCTGTGGTAGAAATGAACACACTTAGCAGCTACTGCCGCTATCTATCTAATCTGGATTTTCGGGTTGGTACAAAATGCTATAAAGCAGAGGTGCCGAAGCCCCCATAATCCATGAAAACAAGACAGCGCAGAACAGAGTACTATCCGTATTCAAAGAATAGTAAGCATTGGGTGAAACTACTGTCCCTTGCACTGATTCCGTTTAAAGCAGTCTCTAATGTTGTAAGACCAACTATCATAACATATATCTGTTAAAAGACAGGTTTCCACTTACTGAAGAGTACGCTTAAGACAAGATGCAAACGGTTCGTTTAATGGCAGATTTTACTGCATCACATTATTACTGTACAAACTAAATATTTAAGAATAGTGCCTAAAAAAAATTGATTTTTTTTTTCCCATAAAGGAAAACTTTTAGGACAAGTTTTGATACTGGAAAAAGAAAACTATGTTTAGACAAAAGTTTTTTTTTTTTTTTCTTTTAAGAGGAAAAAGGTATCGGTGCAGTTTAAGTTTATTTATAACGTAAGAAGTCTGGATCCAGTCACAAGGCCACCCTCTGTTTATCGGAACTCTCTCTTCAAAGTCCGAAACCCGCACGCCATGTGGCACGCAAGTTTTTACAAGTGCAGTGCGGTTCACTTCTAATAAACGTTGCACGCCGGCAGAAACGTTTCAACACGCCTGGCTAAAATCAAAAAAGCATATATGTCTGGCCTCGCTTAGTCAAAATATCGGATAATGAAATATTTCTTTTGAAATAATTCATTCCTTGCATGATGAACTGCAGGCACATGATGTAATTAGTCCAGGCTTGGGCAATTTGCAGGAAAAAGGGTATTTTTTGTGAGGGCAACGACAAAAACAGAAAAAACGGAAATAATAACGCCAAAAATTGAAATATTCATATATATGTACTTCTAATGGCAGGCACTAGCTCTTTATGTCATTGACTATTTACTACTAGGCCGGAAATACCAGTCACATTGTCATGGAGGCACCTAATAGGTGGGCTGATGCAAATGAGAGCAAAAGAGAGCCCCAAGGCTGATGCAAATGAGAAAAAACACAGAAGCAACCCAAAATATCAGAATTTCCTTCAGATACACCTGTGAAAATACCACTTCAAAATGAGATGATTGAGAAATAGAAGAGTGAGAGACCTAATGATATGAAGCAGGAGAGAAGAAACAATCGCAAGCAATTACAAGAGTAGCTCAATTGAAGAAGAGGAAGAATGAAAAGAATCTTCTCGTGAATCTGACTTTGAGGATTGGAATTTGAAGATGTAAACGATTTTAATGACGTAGGAGATTTCGTATTATTCAAGGTCTAAGGCAAGAAAAAATGCAATTTTAAAGACTATACCATTGAAGTTGTTGGTAAAAATGAAAATGAATTTGAAGTGCAAAACATGAGAGGAATTCAGCCATATTATGAGCTTATCTTTGATGAGGTAGACATTAAAGATATTGTGAGAAAGTTTCCCAAACCAAATATAATACAAGAAAGGAAGAGAACAGTAACAAAGTTGCTGTAGATTTTCAGTTATATAATGCCCAATAGTATTTGTAAAATAACAGTTTTTGATTTTATGTCTAAAAAATAACTATAAAACTTAAATTTTGAAAACCGAATAGAACTCAGAGTGATATTAGCTAACAAAACATATTCTTTATTAACAAATTTAGTGTGTGTATATTTTAGAACCATAAAACTTACATTTACCTTAGAGCTACTAAGCTTATAAACTTAGAGCTACTTTACTATCTAACTTAATACTAAATATTGTCAGGCAATAAAAAAGTTTAATTTACTCACTGTCGAGAGAAAGAAAGTTTTTCATTGTGTTTCTCGTTAGCCAACTCACTGTACCCCATTTGTTGACCCACTGTACCCTTTTATGGGGTACACTGGGTCAACAAAAGTTGCTTAAGAAAAATGATTTTTTACTGTACAAAGACTTTTCTTAGAATTGAAATAAAATTAAAAATATATCTGAAAACGTAATAAATTAGTTTGATATTCTGTTTTTAAAATATTTTTAGAATTATATTTAAAACTCTAAAAATTGATCCATTGTACGCCCGTCTCCCCTAACTACTGACATAGGGAACAGCTTTATGTACAAAATCAAGAATTTTCAAAAATACATACCAGAAACTTTTTTCTTCATTTATTATAAAGACACAATGGACGATTAGTACTCAAAACTAAGGTGATCAACCCTACTTCTTTAGAGAGTTTTTCGTCCTTTTTTCGTGAACCAAACACCAATTTAAAACATTTCTAGTTTCAAAGAACAACCAGCCATGCTATACACTATACAGATGATGAAGAAATGTAACATGGGTGCAAAGAATAGATATTTTTTAACGACTTTTTCTTAAGGTACTTTTAAATACTCTGAGCGATAAATGGCCGATGAACAATCAACTCAAACAAGATGCATCAAAAACCTTGAGTTGTTAGTAACCGGAAATTTATTTCCGGAAACCCTGACATTCAACACATGCATTTCAAAAAGTTAGACCAATTGTGCTATTACACAAATCGACAGACATATATGTAAGTTAATTTGAAACACTATTGGAAAGAGTTGAAAAACAAATATTGATTTCGAATACTTAATTTATCAAAAGGTTGTGAATGAGGGGAAAAAGTTTCTTACCTATAAATCTTTCCAAGAAAAATTGAAAAATACTTTAGAATTCGCAGATGTCATTCTGAGTCTACCGATTTCAAATGTTTATAATTTGTAATGGACTAAGAAAATGGTCTATTGAAAGATTATCAGTTAATTTGAAGCGACATGAGAAAAGAATTCTTGAATATGGACTGCGTATTTGCAGTATGTTTTGAAATTTTCAGACACAATATGATAAGTAAACTTTGTTCTTATCATATTAAAATCAATAGGTGATCTTTTATGCTTAATTATTGATAACAGACTTCAATTCATTAACGTGCTGACTTTTTGGACCTACAAGAGAATATGCCAAATATACACATGGAGATTTTCTGTTGGGCAGATATCGTTATTTGCTGCTTCCTTGTGACGCTAGCAAAGGCCAGCATCAAACAACAAACAGGTCTGTGAAAGAAAGACCTTTGTTAAAAAATGGTTGCCAGGGGGTAGAAATTAGACTATTTAGTCAATGGTGCAAAGGATGACAGGTCTGTCAGTACACATGATTTTTTAAAAATTGCAAAATAGAAGAATTATATGAGTAATGTGTATTGATGTCCGTTCAAGAGGTGAATTAAAAATGCAAATACCTATTATAATAATATTAAACAGATCAAATTATTTATGACATGCAGTGGTAAAATTCGATGATACGTATTGTGGAATTACGTTTGCAAGAGAAAAATGTAAATAAAACTTTACTGGTCTGACGAACCAACAAATTTTTATTCTACTGGTCCGCCAGTGGCGTGGCCAGGGGGGAGGGGGGTCACAACCAATTCATAGGAATTTTTTGCCATACCAATTGCATATTCTTCACTCTCTTATCACGCACACCTAAACATATATATGAGTTGAAGTAGTCGTAACACCCCCCTCCCGCCCATGAAAAATTTCTGGCTACGCCACTGTGGTCCGTTATTTATTTTAGCGGTCGAAATTGACAGTGGTCCGATGGACCACTGTCAATTTCGATCCCTGCTGGTGATATTTGACTAAATCTGAGTTCATTGGCATGAACTCTAAACTGACGCATCAGACGTTCTGAGACACGAATTTCCGATGAACGTTCAAAATGAATTAGCAAGTTAAATAAAAAAATTACAATAAATCGATTAGGACATATGAAATCAATTTTCCATACATCACACCATTCAGAGGATATTTAATTACACATTGCAGTGTTTGGCGACATTCAACTTGAGATCTCTTTAATCGCAGCGGCCGCTTTAAATGGGAGGTAAAACGTAGAACGCACGGATTTAAAAACAAATTCCGAAGAAGAATCCATCGTCCAGCGCCGAAAGATTAAATTCTGAAAAATCCTAGATAGCTTTGCTTCATTTTTTTTTTCTTCTTTCTTTCTTTCTACAGCATACGCGATCTGTCTCTCCAAGATATTACAATTCGAAAAGAGAGAGAGAGAAAGAGAAACTGATTTATCCGCGAGTGGCCCAGAAATGCTTTTCAAAGGAAAAAAAAAAGAGAAAAATATATAATTAAGATTAAACTTCAGACAAGGGTTCACATAATTCCGAAATTAATTACTAGTCGGGGGCCCTGTGTGTGCTGCTGCTGCTGCTGCGCGCACCCCTTTTTACGTTCTCCGACCCCTCCCATACCCCCTCCTCCCTCCGCAGAAAACGAAAGCAAAAGATTAAAAGTCGTCTGGTGTAGGACGCAATCTATCGTCCGATGACGATGATTTTAATCGATTCGGCGACGAAAGGAATTCGGATACGTCCCTACGATTTGTCTCCCAGTGAAACGGCGAACGGTGGAATTAATTAAAAAGAAGGTATCCCTCTCTCTCTTCTAGAAAGACAAAAGAGAGGGAGGGGGGGGGTGCGCAGAAAGAAGAGATTTTTGCGCTTGTTTGTCTTTTAATTTCGGCATTCGAGCTGTGGGCGTGTTATGTATGCGTGCATGTGCCCCAAAGAAAGAATGTGTTCGCTCCTTTAAAAATGGGTATCGAAATCCGGCCCCTCCATTCCGAATCGAATGAAAATTCGAGAAGAAAAGATGAATGCGTTGCGAAAATTTTCAAAAAGGGGGAGGGTCGGATGTATCATAGGTGCCCATTTTCGAAAACGTTTGTTTTGTTACTTTTTTTGTTCGCTCTCTCTCGCTCCCCAAATGATGAAGGATGATGCATCTTCTATACGAATGCTCTGATGTTTCGAGACCTGTAAAGTTTCTTTCGCTTCACGTAAAGGAATGCAGCCAAGTACCCAGTGGTAGTTCGTTTTTAAACGACCGGAAACTTGAATGCAATAATATGACAACGAGAGAAAGATAAAAGTACAGTCTTTGCAAGCGAAAATTTTAATCCTTGTTTCACTCATTAATGTCTCAAGTGAATCCCCCAAGAAAGAAAAAAGTACTGCGTTAAATAAATTGTCAGAATAAATTTCGAAAACACAAATTAATAAAAAAACATTTACAGACCCGATTTTTACAGGCATCGTGTGCATATAAGTCTACAAAGGCGACGTAATAACCCCGCTCATAAAATATTCGAGAGTGTAATGACTCTAAAATATTTCCAAGTTTTGTGTTTCTTTATTACTTGTGTAATGATGAAAGTAAAACAGATGACTATTTATGAAACCCAGACAAAAAAGAAAAAAAAAATTTTGTTTTTTGGTGTGTCTGCACTTACCTATAGATTAATGGAACTTAAACAGGTCTTAATGGAACTTAAACATCTTAAACAGGTTCAAATTTAAAAAAAGCTCCTCAGCATGACGGGATTTCTTCCTTTTTTTAATAATTTGCACATGAAGGTTATTTATAAAATTACATAGACAATTCGTATTTTTGCATCGTAAGCTTGCTTTCATGATTATTTGCTAATAATTTTTACAGATTTAAAACAATAAGGCAGTAGAGCTAAAGCCAATCATTATGTTATATTGAGTGTATCGAGTCAAGGATATGCTTTTTTCTAGATGGTTTGTATTTTATACAAAAGAAATTACGTTAATCATAATTGCAATAACATAATTTTGTTAAATTCATAAAACAGTTCATAAAAAAGATGTTTAATTGCTTAATAACACAACAAACAAGTACAAAGTATATCCATTGTAATTATTTATTAAAAGTTATTTTGAATTACCCCATAAGCTTGATTTCCGAACTGGTGAAAAGCACAACACACATATTGTTAATTTTTCCAAATTATTTTTAGACTGTTGCTTTTCTATGAGATATATAATAACAAATAAATACGTCGATCAAAAGTTAACAGATGATGTTTACAAGTGTAAATCTTAAAAATAAGGTTTCAGCTTATTTCAGTTTTTCCGAAGACAAAAAAATAAAATTAAAAATAATAATAATAATAATAATAATTAAAATAAAATAAAAAATAATAATAAATAAAAATTCTCTAACACATTTATAATCCAACTTCTTTAAGTTATCTATTTGTATTAATGTACGTAGTCCACAGACCTTTTTATCATATGAATGTAAAACGAACGAATATTCAATTTAGTACCAAGTATATGTATGGCATCAAGGCGTACTTATCACAAAAAATAAATAAAACATTACAAGCATTAAAATATGAACCGAAAATATGTTGTTAATTCTGCTTAACCGACAACTTCATGTTACTTCATCTTAATCCCCTCAAAATCAAATAAATTATGCCACACTTAAATATACTAAATTCGATCTTGAGAAAATGTGCAGAAGTTAATTTGAACATCTCACAAATAATAAAGACATAAAAGTCTCACACTGAAAATAACATTAAAGAATTTTCCCCTTTTTAAGAGCTACGTTTCTCAAAATATTATCTATCTTCATTTAAAATCTATTATAAACTTTGAGGAGTTCTAGACGATCCGAAACATTACAAATTCTTATTGTTTAAGAAATATAATAAATCTCCCGTTTTCAAAGCGTTCTATTTTTAGTGAAGGGTAGGGGGGGGGGAGGAGGAGAGCGTTTTCAGATCGATTCTAATATTTTGGCCTTGTTCACCCATTTTCCGCAGACTGACTGACTCTGGATATTTTCATGTTTGAATTATTTGTGTTGCGCTTTTATACGCTATTCGTCGTTGTTTTGCAGCCCAGATAAATGTTTACAAACATTTAAAAAAACTATCGGAAAAATTTGCAGTTTTGATTGCATTATTTAAAAATATATTTGGACAGTGTGTGTTACTGATTTGAAAAGCAGAAAAGAAAATTTCTACAAGTTATATCAGATTTTATTTAAGAACATGGATACAAGAATCGGCTATTTTTAAAACCACATAAGTCTTGATTTTCCAAAAACACATAATTTTTTAAGTTTAATTTTAATAATGTAAAATAAATTGCTGAAGTTCTTCAACGAAACTCAAAACAATGCGAGATAACAATATTAATAACATTTTCTTTTTTTTTGAAACAGCATGAAAGGATTTTATCTAGTATTTACAATCACAGATGACTGTATTTATTTTTCAAAACCGGAAATCACTTCATGAATTAATTTTACCGATTATAGAAGTATCCGCCATTAGCTATAAATTATTTTGGGAGTTTATTAACCATCATTTTTTATTGCGTTTCAGTTGGCAGAAAACCGATTAAAAATACTTAGCTTAATAAAAAGCTAATTAAATCACATAGTAAATAATTAAATGATAATTAAACTATTTACGTCCAGAATATTGAGCATGCTATTATCATCATTAAGACCACCTCTTCGGTTACGCACGAAGCAAACTATAAAAGTGTCGTCCTGTTTTTCCTGTAAAACTACTTTTCTTACGTGGACCGTCGCACCGTTGAAAAGCTACGACATTCATTTAAAGTTGACAGACTTACTTCGCGGGGCCATAAATTAGACAAATGAAATTGTCTTGAAATGGTTTCATATTTATACTCAATATGAATATATGATAATGGTATTTTAATTAATTTATTAATTTTATTACAACATTGAATTGTTTTAAAGCTAATTTGCGCGTTATAACGACATACTAATCCAAAGCTGAATAAGTGTAATAGATAATTTAACCCTTTAAGGACCATGTGACACATATGCCCCATAACTGCAAAATTATTATATAATTATCGGAGTTATGGGGCACATATATTTATAAACTATACTTTTCCCCATGTTGTTGCGACATAAGAATCATATATTGGAAAAATAAATAAATAAATTATTCTTTAAAAATAAATCATAATTTTATGTATATTTTAAAAATGTCCATACTCAAAACAATTTCTAAAAATTAATACAAAAACAAGCAATGCAAAAATCTATACTTACCGCAAAACTTATAGTCATAAAGGATTAGCAATTGTTGTTATTTAACACATTGGTAGTTAAGTTAGCAAAAATATCGTAGCAATAAAATAGTGAAAAGAAGTCAGATTTTTTATTATTTTTAATAAATAATTAAGCAGTTTTTTTAATCAGTTTATAAAGTTATTGGCAATCCTGAAAGGTTTTTACGTTGACTAAAATGGAGTATAGTGTATCTATATACACAAATAGATACACTAATAAAAATGTCTAGACTTATTTTTATGGTTCATAATTTTATTTTGGAAATATATATCTACGGAAGTTGTACTTGCACTGCTATTTATTGTAAGTATATTTAAGGACGATTATCATTATTCATCTGACATTTTAAATGAAAATACTCAAATGGATCATTATACTAATTTTACTGATTTTAAATAACTAAAAAAAAAGTTACGCAATTTTTTTAAAGTAACTAAGCCTGTCAGTTTGGCTAGTAGTCTCAGCTGGTGCAAGTAAACCTGGGCCTTTGTGACTAATAAAGTTTGTTCGTTCATTTTAATGGACAATTAATTTATAAAATTGCAAAACCCTGCGAAATAACACGGAAATTTGTGTATGCAATTGTAAGATTACTGAAAAACAGTGAATAAAATTCATATTTAAAAAGTAAATAGTATAAAATATACCGTAACATAAAACACTTAAATACTTAAATTATGTACTTTCAGAGCTTGTTCTATTCCCGGAACCTCTTAAAATAAATCTCAATTTTCTAAAGACAAGCTTGTATTAAAGAAACGTTGCTATAGCATAAAAAGTATATTTCAATCAAAAGGAATTCAATGTTTAAGTTAAATTTATGTGAAATTCGTAATTTATACGATTCTAAATAGTTCCTCGATATTACACAGTTTGATATATTTCACGAAATCAAAATAAATGGACTATATTCTTCTGCTGAACCATGTTAGATTTAAATATTTGAATTGAGCACTTCATATTTATTTTTAGATTAGTATATATGTATATTCAAAGCTTTTCAAAATGTCAACGACAGCAACTTAGTTTGGATACACTGGTTTTCATCTGAAGAGAGAAGTCTCCATAATGTTTATAATAAATGAAACCAATATTGAATTTTTATTTTAATGCCGGCTAGCAATTAATTAGAGCTGGTGTTGCATGCGAAAAGTAATGTGAAAAAATGTGAAAAAAAAGAAAAGCTTTAAGAGAATGCCAATCAAATATTTGAGAGTTAAAAAACGATTCAACACATACTGCAATGAATAATAACACAAAATACGGATTCCAGTTTTAATCGTTTTTACTTTCTGAATATGAGTAATATTTCAAATTAGACAAATATTTTTTTAACTACTAAAATAAATCTTGTACGGATACATAAAATGAACATGATAGATTAAAACCTGTTAAACTATGAAATAATTAAATCATAGTAAAATAATACACATAAAAGTACTTGTCGTCCGTAACGTACGCTTCGGACGTCGAAAATTCACTCTCCGTCAGCTGTAAGAAAGTTCTACCTACTACAAGAACAGAAAGAAAAATGATAACTTATTCTTAACGTACGTCCTGAACGATAAATACTTTCTATGTGTGTTATTTTACGAAGTCAAAATTGTTTCATTTTTTAAACACCAGTTTTCTGTTAAGTGTGTTTTTTGTTCCCTGTAAAACTACTTTCTGTACTAATGCGCAGCGTTGGGCGAGAAATTCGGAAACTAATTTTGAATGAATGGAGGATATTTGTTACAACATGAGGGGAGAGGAGGGGGGATATGAATATGCTTTGACGGTATTTGTGCTTTCCGTAAGCTAAAATGCTTATTTCTGAGAGATGAGGAACAGGTTTGGTGAAAAAGTTGTAACAACTCTTTCGTGAAGCAAAAATGAAATGAGCAGTGGTAGCGCTGCCGATCGCCAACGTTTGAAAATTGCGAAAGTAAAATTAGTTTGGAGAATGAAAATACGTTTTGGCGATTGTATTTTTTAATGACGTCTGGCAAAACCAAATTTGTCAAAAATTTTAAAAAAGGCAACCACTGAATAAGTACTTTTTATATTACTTTTCATGCAATGTTAGCACAACTATCAAAGCTGAAATGCGGATTTTTCTCTTCAAGCTTGATTTGCTTAATTTAAGAAAATATTTTCTTTAGATGACACATTTTGCAAGAACAATAATTTGGTTGCATTTCTTAAAAGTTCTACTAACTTATACAAGAAGGCTAAGAAAACAACCTCTCTACAAAACTAACCCAACTCTACAAAAGCTAAGAAGAGTAAAGAAAGAAATGCAAATAAAACAGTACTGTATTATGCTGAGTTGGACAATATTGTTATCTGATACAAGAGTATATAAGCGAACAGACAAATTAAAACATCAGTAATTTAATTTCAAAAATTCAACGCAGAAGCAAGCTATACAAAAATCTATATCTTTAGCTGATTTTCTCACAATGTAAAATTATTTATGCAATTCTGTTCATACCTAATGATGTGTTACAATGCTTTTTTGTTCATTATTTGACATCAATAGATAGCAGTTACCACGTGCATTGTAAAAATATAAAAATTATTATTTGGTCATCCCCTACTACATTAATTTCAGAACATTTAAAAGGTATAATCAATAGTAAGTCACTATCAGTACTATAATCAATAGTAAGTCATACCGTTTCTGCTATTGTCAGTGGGAAGTCATAGTTAGCGTTACATTATTCGACGATATAATCTGTGACATTATTCAGGATTTAACGTTCATTAACATTAAATGAACCTATGCTTGATAATCATTGGACACGAAAAGCGCTCCTCATTATCAATGCTTCAAAGACGACTTGACTTTTCCTGTCAAAGCTCAATATTAAATCACAATAAGAACAATACCCCACGTCACATTTTTAAGCAGAGCGACGCTAAAACCTACCAACGACTCTATTACGATGCCTATTCAAACACGCAATTTCTGTTCTCATCTATCGGCAAATAAAACATAAGCGAGTGGATAACGCGCTACACCGTACAGAATTAAGCCACCCCAACTCCCACCATCTCCGCTATCCGACAGAAAAGAGAGGCGCTTCGAATTATTTTATTTTAAAAGATAAAATGCGAATCAAGTCCACTCAGTAAATAAACAAGACGCAATAAAATGACAAACAAACAAAATAATAATAAAAAAGAGTAAATAACTGCCGAAGACATAAAAAAAGAAAAAAAAGTTACGTATGAATAGGCAGAAACAAATGCAGAACAAGATGAAACGGAATAAAATTAATGTTCCCCCCATCGAACTCTCCAAATAAATAAGAAAATAAAAGAGCTTCTTTTACAATAAAGAGGAAATTGTTTCGGCAGTACGAAAATTCCGATAAAATAAAAGAGGAATAAAAATAGCAAACTGGAGCAAAGAATTCTGTTAAAAACTATTTTAAAACCGGGCCGGATAAAAGTGGAATAAACATCCTTACACAACGGTTATCGATCCGCGCCTGAGCTTAATAAAGGTTTCAACAAGTTAAATACCAGATATATTTATACATATATGTACACACGATAAGTGGTGTGGATGCATCGTCGTTCCTGAGCACGTAGTACGTACGTACGGCAAGACATGGATCAGTTTACCTCGAATGTGATGCAACAGTCTGCACTGAAATTCTGCCGGAGATAATGTTTTAATTGAATCAAACACATTTTAGCCATTTAAGTTAAGCTGATTTTTTTTAAACGCTCTCAATTAATTTTTGTGAATACAACAGGGTGTTCATTAAATAAAATATTCTGATTAAATTTGTCATTTTTCTCAGCTGATCAGAGCTATACACATGTATCCTTCGATTTATTTATTTTATTATAAGATGTTTGACTAAAACTTATCCAAGTCAATTTTCGTCTCATCATATTTATTCAACTTGAATTATTTGATTTAATTATATATATATATTTCAACTGCAAAAATTCTTACTTTCAAGAATTCGAACCAAATTATATTAATTTGTGATAAAAAGTTGTTATACTGCAACGCAAAAAAAAAAAAAAAAAAGGTGATGAAAAAAGTTTGACATATGAAGTATCATTGCTAAACAATTTAGATTAGAAACTAAAAATTAAAAGCTAGATTAAGTCACACTGCAAGCTAACTTTTCAACTACACATATGCGGAAGGTGCACTAAAAAAGTGGGGGGGGGGGGGGGTTTGACAGATGCGCGCGCGCGTGTGTGTGTGTAACAATTTATTCACCAAACATTTTAAACGCGGATTAATCCAAATAAGCGTATTAAGTCATTTGTACGATATATTAACCATAAGTTTAACACGCGTGTTTAGATTAATTCGCGAGTCAGTGTCAAGTGTTTGCTGAATCAGGCCGTAAGAAGGGTAAAACTGATTTTTTCTTTCAATTAGGTTATATTGCTGGATTTTAACATCATTGTTGATTAAATGATTTTATGAATTATTGATTAAATGACCTTCTGAAGCGAGCTCCTGCTCGTTCGCACTCATTTTCTTTCTTCTCTCAGTTTGTATATTGGCTAGTCCTCTATCATTTTGCGATGGATCGTTACTTTTGAACTTTGAAAAGTGGAGGGGCAATGCTCTTTTAATTTTGGAATTGAGGGGGCAATTCCCCCCCGAACAATCCGCCTATACAACTACAGAATTTTTTTTTAATAATTATCATTTTTAAAAAATTGCTTCTTTAAAAATATGAACGTGTAAGAGCTATTTTAATCTATTTCTAAAAGTCTATAAGATTGAAACAAGTGATCTACAAGATTATCATTGTTAAGAAAAAGAACTGCCTGGAAAATGTCAAGAATCAACAGCATACAACTCTTACAAATAATCATTTTATAGCTAAATGAATCTTTATCCAAATAAATTTATTGTTTCCAGCCATTGCGGGGTAGGGTTAGGTCTCAGAATTCTTAGTCTTTTTAACAAAATGATAAAAATTTGACCTCTTTCAGGGAAGTTCAGAGAAATTCTGCTTTCTTCTGCATCCACCTCTAAAGATCTGTTACTAGTTATATTAATTACGTATCTTGACACAAAATGTATTTAAAATAATTTGAATGCATAGAGTTTTAGAAAACATGAAATACTTTTATTGTATAAACCAACTTTAAAGGGTAATGAATTTTAAACAGCTTTTAATGGCAATATAATATTTAATATTTTAATGAGATATTTTCTTGAGCTTTCATTAATTATTTTCATCCTAAATAATGGAACGTTATTAACATTTTTTTAACCCACAAGAGGAAACAAGAAAATAAATGATGCCTAATGTATCGCTTATAAGACAATTTCCAACAGAGTTGTATTTTTTAAAGCCAAATTTGGCGAGATTTTGGACTGTATCACTATTAAAGAGATTTTTCTTTCGGTTTTAAGAAAACCTTAAATATTATTTCTATCCCACACGCTATTTTCGATGAAGAGCATTACTATGTAATCCCTGGCACCATTATCACTTTTCTCTCTTTGAAACTGATAAATGTCTCCAAAATGACTGCCCATAGAACGTCATCCACTGGAATTACAGTGAGTCTTTCCCGTAAAAGATGTATAAATGATAAATGCACCATTTGTAATAGAGCAGGTAGCACTAGTGATGTGCCATTCGAATGATTTCTATAATCGATTACTACTATTCGAATGGAATCAATGATCGATTACTCGAATGGTCAATATTCGCGATTTTGAAGGTACGAATAGTATTCTTGGTTTCACTATTCGAACAGTAATTCCGATTTCACTATTCGAATAGTATTCGCGATTTCACTATTCGAATAGTATTCGAGATTTCGAATGCTATGTGCTGAGAGTTCGAATGGATTTTTCAAAATCAATTATGTCGAATAAAGTTAATTATCGATTAATTCGAATAGTTTTATTCCTTCATGCCCATCACTAGGTACAGTACAGCCATTTAGAGCACGTACGGACAGCCAGACAATCCGAAATCGTAAAAACATGCTAACCTTTTTGGGAAGTGTTAGAAAGAGCATCGTATATTTAAGTAAACTGAAATGGGAGATTATGTGGGAGTTATTCCACTCATTTTATTGTTGTCATTTCTAAATACCAAGAGTTTAAAGCATTGAGTTGTCAAGTTCGGTTTTGTGAAACGGGGAAGACAATTTCTCTTCCTATAATTTATCTACGTTCCCCAGTCATGACACAACAACGAGGAGCGAAATCGTGTGTGTGTGTGTGTGTGTGTTGGACGAGAAATTGCAGGTGGCTTCTCTTGAAAACAAGAGAGAAGAGAGGGAAGGGAATAGGAGGAGAGGGTGGTCCCTAAATCCGCTTCTCAAATACGGAACACGCCATGGCAGCAGCACAACTCAGCCCCGGGTAAACAAAACATGGCAGCAGCGCCATTACCAGATATCACTCTGCTGGCTGTGCAAGAGAAGAGAGTGGAGTGGAGAGGTAGAGAGAGAGCGAGAACACACGATATACACATACATGCACCACTTGCAAAAGGGAGAGAGGGAGAGAGCAAAAAAATAGCCATCGAAAAATAAAAATAACGGGCGAAAGGCCCAAGCATATGACGCACATGAGAGGGTGGGAGGGGGGAGGGGCAGAAGGTCCAGAGGAAAAAAAAAATAGGGTGGTGAAGATAAGGGTAGAGAAATCGTTAGGTCTTTGTAAAATTGTAACTCAAGGTAAGAAGAATCGATACACTTTTATCTTTTGAAAGGGTTAGCCAGAAATCTCTATTCTTTTCTTTTAAATTTTTAGTATGAGCTTTCTAATTGCAAATGGTAAACGTACAGAATTCACACTATCTGACTGACAAGCAAAATTAATTACAAAGGTATTTTCAGCACTATAAAAACACCTCTTGTCCAAGCACATGGTATGAGTACGTAGAATTAAATATTTATGAATTAGTCTTTTTTTTTGGGGGGGGGGGATCAGCAAAATGTTAACTAGAGTATAGAATCGGTAGATGGCATGCAATTATTTTGTAAATAGTCTTTTGAACCCCAAACGTTTAATCCTTACAAGCTTTCCGATCAGTGCGGTAATGTTTGTAAAAGCATACTGATATTTCTTTCAAATCACTACAGTATAAAGTTCAGTTACTAAACAGTTCAGTTGTTGCAAAGATTTTTTAAAAGACCGCTCTAAATGAAATTAGTTCTTATGAGAAATATTACATTACGACAAAAAGCTAATGCAAAAAGTTTAGTGCTGCCATCTGTTGACACATATTGCTTGAATTCCATGGTCACGGTTGCACATTAAGTGCAGTGTGTGTACCAATTTACAATATGCCGTCGACAGCAGTAGAGTATTAAACCTCAAGCGACCAAAACAATAACACAGTTTTAGTGCAGTAAAGAGATGAAATTAAAAGGCAAAATCGTAACAATGTTTATATGAAAATGTTAACAAGAAACGATTTCAAAAATACATAGGGCAATGGAGAAATTAAATTTATTTATGCTACTGATTCTGTAGTCTGCTCCAAACAGTAAATCGCAATCCCGTTAGTACTTATGCGTAAAAATGGCTTGTAAGATAGGAAAACCAAATGTCAAAATAAAGTGCTACTTCCATTTTTTTTTTGTTTTTTTTGTGCTATGCGAAGCAAATCCCTCATCCTCGAAAAATTAAAATGGGAAGTTGGAATATTATTATCCCTTTAAGACCGAACTTGTTTTTAAATTAGAATTTTATTTTGAGAATTTTAATTCAATTAAAGATATTGAAATTTCGAGGAAACTCAATCATTCAAGTGTGGAAAGCATCGATGTTAAAATGTAACATATAGCAGTAATTGATCAATTTGAAACAACACTGATTTTTAAAATATAGTTTTCCCAACACTTTATTACTAGTGAATTATTCCAACATACACTGAATTCAATGCATATTTACTTCACTTCAAGAAATCTTTTCACCCACACGCAAGCATCACTATAATTGTTCTCCTGATGCATCCCTCTACATCTTCCTTAACTAGAATGATGATGGTAATGGGTCTGTTCGGGGACATCGCTAAGCAACGGGCCTGCTTATGAGTTGCCATCGATAAAAATGAGTTTATCATTGAGGCCTGTTTTCCCCAGTTACAGTATTCTATTTTATTATTCTAAGTATTATAAATGTTATATTATTTTATTATTTTAAAACAATTTTTTTATACTTTTGTCGTACTAAAGAACTTTAGATGTAGGTAATCGTTTGGTGAATCTTGCGCCATTTTCTTTCATGAAAATTTATCCTAAAATTCGAACATTTTGCTCTGAATGTAAAGGTAAGTGAACGCTTTTAATGTACTTAGAAATTCTAAATATATGTATGTAAATCATGTTTGGTGAATAATTTTTCATGTGTTATTTATAAATAAATTATTTTAATCAGAAATCGTATTACTTGAGTAGTTTTTATTCTTGTAAATAAGCATGACGTTGTGATACTATTTAGACAATTTAATTTTGCCTGTTGAAAATGGTATTTATCAGTTATATATGCCTTGATTATGTGATTCAGACTTACATCTGGTACAGTGCAGAAATACAGTAAATTATAAATTATTGATTTTTGCCCGTTTATACAGAAACTTCAAATGTAGTTAATATTTTGTACAAGCGTTCATTATGCTTGCTCAATTCCTAAGTTCTAAGTTCGATTGAGAAAGCGACAAAAGAATAATATATACTACATGAAATGTCTTTATTAAAGAATAATTAATTCGGGGATCGCGCTACAGAGCGTATTTTATCAATTTTCTCCAATATACAGGATATCCCGAAAACACTGAAATGCGCTTTAATGCATCATTTGTTAAAGATTAATCTTGAATTGTTTAAAATAACGTAGGAAATACTACTACGTTCATGAAATATTCATTATAAAAATGTCTTTCTCATTTGTGTATTTAGTTATTTTAAAGTATATTAAATATCCACTTGTGAAACTAAAATAAGCAATCGTGAATCATGAGAGTAAGCGCTACTTTGTTTTTCCTTCAAATTATATGCATCTATTTTCTTTATGTAAATATGTATCATAGCAAACAAATTAATCATGAGTTCGTACTTGGATTAGTAACACAATTACTACTTAAAACTACATTAAATAACGTTTGAAAGCACTGGGAAGCTTGAGAAATGCCTGATGTATACCTGAAGACTCGAGCATCCGTAGGCCTCTTTGGATGGCTCATCAAAATACACGCGCAGGCCCGTTACTAATTGCGAAGGCCCCGGTCTGTTGGAAACAGAGGACTGAATGTTCGCATTCTCGTGAGACAACTCGAATAGTTGACGTTCGGAAACTTCAAGATGCCTGAAGCAATTTCGTATTTTTTTTTTTTTTTTTTAAACCTAAACGAGATCGTTTGAAATATTCCAGTTTAAGATTCTTCAAAAGCACTCTCAGCCTATATATTTTGCAGCTGAACTTTTCCCCCTCCAGCTGGCAACACAAGAAGCTTCCCCAGTTAAAGATGGCGGAGGTCCCAATACGCGTGACGCCAAGACCAAAGCCGAAATGTTGCTATGGCAACGGCAAGTTATCCAGCCGTTGCCATCTACGGCTGAGAAATAAAGCTTTAAAGAGACGAGCAACTCCATCTGCTGGGAACTCATTATATTTTTCGGGTTTAGCGATATCCCTTGCTGTACACGTGTGCATGCGTTTGGTTTTGCATCGTAAGCATGAAACTTGCCGTTTTCCAACAAAGAGGAAGCGTGCAGAGGAGGAAATGGGGAGTTTAGTTCATGGATTTTGCACTTCGAAGAGATCGAATGTCTGGACAGTACAGCATGAGTTAGCAGAGCAGAGCTAGTATAAGGTTTCAAGGGGGTTCAGAGAGCAGTAAGAATCTCTTAACTACCAAGATTAGCGGAGCACACGGATGCAAAATGTTTGAAACATTAATAACGTCGACAACAGCAGTGTATTATTACGTTTTAATCGTTGTCCCAGAGGGAAACGCAGTTTAGCTAAGGAACAGTTGTTACAGTAATTTATTAATAGTATTACGATAGTACAAATATATGAGAAATTCTCCGTACAGTAAAAATGTTGAAGGTTTTGATATCTTGGAACAGACAAAATATCTTGAGAGATGAGTATCATTCTGACCAAGTGGCGTGTACTCAAGAGAATCTAGGTAATAGAACATGGATGAACTATTTGTTGCAGCATTTTAAAGTGGTTTCAGTGGTTTTATTTTAAGACAAAATTGATCATATTAGTTCATGAAATCTGTTAACTATTTTAAATATTTTCCAGTCAAAACATGTATGAGCTATAACTATTGCTTCCTTCAAAATTCTTATTATCGGCGAAAATGTTACTCCGACAACGACATTCGATCCTTTTCTTTCACCACTGACTCTTCAATGGAAAGTGTTCTTCGGAAGTCGTATAAGATGCTAGTTGGACCTGGTCTTTTTGTTTCGTTCAATGGCCGACTCTTCAGGGGGATATGACTGTCCATATCTGGCCCAAGACTTTTTGAAATGGTATGGGAAGCTTTTGCTGGAGCAGATTATCTCCACGTTCGGTTGCTAAATAGAAATGTTCTGTTTACACTATTATGTTCATTATGAGAAAATTATTATTAAGTTCATGACACACTTTGTGGAATTCCTTGTAAAGTTAAATATGGAACATGATTTGCGTTTTAAAATCTTTGTTAACATCTTCTCCCCTTCTTCTTCTTCTTCACTTTTTTTTTTGTTTTTTGTTTTGTAGCAGATCATTTCAAGATCACTTTTTGCAGAGCAGTAAGACTATTTCTTGAGTAATATCCACCAACAACATTATCATTACGCATAAATTAAAACAGTAGGATATCGCTTAAACCTTAACAAGAGTTATAAAGTTAGAGAATTTTCTGCAAACATGTAAAGTAGTGATCGATGTGTATTATTACAGTACGCATTACATGGCGATATTTTTGTTCCGTTTACGTCTCCAGTTACTCCTACGAATTCTCAGCAATCAAAACAAAACACACATAAAAATGGTGGCTTAAAATAAAAATAGGCGGAACATAAGACAAACTTCTGAATTTAAAACGGCGGTCTTAGACAACACTCTTCAAACCTGCAAATGTTATTTTCAACTTTGAAAAGAATCTACTGCAGAAGAGAAAATCTCAGAAGGAAAAAAAATGGCGAAGCTTTTAGAACACTTCAACACGACGATTTACATGTCTCTTCAACAACTCCGTCCAAGGTGAAATTAACGAACACTCTAGATATTGCGGCAGATACAAAACACGCAGCTTTAAAGAGTCTTTGCAGCACATAAATGCATTTTAACATGAATGCAGACGTCAGGTTTGAGTTTTTAAAAAGGGAAAAGTAAAGATTGTCTCATTAGCGAAAAGAGGCCAAAGATTAACTGGTACTCGCTCTTTAGCGGAGAACACTTTTTTAAAAATTTCTTTCACGATTCTGCAGAAATAAATAGGAGCTTTCACTCTGTTAGAGAATATTTCAGTTCTTGGGAAGCATATTCAAAAGCATAAAAAATATCGCTGTCATTACTGATATTTTCAACCACATTCGAACACAATAAAGTGATCTGAGGCTGAAAATCCTCACCCTTTTAGTTTGAAAAATATACGAATTTCTAAAAGATGCAAAATGGCGATTAATGTACAGTTTTCAACGTGTTTTAAAGGTGATTAAATACAGCAAAAGGTTCTCTATTTAGAAGATGTTTTCACTTTCATGTGACAAATGCATCAATAGATGCATAGCATAACCGTATATATTAAAAGCAGCAAAAGTACTTTGAAGGTTATAAGAGAGAGACATAAGCTAAAGTAAATTTCTGATAACTTTAAAATATAAGTTCAGCTGAATATAAACAACTGCAAAGACTAAAGGCATCGAACACATCTATAGCAAATAATGGTGGAAGAGAAAAATTAGAAAATGAAAAAAAAAAGACTAAAATAAATGGGATAATTCTACAGCAAATAATTCCGGAAGAAGAAGTTGGCTATTACCTTTTACGAAAAGCATGGATACCTAAAAAAATGTGCTTATTTAGTGTAAAATTGTGCTTCTTTCATAAATACCTTTTCATACTTTGTTTTAAAAATAAAATATCTGTTATCTAAGCTCTTCAGTTAAAAAAAAAAAAAGAGAGATAAAATGATCCTTTTAAAAGTTTATTTGGATAATTGATTCACTCGAAAGAATATTTATAATAATTATTATAATTGTTAAATGAAATGAAGTAATAAAAATAAGAGGGAGAGAGAGTAAATTTATTAAGACAACCAAGCAGGTAAAAGGCACAAAATTTTCACAGTTAGAGAGCACGCACTAAATCATGCACGGAAGGAATTGTACATCGGAAGGAGTATCATGTATTTTCAAAACACAGAAAGTCTACTATCCCTATGTTAGCAATTTAATAACAGAGCTTAAGAGTCTAAATATGAAGTTCAGGCATTCCTTAATACTGAACTCTACTTTTTGCATTCTAAAATATATGTCTGAAGAGATTAACCAAAAGATATTAGAACTATGCTTTTGTTTTTCGTATAGACTCTGTCAAACTCAACCTCCAAATACGGAAGCCTACGAGAAGCCAGCTAGGTCTTATATTGTGTCATAGAAACAATAACTGTTTTGCCAATAATTGAAAGGTGAATTTTCAGAGGTGTTAGAAAAGTATGTTGAAATTACTTCTTGAAATATCTGACAGGAAACCACATACCTTTAAATTTGTCGAAGTCATACCACTAGCTTGGCTTCAGTTAAGTTAATCCCGAAATGGTTGTTACTCTTCAATTTGTTAGATCTTTCCAAAACTAGATCTATTCGTTATTATTAAAATAGTTTGGGGGATTGATTTAACTAGTGGCAAGCTAGCAGCACAAAATACGGCTAGAATCAAACTCCTTACTCAGTTCTTTCAATCGGTTGTCCAACAGTTCTTGTTCAAACGCAGCTGTTGCAGGGAAAAGGTTTAGGATGCTGAATCCAGACATTTTGGTAGAAACAGCGCGAGTAGAGGAAACTTTACAGAGAGAGCACTGAGGTTTACAAGATTACATTTTGGCTATGACTATAACTGCGCATCAGTAGCATAAGCCATAGAGTCTTGAATGATCCTAAAGAACAAGGAGAACCAATATTAAACAAAGGAAGCCGTTAGAAGAAGTTTTTAACAGGCGCAACTTAACTAAGAAAAACATGCGCAGCGGCAGTATACTATTCCCTCTGCGAGTATTTGAATTCTGTACAAATATTGGTAAACGTGTGGAAATGAATTTGGGAGGAATTCAAAACTAATCGATGGCAAGTTTCTTGCCACACTTATGTTTGCTGCTGCTAAACTGGAAAAAAAGGCTAATGTGCTATAGCGACTTTCTTAATGGTTATTCAAGGTACAACAGATTAATCTCCTTAAACTTAACCATGTAGTCGACCTTAAGCCATACCTAACACATGTATGACAACGTTTCACAGAACGGTGAACGAACCTATAACCATTCTATATTTTGAACTGCTCGTAACATTTCTAAGAAAGAAATCATGGTCTTCAGTTGAAGCTCTCCTGCAACATCAAGGGTTTATCGACAGCATTTAGGGAAGTCGTGTTCCGGTTAGAATAACAAAAATCCGCAGCTCCTCGAATCAGTCTGCAATGACCAACAAGAGAAGCCGATTTCCCGCTTACTAATCTACTTCCGTAGCAGGACTTCTACTTGACCGAAGCGATAACTTTTACAGCGTGTAATCTTAAAGAATTTCGTAGAGTTTAAGGAGCAAATAAGATGGCTATATAAGATTTATGCAGAAAATTCTGCTCTAAAAAGAATATAATTCTCGACTAATCTAAATTAATTCAAAATAAAGACAGCATATACTACATAGACCAGATGATTTATTTGTACAGAAAATATAATCCATGAAACTTAAAGTGAAGGAACCACTTTAAAAAATGCAATTATTCGCACTGCCAAAAACATACATATGATTGCAGGTGAAATATGTAATATCTTAAACTTTACGGTTTTCTTAAACGCATATTGACAGGTTTAAACTTAGTAATCAATTTATCCAGTTGCATTCGCCAACGTAGGGTCGTATGTTAATTATTAAATATTAAAATATTTCATCCTTGGAGTTCATAAAGTAAACCACAAACATACGAAATCTGTGAAAATATTCAGATTACGCTAATACTGGAGAGTTAACATTTCCGAAATATTTGTCCAATACAACAGATACACGGAAATAGTTTCAGTATATAGCCAATATTTTTTTAAATACTGATGTTATATAGGAGAAACTTCCATGAAATTAATTAAACACTTTGAAGCTAGATTTACGGGCATGACTGAATTGGCATTGTTTGTTAAAGCAGATTATCCGAATCTGGTATTGAGGCTCAGTGACAGAATACCTTGCCGTAATTTCTTTCGAGAACTGAAATCTTGGACTGTACATTCAAGTTGCATCAGAATAAAACCAGAACACCCAGTACGATTGAATCTGGTGGATAAAAAAAGGGAACTCTGAAAAAGTACTGTATATTAAAGTTATATCAGAATAAAACCGGAACATCCAGTACGACTGAATCTGGTGGATAAAAAAGAGGGAACTGTGAAACAGCACTGTATATTCGAGTTACTTAAGAAAAAAAACGGGACACCCAGTACGATTGAATCGTGGATAAAAAAAAGGGACCTGTGAAACAGCACTGCGATAACAAATTCAGCTGAGGATGAATGTCATTCCGCTGCTCATGGAAACTCAAAGTGCTTGAGAGTCGTAGCCAGTGGTGTAACAGATTAGAAGCAAAACTCACAATAGATAGTAAGAATTACATGAAACCTATTAGCAAGTACAACAGAATAAACACAAAGTTCAAAGTTATCACACATCGAACAAAATTTTTGATTTTGAGTGAGTAAGAAATCGAACACTCTCCGGAATCGATCGGATACCATGTTACTGCCATGGCGCGAATGTCTGTATGTCCGTCAGTCTGTGTTTTGGTGAAGATTAAAGAAAAACAGGGAAAAACACTCAAAAACGTAGAAGTTAATAATGCCAAGCAAAGATGGTCAAAAATCAATGCCTTTTCAGCAGAACTGGGCTTTCATTCTGTGATGGTGTTTTTCTTTTCCTCTCCACTAACTAACATCGCAGTATTTTGGGAAGGAAAGAAAAGCGATTCCAGCGAAACACGAGGGAAAACTGTCGTGCGCCCACCTTTACGTTTCCGTTTTCCAATCAAGGTACTGGTACGCCAGTTGCGGCAGGCACGCCTGGTGCTAGTGCCAGCGACAGCAGGTGGGCCGAACGCCTGGAATTCCCTTTCCTCTTATCAGTCGACACTGACCTTTTTTTTCTTCTATTTTTCTGTTGGTCCCATTCTTTTTCAAGAAGGAAGACAGCCGCAGTTTCTGTCACGGAGAAGGAAAAGTATTTTTCGCGAGACATGGCGGAGTCGATGTTCTCTGGAAGAACAGGAATGGTTGCTGGTTCTCCAATACATCTCGGAGAGACACGGTTATCTGAGACTGGAAGTCTTGACATGGAGAAAAAAAAAAGAAAGAAAGGAAAAAGGAATTAAAAAAAAAAAAAAAAAACCATTCACTTCGACATTCCAGCGACGGCGCAGTTGATATTCCTAATTACCCGAACTCGGAATTAATTACTGCAATGACGAAAGGGGAGTTTTTTCCCCCTCCCAAAGTAAGAGTATGTAAGCGAGAGAGAGAGAGAGAGAAAGAGAATGGTCAAACTTAATTGTAACGATAGACCTAATTTTTTCCCCACCCCTGGCCGCTTTTCCTGGAGAGAATAAGCTTTAGTAGATGGGAGTGTTCCATTGACAGTGTCAATTAAAATGCACCAAGATACGCCAAGCACGACTGCAACCAGGTCGTCGAAGTTCTTAATTGTAATTTAGCTACTTTATTTTCGAACAAGTTTTGAGCGGAGAGGGTATCTTTCGCAATACCTCCAAAGGCCCGATATTGCAGAAATAGTAGTAAAAAAAAATTATAAACACTTAATAAAAATCGAAGAAATAATAAAACTTGGCCTGCAGTAATGAAAGCCACAAACAGTAGCTAATCGAAATACAATGGGAATTTAAACTTGATTAAAAAAAAAAAGCTTCCAATTTTTCCACTTTACCCCCCACAGGATCAAAAATAAGTAAACGGAGATAATAATGTTTGAATATTTTGCATGTGTGTTTTACTGGTGGATCTTTATTATTCTGTTAACAACATTGTTGACAATATAAAAGGCAACAAAATCGATACATTTTAATATTTAACACATAAATGACACTTTTTTTAAATTTCAAATTTTTTAAATCTGTAACATTCAGTATACCATACTAAATTTAGTATAGGCTTATAAAATAAAGATTTATAAAAATAAAGATTAGCTTGAAATCCATATAAGCATTTAGACTGAATATCGTAAATTTTTTTTTTTTTTTTTTTTTTTTTTTTTTTGTGATACCGTTTTACGCTGTATTAGATAGAGTACAAAAATAGTACTAAAACTTTAAAGTGTTTAATAATGTTAGTAATTTATAGACAAAGCAAACTTTGTACAACGAAATGAGAGCAAAATTAACCCTTGTACAGAAATTCAATGTCTGCTCATACATTCAAAAGAATATTCCAATGTGTAAGCCACTCTCCTCTTTTCAAAATTATTATTATTCTGCAAGAAATGTACCCGTCAGTATAAAACAAGAAATGTATAATATTTCATGTGTGTATGCGTATATTATATTTAATATATATGGGGAAGGATGACAAATACAGATTATTACCGAATCGATACTGAAGTAAGAGATTCGATTCACACTCGAATACTTTTTTGAGTGTACTTTTTTTACAACCTAATATCCTCTTACGTCTTGCTAAATTTCGCGAACGATGCCTTTTCTTTCTTTTTTCCGGGGGAATATTTACTTGGGCTATCTGTCATCTTAAGCTAATTGTGCGAGGCCATGACGGAAAAATTGCGAAAACCTTTTTTAGAGTAAGTGCCGTGGATGTTAGAACAAGAGAGGGAGGAGGGCAGTTTAGAGATCCTTTAAAGCTTAGCCGCTTCGTGTTTAAAAATAGCCACGTATTATCATTACCCCCCCTCCCTTTTTTTCCTTCTCACCCCCTCTTTCCTTTTCCTTATATTTCAAAGGCATTTCTCCAAACGCTGACTTGCGCAGCCATTTTATCTCGACATTATGAGCTTCTGTTTATTTCTTTTTAAAAATTACGCTAAATCGGGAGGGGGCGGAAAACAATTTATAGAATTTTAAATCTTAGCATAAGTCATAATTATGCTTTTAGTTGTTGTTAAAGCATCCTTAAACTAACAAACAACCTAATATACAACTAATAAATAACTAATTATGAAGATGCACAGGGTTATACGCCTCTTAATATTAAGAACACCTTAATATGCATATAAATATATACTACACAATAATAAGCTTTATAAACAAGTCTTAGGTATACCACAAGGTGGATCTACTTCTAGTTATTTAGCTGACCTTTATCTATTTAATTATGAGAAACATTATGATAACTCCTCACTTATATTATACAGTAGATATTATTATTATAATAGCTACTGATAATTATCATAACACAGATATATTGCCAAAGACTAGTTAAGGTTCTACCATACAACCATAGGCGCACCCACGGAGGGGGCTATGGGGGCTCAAGCCCCCCCTAAAGGTGGACAGTCAGAAGTGAAAAACTTAAACAAAAAAGGAAAATTGTCACTAATGAATTATTACTATTATTATTATTTATTGTCTTCAAATTATTTCTAAAGTATTTTTTATCTAAAAAGATGTTAGTTTTTAAATAAATACTTACAGAGAGTTTATGAAACACTGTTAAAAGTCGGTTACAATATCGTTGAAAAGATCAGATAATTATTTATGACTCTATAATGTGTTTTTGCTTGTGGGCTTGTGTTGTATGGGCAAATCAAGTGGTACAGAATATTTTGAAGTTATAAGAGGGTTGTAACTATTATCGATCTCACTATAACCGAGTTCAGCAGTATTTTCAGCTCAGCCCCCCCCTAAACTAAAATCCTGGGTGCGCCACTGCATACAACAATATTGATTTTCTTGATTTACAAATATTAATAAATGATGATAAACAACTTAATTTTAATATAGACAGATGAATTTACTCTTAACGCAAATAGATTCACAGATTTTACATTATGTATGCATATATCTGTATTTAGAAATATTATAGCTAATCATTTATATAGAGTTACTTATCTCTTTGTACCAGTATAATTATAAGTCAGATAATATATTTTCTCTGTATAACACTGCATTAAGATATAATTACCCTAGCACATTTCTAAGATCTATTTTATTTCCTAGTTGCAATTAAAAATACAATAAACATGTGCCCACTTGGGAATTCTTGGGTGGAGAGGTTGGGGTTTGGTCGATGGCTTACATAGAAAATTTCCAAAATGTAAAAAAAATAAATAAATAAATAAAAAAAAATCAATAAATTATCGGTTCTTATTAGTGCTTGTTGATTTATTTTAAAAAAATCAATAAATTGTGGGTCTTATTAGGTGATGAAAATTTCAAGCTTCCGTCATAAAACGTCTAAGAGATATTTTAAAACGTAGATAACAGTGGTTCGACCACCGAATACTAGTCAGAATAAAGACTGGATGTTATACAACTGCAAATCTATATAAATAAAATTAGACTTTTGTCTGTACATTTCTTGGAATTCAAAAATTTTGCGATTTCTATCCGTTTCAAGCACTCGGGAATCCGATGCGACCCTAAAAAAAAACTTTGTCTGTCTGTCATTCTGTCCGTGACGCTTTTTTTGTTTAAGCATCACGTAAAAACGACTAAAGCGAATGATATGAAATTGGGTGTCATGATAGGTGGTCACTCAGCTTAAAACATAGGCGTCGAATTTTTAAAAAATCTTGATTGGATTTTGAGATTTTGCGAAAATCCTTTCAAACTGCGTAAATTTGTGTTCAAGAATCACGTAAAAACGACTGAAGCGAATGATATGAAATTGGGTGTCATAATAGGTGGTCACTCAACTTAAAACATAGGCGTCCAATTTTTAAAAAATCTTGCGATTTTGCGAAAATCATTTCAAACTGCGTAAATTTGTGTTCGCACATCAAGTAATAACTGAGGTGAAAAAATGATATTTGGTGAAATGATAGGTGGTCACTCACCTTAAACTATAAGTATCTAATTTAAAAAAAAAAAAAATCGATCAGATTTCGAGATTTTGCGAAAATCGTTTAAAACTGAGTGAATCTTTGTTCCCGCATTACATAATAACGACTAAAGCGAATGATATGAAATTTGGTCGCATGATAGATGATTGCTCAACATAAACTATAGGTGTCCAATTTTTTAAACATTTTTATTAGATTTTGAGATTTTTATTAGATTGTGAAAATTCTCTCAAAATACGTTTATATTTCTTCAAACATCACGTAATAACGACTAATACGAATGATACGAAATTTAGTGATATGATAGGTAGTTGCTAATGAATTTACAGGCGTTGAATTTTTAAAATATTTTGATTACATTTTGAGATTTTGCGAAAACCGTTTTAAAATGCGGAAATTTTGTTCCAGCATCACAAAATAAAGGCTGCAGGGAATAAAACGAAATTGGGTGACATGATAGGTTGTCACTCAACTTAAATTCTAGACTTCAAATTTTTCAAAAATGTTGATTAGATTTTGAGATTTTGCGAAAATTGTTTCAATATGCATAAATATTCGTTCGCGCATCACATAATTACGACTAAAGCGAATGAAATGATATTTCTTAGTTACTTTCTATCATGTAATATTTTAACAATACATAAAAATTATAACTTCCCTTTCTTTACTCTGACAACACACTACATCCATTCTGTGTACTCCTACAATGCGGACGAAAGTTCTTGCTTTTCGGAAATTTTCATTCACTAACCCGTCAAGGCAAGGGCGGATTAAAGGGGGGGGGCGGAGGGGGCTACCGCCTCCCCCCGAGAAAAGAGAAATTAATGTAAAAGATCCTATTTCGCTTCCATAAAATGGATGTATATGTTAATCGTCTAATTAACCGCCCCTACTTACAGACTTGCAATAATCCGCCACTGCGTCAAGGACGGGTACTTCAGCTAGTCCTTTTTATAAGAGTTCAATATTGATCTGAGAATTAAGGGTAGAGAAAGCAGCAAAGACAAAAATACACTCAGAATTTTAGTATAATTCTCCAAGCCACAGTGGATAGGCCACTGAATGTGGTAGACGGCAGAAGTGTGAAAGCCTCCGTTCGGGCCTATTGTGCGGTTGACGATCTAATGGTCTGGAGTTTTGGTCGGCTTTCTCCAGATCCATAGCTGCCAACTTTTACGTTTTTTTTTCTTCTCTTTTCTTTTTTTTTTTTACCCGGAAGATTGTCTACTACAATTTTTGTTTAGATAATTTGATGTTAAAATAAATTCAAATATTTAATGTATAATAAAACTTTTTGAAAGTTGTGGAGGATAATCTGAAAAAAAGCGTAAAAGTTGGCAGCTATGCAGATGTAATGTAAATAGCGTTATAGCCCCTTAAAAAGTCCTCCGACCAAGGCAAGCAGGCAGATGCCCTTGTGTAGGCTTGCCATAACACAAAACTCACTCCACAGTTGCTAAGAATGAAAACTTTACGAATTCCAAATAACTTCCCGTCTTTGTTTACGATGTGTTAACAATTTCGCATAAAATTAATTAAAAATGACTAGGATGCGATCTTCATCACCGTTAGCGCGTTTTTAATCAAACGCTCACCTCCCTCATTCCTACCCCTTCCTTTTCCGCAATTACCTCCCCTTCAACTGCCTCAACCCCAGAGAAAAGCACCCCCCCCCCCGAACATAAACTTGCCCAATAAAATTCCCCTCCCCGCGACGTCTACAATTAGCGGTCGCGTCGCTTTAAAATCGTTTAATCATGGACTCCGAAATTTCTTATCTTTCATCGTTTCCTCTTAAAATTGTCGGGCCCAGATTCATTTTTATTAATGAGATACTACGGAGTAATTCATCAAGTTACCTTTTGCCGAGGAAAATTAAGTGAAGCCCGATTGCTGGGGGAAGAAAGTGTGCGGAGGGGGGGGGAGGTCGCCAAAGACCGGCTCTCAAAAAATTTTAAAATGTCGCCAAGATACGCGCGCGCCCGAAGCTGCTTGCTGGCTGCCGATCATTAATTTCTCCCCAGAAATCGTTGGAACTCGGAAATGTTGAGATATCGATATGGAACATGCATTAAACAGATTTATTAATTTGAATTTTTAACTCCGGGACGACCGAATGAATAGGAGAAAACGGTTCCAGCGGAGAAAATTGGAGGAGGAAGGGAGGGGGGGGGGTACTGCAGGGGGAGGGGAGAGGGAATTAAATTCATTAAATTATGGGATCGATATCTTTTTGAAAGATCGAGATATGCTTTGGATGGTTTTCTGAATAACCGGGATTGACTTTAAGATTTTGGGAAAATTTAATTATTTTTTGCGTGCGGAGGAATTTCTTATTTTGCTCCCAGCCCACGCTTTGATTCCTTCCGCGTTTCTGTGCGCGTTACGTAAGTAGTTGGGTAACTTTTATTTTTTTAAAGATAATTTTTAATCTAATTTTTGAATAACAGCTCGCATTCCACAGTTTCGATAATACAGTTTAAATCAACAAGTCTTGTCGATCAACCAATTCTCCACAAGAAAAGCATGAAAATGGGGAATGTCAGCGAGTTCTATTACAACACCGAGACGTTATGCAATAAAAAATTAAAGAAACTTTGAAATTAAGTACATTTTTTTCTAATTTTTTAGAGCTAAATAAAAAATAATTTAGTTATCTGGCCTAATATCAAAACACGTATACATATAAGGTTAGTTTAATAACTTAACTACTGAACCAAAATATTAATTTAATAATTTTGAACCTGAGTGAACAGAGTTGAACGCATTCTAAGTCTATAACATTATAAATTCAAATAAAAAAAATGATATTGAGCTTGATGCTGAAAATTTTTATAATCATATTATACAAGTACTCACAAAAGTTGGTGTTAAGAATAATTAAAAGTAAATAAATTTGTGGTTTAAAACAAAGTTATTTACTTTTAATTATTAATTATAGTTTCTGTGCTGTGTTTTTAAATGTAAGTTCATATTATTTCAAATTCAAATTGTAATTAGAAGCATCATAATCACAATGGCAACTTTAAACCAGACTTCCCTTCTTTAAAGCAGATAAATTTTAGATTAAGTGTATTAAAAAATAATATTTGTTATACACATAACTTTTAAACATTCTATAAATGACCTTCGCAGAAAGAGATGTTCAAAGTCGCGTTTCTTGAATATGTGGGGGCACATATTCCAAGTTAAACACACAAATCAAAAACAACAAATCAATCGCAGTTTCATTCGATCTTTCGTATTCGCGATTGCAAAAAACTCTATGTAAAGAGGGAAAAAAATACATTATTTGAAATATGAATTAAAAATAAGCTTGATTCTAAAATTGTTCACAGTATTAAAAAAATTATAATAATAGGAAATTTGTCCCGTAAGTGAGTTTTTTAAAGTAGGTGCTAGATTAGACAGCATTTTCCAAAATTTGCAACCTGCTGCGGAACTGGGGGGGGGGGGGGGGAGGAAGGAAGCCAAAACGTTCTTTTCACATATCTCCTGTCTATTTCAAAAAGAAAACAAAAAGGGAAAATATACCCATGAAAGTCACTTGCTGTAAAATACAACATTCACGAATACTTAAAAAATCAAATTAAGACATTTTGAAGTTCGTCCTCCTGGGAGAGCAGGAAAAAATACCCCCCCCCCTTTTTTTTTTCACATGTCTTTTATGGACTTTTTCTTTCTTTCTTTCCTTTTCTTTCTTGAAAGAAAAAAATAAAATCTATAAAATTCAGGCTTTAAAACCTAAAAAAATATGAATCCTATGTTTAGGCAGAGTTTGTTTGTAATTAGAAATTTATTTATGCGAATTTAATGTAAAAAAAAGCCACATTACTTTGGCACTTAATACAAACACAAATTAACACACACACACACACACACAAAAAAAAAAAAAAAAAAAAAAAACGGATGCTTGTCTAACTAAAAGTAAATAAGCAAATTATAAGTGCATTTCACAAATTACAAGACTTGTCAACGGCTGATTCAATTACTAATATTCACAAACATTTTACATTTACGGAAAAGCCTCCGTGAAGCGCATAAATAATGATGCATTTTTAATACACGCTCAATTCCGGTTAACTCACCTCTTTTTTTTTTTTTTTTTTCCAAACGGAGCGCAATTTCAGTAAACAAAACTGAAAAGCACTACTCCGCATTCATTTATCATAGCGTGGCCGGTTTGACACCGCGTATCGCGTCTCCGTTTGCGGAATCAAGAAATCTGTTAGTACTTCCCAATTTAAAACACAATCCACTTATATTAATTCATTTAAGACCGCGCAAATAATAGTGTTTGGTCGCGTGACGGGATTCACCCGATTCAAGGGTTGTCCGATTTCGAAAAGGGGTGAAATTAACTCGCCAACAGCGCGTGTTTTGCTTCGGTTTCGGTTTCCGAATGTCGCCAAAAGCAGGTTTCTTCAGTGTTCTTCGGGAAGAAATACCAGCTGCATCTGCTGAGAAAAACGCCCGAGAATCGGATGGCCCGATCCAATTAGTGAAAAATATGAAATTGTTGGATTCGAGCTGGTGATGTTTAAACCCTGATGGATATTAAAAAAAGGAAAGGGAAAATGCAGCTCATGAAGAAGTAAAATAAATTTCGTCAAAGAAACTATTTTGATTCCCTTCGAGTGCAAAACTTTCACAAATGGTAAACCAATGAGAGTTATAAACCATTCAGAAAAATATCTTCAACAAACAATATTTGCGAATTTGCTATTTAATTTCTTAATTGAAATACTTTAATCTAGAATTACATATTAGAATTTTAATTAAAAAATTATTTTCCTTCACAAAAATAAAAGGACAAATAAACAAAACAAAGTTTGAAGCATTTAAAAAAAAGACTGAAAATAAGTAAAATTGAAAAGTTAATTTTATTTTCATTGATACCCCAAATTTGGATCCCCTCCTACACACAGATAATCAAATTTTAATTATTTTATGATATTTTTTTTATAAATTTAGACACCTTTGTATAAAAATTTTGTAGTTTTAATTTATTCAAAGAAGATGAATCTAAGAAAAAATGCAAACTGAATAATAAAAGACAAAATAACTTGAATGCATTTAAAAGTTTGATAACTTTTGTCTTTCAAAAATTTGCTAAAATGTTACGGGCAGACGATGAGCTTGCTATATTTTAATAGAAAAAAACTCTTCGCTGAGAAATTCTTCGTGATTTTTTTGTCAAAACGAGAATTTCGCTAAATAACATTTTTGCAGCACTACTTCATAACGAAACAAAGATTGTTAGAACTATCTAAATCAGTCGTTTCCAAACTGTTAAACATTGCGACTCACTTCCTCCTCGCTGCAACGAATGTTTTCAGATATTTAACTAGCAAACAAACAGAATTTTAATTTTTCAATCTATTTTTGCAAATTGTGGGAAGGTACATGTATATGCATTCAAGGGGAAAATGCTGATCTAAGTCATTTGATGTTGCGAAAAATTGTCATGGGTTCGCGTGTTGATTTAAAAAAAGTTGAATTGATTACTACGATTACAAGGATTTATTGAAAAAATTTGAGAAAAATATTGTTTTTTAAAATGTTAAATTCCATTTATTGTCGAAACTTACTGCCCCACACAGTCACACACTATACAATGTATGTACTGCCTCACACAGGGTATACTTAGATTAATGATTACTTAAGCTTTTGGAAAGGCATGACGGCATATTACCACGATGTCCCAGGTTGGGTTAAGTGACCAGATTTCACATTTTGAGGTCAAATATTTAATTTTTAAAAATTAGACAAAAATGCAGCCTTGTTTTCATGTCAATAAAAATTAACAACCATAATGTACTCGAAATTTAAATATTCGCTTTTCAATATTCAAGCCGTCCCCTAAAATTGGTAGAATCTGGTCACCTCAAGGTAGGATAGCAGTGACAAAAAGCTCAAATACCGCTCACCTAAAAAAGAAATGAATGGCGAATCAATGTTTAGTGCATATATTATGATGGTAAAGCTAATTTTTTATTCAAATGAGCATTCAATTGCATTTGATATCTGAAAAGCCTGCGTAAATACATAATACAGAGCAAAAAATATAAACATAGAGATTAATACCATACTGTTTTAAGACATAGTTTCTCCATCCTAACTAAACCAAACAGAAAAGTGAGCAGAACAGCTTATAAATATGGAATATCCAATGAGTAAGACGACCAAAATGTAATAGGTTAAGACTAGTAAGTAGATATCAATGCAATAATTTATTCTACCGCTCTCTTTGAATAAATGGGAGCTGTCTTTGAATACACACATCGTCTTATAAATGCATCTTTAACAAGTAAAAAAAAGCAGAACTGAGAATCTTGATGTTCTAACATGTGTATTCCCTTAATTTGTGAAATATTCGAAGAATAACTAACTATTTAGAGAATATACAAACTACATGAAAAGTAGCATCCGTTATAAATGCTTGTTTAAGAGTATTACGCATAAACTAGTGGCGCACATTTTTTAAGTTAATGCTAGATGACATACTTGCATAATTCGAAAGACAGGACGTCTTTTATATAAGACCGAATTTAAATCAGCGAATGCATGCAGTTTCTAATAACAAAAGTAATTGATATCGAGTTCCGGTAGAAGTGTGTTTACTCACTTACGACTTAAAAAAAAAAAGAAAGAAGGTATACAAAATTCCGTTTTAGAAAAGAATGTACCTAAAAAACAAGATCGTATTTAAAAGGGAAAACTATCAATAGCTACTGGCCAAAGAGCGACTAAATCAAGAATGTGAAAAATTTTAAAAATATTTATCCTACGCATTGTCATCAGATTTTCCAGCCCCAAAAATATCCAGAATTTTTTTAATTGATTTTATTACTTTTTACAAATAAGTTATGTTTAATATCTAATTAATTGTAATTATCTGCACTTTTCAAATAATCGTTAGTTGTATATTATTGATGATAAGTTAAGTGGTATTATTTATGTTACTATAAAAATTTATCTATTCTTACTTTCGGTGAAATAAAGTGACCACTAATTAAATTTCCACCTCTCACCACTGGGTATCCATGATATTTTATCATGTAATTGGAATAATTTGAAAAAAAAATTTTTTTTCACCCTTCAAAACTAACATTTATTTTTACAAATTATGCCACAGGACATGATAAATCAGAGAGAAAGAACACTATGTTAGGACCAAGAAAATATGCTTCAACTTTAAATATTTCGGATTGCAAAGTGATTAAAAGAGTAAAGAAAATAAGGAGAAAAGAAAATTGCGAACATCAAATAATAAAACTTTCGTTTCGCTCCCTTTAAAAATAAGGAGGGAAATGCATGATTTTTTTTTTAATGGGGGGGGGGGGGAACTTTTAAATATTTCACAGGATCGGGGATCTTACTTTCTATATATTATCTATCCCATGAATAAATCTTTTATTGAGAAAAGCATAGAATATGTTTCGTACCATCCTCCTCTTAATTATCGCTTTTGCAATCGAAAAATTAATGATCTCGACCTTCCCACAACAACGTTAATGATGAAATAGCATTTTTATTGGAGAAAAAAATAAAGCTTTTACGTTCGTGTTAATATGTAGATTATATATAAAAAAAATTCTCCAACCGAGCTGCACAAAGGAAACATCCTTTCATTTTAAATGAATATATCTTATCTAACAAGTGGAAATATTATAAAATAAATAAACAAAGCATAACGACTTTATACACCTTTAAGGGTTCAGTTTGTACAGAAAGAAGTAAGATCATTTTTTCTATTTATTTTTAAACCTGAGAAAACTTTCCCCGTATTTTATTTTAATAGAGCAAAAAAGAAAAATAATATAGTTTTTGTATACCTTTCCAAATAATAAAGAAGTTCTATTGCCTAGTGTGGTTTTACAGATATATGATTATTTTTAAAATATTTATTTAAATTTTTTTATAGGAAACTTGAACACCCATAATGGTCATTAACAATCATGTCTATGGATACGATAAAAGTGTATTAGGCTTTGGCAGACTAAAATTTCCAATTGAAAAAACGTTTATAGATTCAATTAAATTATTTCTCAGAGTGGTCAAAAAGTTTATTGGCACTCACTAGTCACGTTCATACACAAATGTAGATGCATTTTAAAGTTTAAAAAACACATGTTTTAGAAAAAAACATTTCTGCTGCGAAATAATAAACTGATTCTACCGATTTACAAACCATCCTTTTAAACTTGAAAAAAAAAAAAAAAAAAGAGTTATTAACGAATTTCTTGCAGTAAAATGTATCACATAGGAATACCAAAAACCGATTTCGAGACTTCTTAAAATTTGCCCTTTAAAGAAATTGTCATTACTTTCCATTACACCTAATACACTCGGCTTTTCTCCGTTAATCTCATCCGCAAAATGAAATTTTGTAGATTGTTAAAAATGCAAAGCAACTTGCACTGTACAGTAAAAACAACTTTACTATTTTTTGTCTCCTTACTGGAAGAGAAAAGAATTGTAGTGATGATGTTGTTGTTGTTACGCCTTTATAGGGTGCCTACTAAATTTCTGAAAACCAATTTCGTGGCTTTTTTTAGGCTTCTGTGAACTTCCGAAAAAAAAAGTAAAAATAAATAAAATCTGGCCATATTTGGCCATTACTTTGGGAAATCCCTCAACAGCACCAACCCCTTTTTATATTTAAATATATATTTTGTTACAACTTACTTGAAATAAATTTTTAACTGCAATAAAATTTTTGATGCACTTAAGTTAGAAAAAACATTCCTATGAGTTTCATTAAGATGGTTGTTTCAGATTTAACCAATATTGAGACCAGTACTGCTTGTGCGACTGGATTACTTATGTGACATCTAAAGGGCAAGATTATATGCAGACGTCTAATTTCAAAGACAAATTTTCATCTTTTGGTCTACTATACTTCAAATCTGGAAGAATACAGAGTGGCAGGAATGAAAAATTCTAATTTTATCAAAGGTCATAGATAGATAGCTTTATGACCCTCTTGTCACAAGAAACACCCACCTCAGAATATAAAGCAGATATGAGCATTGTATATATTCTGATTCATTCATTCTGTCTAAATATGTATCATTTTTATCAGCATCTTTCACTTTCTGGAGACGGGCAGAAGAAAAAAAAACTGCCCAGAAAATTTTACACGGGGATTTTTTTTTTTTTTTTTTAATTTCCTGGCCTATTTTGCATTTCCCTGGACTTTCCTGACAGTCTTTTCCTGGACTTCACTGACCTCAGACTTTCCTGAGTGGCAGAGACCCTGTCATAGATAGTTCATACATTATTATGGGTGGTCCACGTAGCTTAATAAGTAGGGATACGAAGGACATTTTAAAAATTAAATTTAAAAGTTAAAGGATGGCGCAGAAACGGCCAGTCACTACAGCGGATTTAAAGTTCTAATTAACGAAAGCAAATGTTACTGCTTCGGTACATGAAAGACATTCTCCAAGCGTGCTCTCGTTTGGGAATTCATCTGTGTGTGAGCGAACGGATATATATATCATTTCCCGGGTACAGCTTCCATTTATCCGTTATAACAGAGGAGCGCACAAAATTCCAGACGGGGCCATTTGTTGTGCAAGATCACGCATTCCTGCCTCTCTCTCCAGCAGACAAGTTTTCGTTCCTCCCTGTATCTAATGGCCCCCGCCTTCCCCTCTTCGTGCTCGGTGCTTGTTATGGGAGGATGGCCGAGGATAATTAGGACCTCCTTGTTTTATTTGGACGAGATAACGATCCCTCTATACCTACCCCGTTTATTGGATGCGTGATTAAAGGTTCTCGAGGATTTGTTATATATATATTCCCTATGGCTGCGCAAGGGAGGAAGGCGTGGACCGTCTGGAGTATGGAAGCATCTCGTTCATTTGTAATCGATAAGGCCAACAGGTTGGTCCTGAAAAGGTTGTGGGACCTGGATTCATATCCTACATTATTAGCATTGGCTCCTTATAAAAGAATACCGAGTTCGTTTTCTTTAACCCTTGAGGCGCAACCCTTTCCCAATGCTGAAAAAAGGGCAGCCGTTGCCATCGCTCGACTTAACTACCAGCAAGATGGCGGACGATCGAAACGTTCAACGCGTGCCACAGATCGTCCGCCATCTTGCTGGTAGTTAAGTCGAGCGATGGCAACGGCTGCCCTTTTTTCAGCATTGGGCAATCTATCCAGCTGTTCTCGCATCCTTCCATTTTTCAGCAGATGACAGCGCTGTTAAAAATAATCGTGACAATTTTTTTTTACGGGAAATGACGTGCTTAGAAGTAAAGGATTCTCGTGGAGCTATGTCACCCGCAACTATTTTTATAGAAATCAAATCTATTCTTCGTGACTGGCAACAGCCAAAACGTCAGAGTTGGGTGTTCCCAGAGCGGGAACACTGCGCGTTAAAGAGTTAAAAGAGTTTTTTTTTTTTTTTTTACAAATTTATTAAATAAGGGCCTTGTTTCAAATCACGAAAGGAAAGATAGATGACGTGTTGTTAGAATTTCAGCTACTTGGAGGATTATCACTTTTAATTTGTAGCCTATCGGTGGTTCAAAGTAGTAAGTGAATTTTTAAAAGCTAGATGGAATAATGAGCCTATGCCAATCATCGACAGAAGGGATATAAAGTGCTTTGGCAGAAGGAAAGAGTTAGCTCACATAAATAATACTAAAATACCTGAGTCAATTCTACTGAATTAACAGGTACAAAGTTAGGCTCTTCAACAGACGAAACAAGTGGGATGGTTCAGTGGCGGATCCAGAAATTATCTTTTGGGAGTGGCTAAACTTTGAAAAAAGCTTTTTCACCCAAACAAAATGTACAATAAAGCAAAATTTTAGTCTAAACCACTGTAAAAACTTTTGGGAGGGGCTAAATGATTAAAAAAGATAACTTTACATATTCAAAGTGCACAATGAAGCCGAATGTTACCTTTTAGCAATCTCTTTGGGGGGGGGATGAAGCCCCCTAGCCCCTTCACTGAATCCGCTACTGGGATGGCTTATAGGTTGATAATCATTAGTGAAAGCTCCAAAAAATTTCCTTTTAAAATAAGTGGGGACATTCTATAATGGAATACATAAGTTGGCCTATATATTCTCTTAGCAGTAGGGAAAATCGCCAAACAAATAAAAATGCTTGGTAGACACAGCCAAATATGATTCTTTCCATTAAAAAAATCTTTAAGCAATGCTTTGAAACCTCTAAAGCAAATTATATCAGTGTAAAATTTCTGTTTCAAAGGAACGACTTGAATGTGGTTTTCGTGTTTCAGTAAAATGGTTAAAGAAACCTCTCCCAAAAATCCTTTCCAGTATTTTAGACTGTTTAACACAACCTAATGCTCTGTTATATGGCACGGTATAACCTTACGAGTCTAGAAACTTCTGATTCATTCATTCTGCCTAAATATGTATCATTTTTATCAGCATTTTTCACTTTTTTATAATTACATTTTTTTTATATATGTGTCTGAGTATGACAAGAATATCTGATAGGGCGTAATCTCTCCCAGGCGTTGCTAATCGCACCAAGGAATGCAATCCAAATAAACGACACATCGTTCATGTCGTACCCTCACTCAATTCATTACTGAAAGCAGTATGAGAAGCCCCATCTACCAACCTCTGGAAAGCAATCGTCATAATGAACTCGCTTTTTGCTCTCGCGGATGAAAACAAAAATATGAGAAACGGTACACGCGCATTTTTGCCTCCATAATTTTTCACCGCAAATGTGTCGACAGAATGCTCAAGTTCCTCCTGTTATGGCCTGGCAAACTCATATATATATATATATATATATTCGGGCAAAACTGCTGGCGGAACATTAACGGCCCGGTCGATTTATTCCGAAAATGGCACCCAGTCGCCGAAAAGGAAGCGATAGAGGTGGTGATTGCAAAAACCTCGCCATCAAGGAAACGCTAGTCGGCAAGAACCGGGTAATGGTTTTTGCCGGGCATAGAAATGGTTCTTTCTGCTGGCAAGTGGCGAAAGAAGAATAGAAGAGCAAGATAGAAAAAGAGAGAGGTGATTTCCTTCGATTTCTGCTGAGTTTTCTCCCCCCCCCCCCCCCCCCACAAATTATGCGGCGCTGCAGCCCGCTGCTCTTTTCCGTTTTAATCCTGCCGCTTTTATGCCAGAACACAAATCTCAAATGCCTTCCAGGAGCGCGGAGAGCAGAGAGAGAGAGGGGGATTGCGGACCAGGGCCCCGCACGCTCGACTTCGCAAGTTGTGTACCACGCCTCGGCGGATATTGCAAACACTCCGCATTCTGCAGTCTCATCACATCCGAGAAGAGAAGAGCCGATAGATAAGATGGGAAAGGAGAGAGAGAGGAGGGCAGGACTGAAGATAGAATCAATTCCTGGAACGGACAGGTACACACACACACACACACAGGGTTTTGGGAATGGATGGATGGATGAGTGCCATCCATGCCCGCGTGCTAACGATCGAAAAGGCTCGAGGGTTTGTCGGGGATATATAGGATCTAGTGCCTCGGTGGAACGATACTTCTTGCGAGATAGTTCAGTTTCTGGAGGCAAGATATTTGAAAAATGTTTACGCAGTCCTTGCTCAATATCGGCTCCAATAGTTAAAAGCCCAGCCGCTGACTCAAGATCGGAAACACCTTGCGATGCCCGCTCGATCGTGGGCGGCCAACAAGTGTCGCATGGCAGCGCGAGAAGGCTCCACTTGTGTGGCACGCATGTCCAAGGCTCACTTTGTGTAGCACGTATGCAGGGTGTCTCATCACATAAGGTTGCAGGTCTCTTGGGTGGGGTAGGATACGCTTGCACGACTCAGAATCACATATTAGAGTAAGGTCGCAGACGCCGTCTCTTCATGCACCAGCTAACGATCCCCAATGAAAACCCTATGGGCCCCACCATGGCCCAGTGGGTAAGACACTCAACAGGATGGGTGCCCGAAGTGGGAAAATCCCAGGTTCGGGCCTGCAGCACGGCTTTCGATCTAACGGACTGGAGTTTTGAGCGGCTTTCTCCAGATGTAACGTTTTTACGCGTTAGAACCTTTTGAAAAGTCCTCCGTCCAAAGCAGACAGCCCTCGTGTAGCTTCGCCTTAAGAGTCCTCTGTAGTCGGCTTGCGGAGATTCAAGTTCGAATGCTTTGCTATGGAGAAAAGTGCCTTAACGCTTAATCATTTTTCTCAGAAAGTATTAGGTATTTTTAAATGAAATTTTCCTGTGTGAATCTTGAGAACTATTCGCAAGGATTGCGCGAATCAGACTTAATTTTGCCGAAAGAGATTTTATTGCAGTCTAGAATTTATGTTACTTTTCAGAACTTACTCAACCACCGTCGCAAGACCGGCATTGATTTTGGTGAGTATAGGACTTATAGTTTTTCTACAGGGCTACGACAAAGATTTCTTTTACATTATAGCTTATGGAGAGAAATTCTTGAAAGTGCGCTAGCGTTTAAACGATACATTGGATTGAGCTCAAATTGGGTATATATGTTATAAACCACCATCTTAAGACCGGTATTGAGTTTGATGTGTATAGGACTTATATTTTTTCTACGGGACTACGACAAAGATTTCTTTTACATTATGGCCTATGGGGAGAAATTCTTGAAAGTGAGCTAGCGTTTAAGTGGTGTATTCGATTGAGCTTCAATTTGGTATATATGTTTGAATTATTCATCAATTAAAATTGATTTAAATGCTTGGTAATGATCTTAATCGTAAGAGTTCGGAAAGTCGAGTGGAGTCACTCCAGATTTTTTTAAAAATTGCATACCTTTTCTCTCCCTAAGAATGGTTATTTCTCCTTCCCACTAAATCCAAAGAGCAGATTTGTTCAAATGATGCTCTTATAAATTATGAAATTATTTTTGCGTGCACTTGCAACATGATGACAATCTACTAGTTACCAAGACGTTATTTCTTTTCAATTTATTTCAACAGTGGAACCGCTGTTATCTTTTCATCCTTCTGGCTGCAGATATCGCAGGGAGAGATGGTACTTTGTCCAATAATATGCACCTTGCAGTTATGGTCTGGTACAAATTAACAAGAAAAGCTTATAGTCCTTTCGAAACAGGGGTTTGTTACTGACAGAACCATCCTTTGAGTAGGAAATTCAAAGAAGAGGTATAATTTGGTCTTTTGCTAAACTGGAAAATATTTTGTGAACGAGTATCACATTCAAATTGAACACATCATACAGTGCATATAAGATAGGAATCGGTTGAAAAGAAATACCTTAATAAAAATTATTTTAAAAGAAATACCTTAATTACATAGCATTTATTTTATGCCGAACAAAATAAGCGTAGATTCTACTTTCAATGCAATGCTGAAATCCATCATTACATGTAAAGTAGAAACGTATTAAAGGTGTCGAGTGTCACAAAAATAACTGATTCATTTGGAAAATCATTAAAAAATAAATAAAAACAGAAGGTCAATAGAAACGTATCGTTTACGCTGCATTATACGTGAAAGAAACTAATGATTTTTATCGCAAGAATTTTACAATTACCTCCGAACATCAAGCAGAGATGGCGCTGCTAAATACAAGAAGGTGAACGTTTAAAACATGACACAAAACTAAAAAGCGATGTTTTGAAAATATTTCAGATTTCCAGTACCACACAACAACCTGTGTGGTAAAAAATTGAAAGGATTCAAAGGTTTCTTTGAATTTTTCAGACTGTAAGGGATCAAATTCATTGTTCGTAGATACAAACTCATAAATTTTGACTGGTGCTGGTTAATATGACGTCTATTTATAAGTGCAAGAAAACAGAACCTGTTTTTTAAATATTAGAAGATAAAAATAAAATAAAATCTAATAAAGTGAAATAATAAAATAATATTTCCTACTTGTACATAACTTATAAAGGTAGTATTTTAGAAACAACAACATTACCAATGTACAGACATTACAATTAACAAATTAAATTAATTTCATTCGATTATTTATTCAATAGTAATTTTAAAAAGTGTGATTCAGTTTTGATTTACAGACTTAAAATTTTAAATTTTTTATAAAACTTTTTCGCAAAGAACCCATTCGGTCACTGTACGCATCCTGTTTAAAGAAATAATGCTTTCCATCCTGCTAATTGTGTGAGCGAGAATTACAGTGTCTTCAGAATTGCTGTAATAAGAACACTAAAGCAGTTTTATCGTTAATTATGAAGAATAAGTCCATTTCTATAACGCTAAATAAAAATCGAGTGCAACAGTTTTTCAAACAATATGTGTCCTTTAATTTGAAAAATAGTTTTATATATTCAAAAATTTAACAATGATAAATGCTTTCACTTTAGTTTAAAATGTGTACTGGGGGAAATTGTGCATTATTAACACATGACATTTGTATTTTTGTATGTGAGTAAAAATTAAGAAAAAATGCAAAATTTGTCTTGCGTTTTTTAAACGAGAATTAAGGGTACATATGTATATATATTTAGTATGCGCGTTTTTCACGCGCAAGTCTTACCTATGCGTGTCGCAAAAGAAATGTGTTCTTAGTTCAAAATGTAGATTTTTCAATGAAACAGGTGTTGCCAATTGCAAGAATTTACCCTTTTTTTCAATTTTAGATTTTAAATTATTTTGTGAGAGAGTAGTTATAGTAGTAGAAGACAACTGGGGATGTAAATATTTTCATTTTGTTGGTGCTCAACAGAAGTGTGCAATTCATACCAAAATAAATCAATAAATAAATCATTATATTTTGAAATTTACCTTATTCTTCTGTGTACAAATTGTATTAATTAACAATATGATGTAGTAAAATTTACTGATATTTCACTTTTAAGCTCCTTTTTAGTGTTTCGTTCATGCGCGTTTTTCTCGCTATCCCATGAGAACGCGCTTAAATGAAATCACTCACTGTATTTAAATTTAACAAATTTTTAAATTCTATGAAGTTTTAACCTTTGTAGGGTTAAATAATTTCGTTTTATGGAGCAAGAAACGAACAACACATCATGACGACATGCACAGATGTCTAACGACAGAAATCTCATTTATTAGTTTCCTCTATTTTATAGTTTGAAAACTTTCTTTTAAGGATTTCACATAAAAATTATAAAATTTCCACTTAAGAAAACAGTAACTCTAAAAGCATGCATTTGAATTTGAGTTTGGAATCAGATGCCAGACTGATTAAAGAAATTGGAGTTTGAATTCAGATTACGAGTTTTTCGATTATTTGGCCAAGTACCTTATGATTTTTATAAGGTAAGACTATTTTAAATTGTTATGCATATTTTTCAAGTTATTAATATAATTAAGAGAAAATGTAACAGGAATCACCTTAATCTCTTCATCAACTATTTCCTGAGAGAAAAATATATGGTCAGTTCTGTTTCAATATTTTCGAAAGGGAACATGAGCATAATAACTTACTTAACAATCTACATCAGTTTTCGTGAACAAGTTCTTTCATTATCATATAAATTTTAAAAGTCGTCTATATAAATAGTCTCAGTAGTTTCACGTAAGATAAACAACTAATGAGGCCATCTAATTTCGTTGTGCGCGAAATTTACTAGCGTTTCAGATGGCACGCGCTGGAATGAAAAAATTAAATTCACAAATTTTTTAGGGAAATAACCCAATTAGGTATTAAAAATAAGAAAAAAAGTAAGTAGAGGACATCAATTATGCAATACTGTAAGTTCACAGAGGACTATACTTTTGAGAAATTAAAGTTTGACTGTACATGAAATCGATTTTCTGGCACTTTCCATAAATCTTTTATAGACCTTGTCGATGTTAACAAAAGTTTTTGTTAAATAAACAAAATATTTCGTTAAATTAACATTTTTTTTATTCAACAAAAATATTTCTTTGAAACAGAACCAACCAAAATTTTGTTGAATCAACAAAACATATTTTTTAGTGTGGATGTATTGTCCAACTCTGAAAAATGTGCAGCCGTTGCTCGATTTAACAGTCAGCAATATGGCAGTCGATCCAATCTCCGGCCACATAGCTAAAGAACTTTTTTTGACACAACTGGCTGTGTTAACCGCCATGTTGGTGGTAATCAATCGAGCGATGGCAATGGCTGTACTCTTTCATTAACCATACATGTGGGCCATTTAACCACATGTATGGTTAAATGGCCCACATGTATGGCTAAATGGGGGCCATTTAACCATACATGCGGGATTAGTAGTGAAAGCGTTGGTATTAGGTGGTTTCGCGGCGCGACCACCGACCGTTAAAAACAAAAAGAAATTGCTTAAATGGTGTAATTAGATGATGGCAATCATTTATGTTAAATGTCCTAATAAAAAATCATTAATTCTAGTCACGTTAACTGTTTGTCTTACTGAATACCGAATTTAATAACAACGACAATAATAATAACAGTCACCTTTACCTTATGCTAGCAAACTGATTCTGGCAGAGAGGTACGGTATGTTATAATCAGTTATATTTATTCTGATAATATATCCAGTTATAACCTGGTATTTATATATCAGTTATAACCTTGTATTAATATACTGTACATATATATGATTATCATTCACAGCGCACAGTTGGCTTTTCTCGTTTAAGAGCAGTACAAAGTACAACATTAAATTTATAAATACGATCTTTAAGGCTCTTCTCCAATAAAAATATTCAACATACATTTAGCATAAATTCCAATACACTGAATGTCAACAGTAAAAAAGTTAATCGAGAGAGAGCCATTGGCTTTTACAGTAGTCAAGAGAATTGAATGGTTATGCAAGAACAATTTAATCTGATTGAAACCGCAGTAACCAAGATTTTCCTGGACGTTAATAAAAATTAGGTAACTTCAGGAGAAAATTTAATCACAGAAACATTTTTTGGGAGAATATTTCATAATAGTGCTGATCGTGAGACCCTATAAGCACCATTTACTTATTTTGGTCACATAAAACATTTTAGAGACATTTTAGCATTAATATTCACTCTTTTTAATTGACGGGAACTTCAAAGGTCTGAAATGGACGAATCAAACAATAAAGGCTGTTAAAGTTTGGTAGGAATATTAACTAAAAAATTATCTTTTGCTGCAAAAAAATGTCATTTTAAAAATTTTAAATCATATGTCACTGAAATTTTAAAAATTACATCTTCTCATTTTTATGAAATTTAAATAATTCAATGTTTGGAATACGCACATACAAAGTCATAAAAAACATATCTGAAATCAGATAGAAAATAAAATTCTTGAAAATGTTTCTCGCTATTTTTCTTTTGTTTAAATTATTTTTATTAATTTAAGATAAATATTCTATGTTTTTAAAATGACAAAAAAGTTTTCCAAAACTGACACTAATTTTAAATTGCATAACTATATCGATTAAGTCACTACATAAATCTTTATAAAATATTGTGACAATATCAGTATACTAGAATCGCTTAACAATATTGATTCATCTTTTTTTTTAACATGAACTATTCTATTTAAAAATTCTCGACTTCAATTGACCACATTGGCGGAAAAACTGAACCAGTGATGAAGTCAACACTCCCTAAATTAAATTCTAACAAACAGAAAAAGTAAGAATATTAGAACTGACAGCTTTTAAAATACAGAGAAAACTATAAGCCAGATTTCAGTACCTTCTAAAGATCGTGATAAAATATCCATTCTGTGCTTATTTACAGTGTCCTCCTGAAATCACTTCTAGATCAGGTTACTCAAGGTAAATACACCAGGGAGAGTTACAGAGTGTAACAAAACCAGTCAAACTAAAGCTTGATCATATTGAAGAATAATTTCGTATTACCATTACCATTGTAAACAAGAATGAGTGAATCTGTTTTAATGCAGTTAAAAAGTTAGTCAAACATCCCTAACTTCTTGAAAATGCGGGTTAATATGACCATGTACTTGAACTAAATCGCGATGACGAAGAAATAAAACATAGACTATTGATCGAACTGAATGTTCGAAAAAATATTTTGTAAAATCTTAAGTATCATTATGAATGAACGGGTGTATCTATGTAGAAATAAATCGCTCAATAATAAAAATAAAAGAAAAAGTTAATCAAATAAAGCATATGCTACACTAAATATGCAAATTAAAAATTAATGGGAAAGAAAAAAAAATAGCGTCAATTAAACAGAAAATGTAAATAATAAACCGAGCGTTAATAATAAGCCCAGAAGATGGAAAATAATATAATGATAAAAAATAAATAAATGATTAAATAAATAAAAAGCAACTTCTTAAACGATAGAGTTTGAAAAAACAAATGTAAATAAAAAGTTTTCTAAGTCTAAAAAAAAAAAAAAAAGTCGGAAGAGTTCCAATTTAATTAATTTCCAATGTGTTGAATTAAAAAAAAAATCGTATATTTTCTTAAAAGTTTTCCTTAAGATCGTTAAAGCTAACGGATGATCCGATTGGGGAAGGAGAGGGGGAGGGCGCAGGTAACGTTCTAATTTAATACATCCTAATCCATTGCCAGGAGAGAGAGAGAAAGAGCGCCCTGCACACTTTAGTTTCGATTTCGGAAAATACTAAAAACATCTCAATAATCCCTCACTCAACAACTTCGCGCCACTCGGAATATAGATGGCGCTACCGTGCACATGCGGGTTTTCATAACTCGGAACGTATATAATCGCTCAAAATAACACACTGTATATATAATAATTTCCAGTGGAGGGAAAAAAAAAGAGAGACTGTCGTAAATAACAGAGAAGTTAGAGAGCGTACTCACTTTGGTAGGGCGGCCCAGGGCTTTGCATCGTCGGCCTGAAATGCGGCGAGGAGGCGGGCGGCGGATTGGCCGACAGGTCCGGGTTGCCGCCGTGGTCCGGGTTCGAGGCTACAGAAGGAAGAGAGAAAACGAGAGAAAAATCAGCCAGGTTTGCCAGATGGGAGCGAAAAGCTCGCCAAGCGAAGGTCGCCAAGGCAGAGCACAAAATCGATAACGGGAAAATAAATGTTTACGTATAATTTGTAGATAAAGGGAAATAATAAAGTTAAATTTGACGCGGATGGTTAAGTTGAATGATGGATCAATTGGACGTTGTTTAAAACGAAATAAATAGTCGGGGAAACGATATCTGCGCTTCTCTCGGAGATAACTGTTTGTTTTACTTTCGATGTAGGAGTAATGTTTTTTTGTGTTAATAATGAGAGAATAACTGCATTTATTAATACTAGATGGGGAATATAGATATGTTGTGTGTGTTATGTACACAATAGGGTTGCTTTTCTCCGGCTCGCTGCGAGCGGAATTTTTGAATTCGGTCTTGTAAAAACACTTATTTGTCTTTTTCGTTTGCTTTGTAAGACATTTAATTTTACTGATTTAGGTTTGATCATTAGACTCCATTTCATAGAATTTGAAATTTTTTTTTTATATAATATAATTGTTTTAATGGATAGTTTACTGGATCTATGCAATTTCTTCACTAGCGAAATTGTTCCGCCAAAGAGAACTGAAAAATGTTCTTGTACCTTAAAGGAAGTGTTAGACAATAAGGCATGTAAAAAAGTCAAATGTTTTTATTTTATTTTATGACGGGTACAGATTATGGCCGGACAGTTTTTTCACTGTCATGCAACTACTAATGGCATAACCATACAACCATTCCATTTTCATCCATCATTAACTTCCTTTAATACATACATAAAAATTCACTGATATCATTTACATTTTAACAAAGTTGCACACGATGCATATAATTTCAGAATGTGCAGATATATTAAAATATTTCATTAAAGAAGGCATTAAAAGATTTTATTAAAGAAGACGTTAAAAGATTTCTGAAACTTAAAAACATAGCACAGTACTTACATTAAAGTATTAAAAACATTCTTAAAAATGTAATAATTTTTTAGCATGAATCATCTGTTAGGATGAATTATTTAAATTAAAGAATTTCTTCCATTTAAGATATCGTTTAAGTTGAAAAATATACATATTTACTTATATTTTGCTTAAATTCTACAGGACATAAAATGAGTCAGTTAATAAAATACTTAAAAAATCATTATTTTTTTTTAGATTTGAAAATATTTACATTTCTTGATTTATTACATTATATGATGTTCTCATGAACGAAAAAAAAAATATTCATTATTATTTTACAGAGACTCATACTACTTTAGGTTATTTTTGTAAATCAAGTTTAATAATTACATTTGAAAATGCTATAAGGCTAACTTTACAGTGCTGGGGGGATGCAAGACGAAAAAATATGCCTGTCTCGTCTCGCAAAACAGCTGCAAAGCTTTGTCTTGCATCGAAAAATCCCTAAACAGTAATAATAAAAACCTCTGCCTCGTCCCAGATAAAAGCTGTAAATCTTGGTCTATAATATTCATGTTTGTTAACATACACGATATAAAGTATCCGACAGATAACGGGAAAATTGTGTTAACTTATGATTGTATTTTCATTTTGTTTTGTTTTTTTAGTGGGGGGAGGCAAATGTACAGTCGCCCGGTTAAATACATATAACAGTTTTTAAATAATTCTTTTTTTTTTATTTTGCATTTAATAAATGATTTATCCACTACTTTAAATTCTGTTAATAGAAATTCACTCGAATGATTTTACTAAACGCTTTTGCATAAATTTTCAAGGTTGGTCAGCAATTTATTAAGGTAAAGAAAAGATTTTTTTTATATGTTTAAGTAGGCAATTCCACAAGAAAAAATTTTCTTTTGGGATATCAATCTATAAGTCGAGCTTTCTTTTCATAAATTACAGAGGATAAGCCATATCTAACTTTTTCAAGAATTTAAAATTATATATTTTAAGTTTTATTTCATTACATGTGCTTTTATTTATATCCTTACTATTATGTGTGAAAACTGATTTTACTGTTTGCTTAGAATATCGTTTTGAAGCAAATAATATTTTATTAAAGTGTTAAAATGCTAACTGTGATAGTTTAAAATTTTGATCAAATAATAAACAGCATCTAGAAAAATATGAATTTATATTTATGTATTAATGTTGTTGCTATTATTAGCATTATAGTACTTTATTGGTAATAGTGTAATATTAAGTTACTCCCAGAGTTAATTTTAACTCTTCCAAAAGAAAAAAAGATTTATAAAACTTACCACGGTGAATATCGCGAAAGTTTCACATTTGTACTTGGTTCTCTATATAGAGTCTCAAAGCGTTAAAAGTTATTTTGAGCGGATTTAAAAAATCTATTTTCTTAAAAAATATTTCGGATAACACGAAAAATGTATGTTAATGAAAAGTTCTTGTTACAATTAATATATAGTAGAGAAGTTGTTTTAATGTTTGTTGATGTTTAAATAAGATACACCAGAAAATACTGCAAGTATGCCGCGTAGGCGAATACTTGTAAAAAAATTATTCGGCCAAAGATTGTTGGATACATTCAGCCACACTGAAAGTTTTAAAAATGTTTTGTTTGATACATTTTTAAGATAACATTCCAGCTTATATGAATTCATTATAAGAACACATCAACAATATCAGCACATCAACATTAAATTGATTCATTATAAGAATACATCAAAACTTATTCAGTGTTTTGGTATAGAATACATCTGCACTTGTAAAATTAATGATCTTAAACTAATAAATGTACTTTACACGCTGCATGGTTAATCGTTACATGTTAAACTACCTTTTTTTTTCTACTAATGGCCGGCCTCTGCCTTGAAGGCCGGCAACAGGCCGGAATTGTTGGTTTCTTTATTATGGGGGCACCTAGTAGATGGACCAACGTCGCCCCCTATGAAGGACGGGCATAACAGCCACGCCCAGTCGGGGATCGAACCCCGGCCGCCGGGAGTTGAACCCGGAACCGTAGTACGGTGCTTCACCCACCATACAACTTGGTCGGCTGTTAAACTAACATAGACGCTATTAATGTTATAATAACCAGTTATCATGTTTAAACCATAAATTTTAAACATGTTTAAGTCTAATTTCCCCCCCCATAAACATGTAATCTAAATTTTAAACTACCGTTTAAAATTTAGATTACATGTACTCGAATACTTTTACATGGGGGGGGGTTAGGGGGGTCATAACCCCCCCCCATGAGGAATTTTTTGCCATGCAAAATGTATATTCTTCACTACATTATCACATACACGTACACATATATAATAGTTGTAGTAGTCGTACCCCCCCCCATGAAAAATTTCTGGCTACGCCCCTGCGTGAACCCTCTCAAAAAAAGTGTTCGAGTACAACCAAAATTTCCTATTTTAACTTTACGAATGATTAATTCGTTGTTGAAAAAATTTCAAATCTACAGAAATATGAAAAATTATAATTATGCATAGCCTAATTCATATTTTATGATAAATAGTCTTTAATATACGAAACAAACATAAGAGGCTTGACTTTTACTCGAATACTTTTTTGAGAGGTGTAAGTCAGATGAGTATCTTAATATAAAATTATTTGCGTGGTAATTATGTACATTTGTGAAAATTATGATCACTACTGATATATATTAAAACACATTCATAGAAAAAAAGAATTTTAGTATGTCTAACTTATAAAAAAAAAAAAAATTCCATTGAAAATGGAATTAAAGAGATAAAAGTAATAACAGAATATGTTATAAAAAGATTATATTAATGCAAATAATGAGAAGTATTTTATTTATGATGAAAAGGAAATTAATATATATATATATACAAACTAGTCGCATATTCAGTATACGACTTATTTTTCTAATTTACTATTCATTATATGCCTAACTAAAAATTTAGTCTAACAACTAACTGGCACTGCTGTTTACAGCAAACACGGTTATTAATAATGAAGATAATTGCTAAGCAAACAAAATAATTCGTACGCTCCTAGGAATGCACTTGAAATAATTCCAGTAAACAACAGTAAAATCAAAATAAATAAATAAGGATACGTTTTGCTAAATATTATACAAATGCAAGCAATCAGTACACACTCAGTACATAAGAAACAACTAAAGTACGTACTAAACAATTTATAAACTGCACCGTTTAAATTGTTTGATTAAGTTTAAATAATAAAATACAATGCAACATTAAAGAATAAATTTAAAAGTCAGTACCCGGAAATAAATGAAAAACGAAAAATTTCACTTGTTGCCATTCACGAAAAGAGAGTTATTCATTAATTCTTAAACGCGAAGAAAGAATGGGGGGAAAGGGAAATATTTTTATTCCGCTCTCGTAAAAGCAATATTTTTAAGCGAATTAAATTTAGCTCCGGTTTTAAATGAGGTATTATACCATAGGAGAGGAGATTTGGAATTTTATGTCTAACTTTGTTAAAAATTGTATATTATTAAAGAACAACAGGTAATTAGCTCGGTAGGAAATTAATTTATTTTCGATTTTCGTTATCGCGTGAATTATTAAGTACTTAGAGGCACAGTTGAAAGCAAGAGAGAGAGAGAGCGAGAGAGGGAATAAAGAAATTAAGCGACCTTGATGCGTAGATTTAGGTATTTAATTTGTTTATAAAGATATTTTCGCCGGTATGCAGCCGACGTTTTGTTTTAAATGACCATTTTAATATTTAAAGTACTGTAATTAAATAAAACGATTTCTTATTTGAATTACAGATAATTTTTTTTTTCAAACAAATGCATGAAATACATGTAACTCAAAATTAATGAAGATCTTTGTACATGAAGAACTTTGTACTTAACACACATATGTATATACCGAACTTTTTGTAAACAATATTAGAAAAGGGAATCTCTTTGTTTAAATAAAGAAAAATTAACGTTTTACAGTTCAAATCGATAGAGTAAAAAAACTTCTCTCTCTCCCTCCCTCTCTCTCTCTCTCTCTCTCTCTCTCTCTCTATATATATATATATATATATATATATATATATATATATATATATATTTAAGATTTTTTTGTTTTGTGCATACTCTTGCTCTATAGATTAATCGGATATTCATAATACGTAAGCCCCCTCTAAAGGCTGAAAATTAGAAGTGAAAAGTATTGAAAATTGTCACGAATGAGTTAAATGTTTTCTTTTTAAAAATTGTCTTCAAATTATTTCTAAAATACTTTTTACCAAAAAAGGATGTTAGTTTTTAAACAAAAACTTACAGTTAGAGCATGAAACACGGTTAAACTTGGTTACAACATCACTGAAAAGATCACATAATTATTTGATTCTAAAATGAGTTACATTGCTCGTGGGGTAGTGTTTTACGGGCAAGTCGACTGGCACAGAATATTTTGACGTTAAAAGAGAGTTAGAACTTTAATTGAGGTCACTATAACCGAGTTCCAGAGGCGTAGCCAGGGGGGGGATATCGGGATATATCCCCCCCCCGAAATTTTTGGATTAGTGATGAAATTCCGTCTATTTATACACATATAAGTTCATATCCCCCCCCCCCCGAAAAATTTTCCAGGCGCATATCCCCCGAAAAATTTTCCTGGCTACGCGCCTGCCGAGTTCAGCAGTATTTGTAGCCCAGTCCCCCCTAAACTAAAATCCTGGGTGCGCCACTGTATATATACATATATATTCTTGTTTTTCTATAGTAGGATAGGACCTAAATGTGTGGAGTGAATATCTCTTTTGATATGCCACACAGCCGAAATCTTACTATTTTGTTGTCCTTAATTATAATCTTGTCGGTATGATCCCTGAAGAATGTCCCAGAGGTTATAATTTCGTTCCATTTATTCTGGTATAATTTGGTTCATTGCACTTCGAATTTCATACTGTTTCGCAATCTGATTCTGATGCATGCATTTATTTTTTTTCCCTACGGGGTATGTCAATTTTGCAGTAACATTCTTTGTGTGTTTTGCTTATATATATATATATATATATATATATATATATATATATATATATATATATAATATTGGACTGTCATAACTGCTGCTGAATGATTCCTTGATTCGTAAGTTTAGCCATTTTACTATATGTATGTATATACATATAACTCTGCTGTTCCAGCCTGGTTAGGGGGAGACACCCCCCCCTGAACCCCCCTAATTTTTTAGTTTCATTATTGCCATATTAAAACGACATTAATTGGCTATGTCATTTTATCTCTCACCTTTTCGTGTATTTCGCCTGGTAACCCTATGTTAAAACTTTTATGATTGTAACCTTTTTATAGAAAAATACATGTGATGCATATTCTACAGCTTACGAATTATTGTAACAATAGATTAAAGTTGTTGTGAACTAATAGTATTTAAATATATGTAAAATTATGTCGCTTTTTTGGGACACATTTTTCGGACAATTTTCAATAAAGGGTGCGAGAGATAAAATGGCATAGTCATTAATATACAGAGTGAATTTGACATAATCTGCCAAACGAAAAGGGGTGAAGGAACAACCTATGTGGAGCATAAAACACCTTAGAAAACCTGTCCTATTTCTAACCGTTTCTGAGTTATAGTGGATAGAAGGAAATTATGTTTTTTTGTTATACCGTCTGAAAAACTCCAAATTTGTGAGGTTTGTGAAAGACCTACGTACAAAATAAACACATATTTAGAAAGAGCAGAAAAAATCCTATAGGGTGGCACCATTTACATCAGAATATCTGATGTAAATGCGCTGAAACATTGGCGAAGTTAACAATCGAATTGTAGCCAAAAACTGTAACCGGCGATTCCGCAAACACCCTTCTAGCTACAAGCATTCAAATGTTAAACACAAACTGGTCCATTCCACAAGCTTTAGAATGAGCCCACATTAAAGCATATTGGTGGTCTAGATCAGAAGAAATGTAATTTTTTGATTGCAATACATCACCGAAATCGGAGTTCATCGAATAAGGAGACTCATGAGGGACCACGGTCACGGTCTTTCCTGTTGTTAATATGATGTCCGGCTTGAACCTGCTGTTTTGTCAGATGCAAAGACGAAAGCTATAAAGCCAGTCAACAAAAGTAGCATTTTATTAAGTTTAGAAGTACAAGAATGGAAACAAAAGAAGTATGACATTTCCCACGTCTTTCACAAAGGAATATGCAAAGAAATTACCATTGGGTATCTCACCTCTACTATAAAAACACATACTATGCATTATTTAGTTAGTAATAGAATTGTTTATGTTTAATTTACCCAGCATCTAGTATTCGTTTGAATTTTTGTGGATTTTTTAGGAATTTATAGGAATTTATAGGAACACCGATTTCGGTGATGTATTGCAAACAAAAATTACAGTGATGCTTGTAGCTAGAAGGGTGTTTGTGGAATCGCCGGTTACAGTTTTGGCTACAATTCGATTTTTAACTTTGCTAATGTTTCAGCGCTTGTAGTTCCTCATAAAATAGAGATGTCCTGATGTAAATGGTGCCACCCTATAGGATTTTTTTGCTCTTTCTAAATATGTGTTATTTTGCGCGTAGGTCTTTCAGAAACCTCTCAAATTTGGGGGTTTTCAGACGGTATGACAACAACAACAACAAAACAGAATTTCTTTCTATCCGCCATAACTCGGAAACGGTTAGAGATAGGACATGGTTTCTACGGTTTTTTATACTCCACATGGGCTGTTACTCCAACACTTTTCGTTTGGCAGATTATGTTAAATTTACCCTATATATATTTATATAGTATAAAAGTCAAGCGGGTATTCAGACTTTTCATGAAGTAATTTACAAATATGTTTTCCTAATGGCCGGGGTAGCTACAGATTACATGGGTTTAACATATCGCGGGCCGGACATGTTGATTCTTTTTTTTATGGAAGCACCTAGTAGAGAGACCAATCCTGCCCCCTATGATTGGTCTCCTAATTTTGTATAGATTCCATATGAGAGATCTAGAACCTCGATTACCACCCTCGAAAGTATCGTTTGAAGATAGTTAGTTATTTACAGAACGACTGATATGATTTTTATAGATTCTTTTAGAATAGGAGCGGTGACACACCCTCTTTGAACATGGATAGTATTTTAAAATCATATTGTCTGGCCTGTTGCCTTTTTTATTAAAAAAAAAAGAGGAAAAGGTAAAACGCTACGAATTTACAGTTTTTTTTAAATATTGGGGTGAGATATTGAAAATAGCGTACGTCCATGGCTTCATATACTAATGGAGGGTATGCCTGAATTCATGGTCTAAACTTTAAGGGCAGGTAAATTACATATAACGAAGAATTTTTTAATAGCTATCTTGGCCGGAAATGAAAACTCGTAGGGTTAAAAAAAGGAAATGCAGAGGAAATGAAAAAAAACCCCCTCTTTATGTGCATAATATTACTGTTAAGTGCTCACATATGCCATCACCAGTTTCGATACAAGCAGAGGTAACATGTAATCTAAGAGTAAACATGTAATCTAAATTTTAAACTACCGTTTAAAATTTAGATTACATGTACTCGAATACTTTTACATGGGGAGGGGTTAGGGTGGTCATAACCCCCCCCCCCCCCCATGAGGAATTTTTTGCCATACAAAATGTATATTCTTCACTACATTATCACACACACGTATACATACATATATATGAGTCGCAGTAGTCGTAACCCCTCCCATGAAAAATTTCTGGCTACGCCCCTGGATAAGCCTTGCATCTATTAAGTGATTGGTCCCAGACAGCACAGCAAACTTGCATCAAACTTGCAGCAAGCTTGATTTATCAAGTCAATAACCTTGAAAATTCCAGTTGTGTAAGCTTGATTCAAGTGTTCTAGTTTTACACTTGTCCAGCTTGCATTAAGCTTGACATTTCAAGCTTAAAAAATTTTCTAAATACACGAGGCGCCCGCGCCCCACATACTTTTTTTTCCCGCGCATTTTCCCCCTCTATGCTGTAATTTTAAGCTGTTTCCATCTTACGTCGACGGCTGGGTTCGATCCCGGGACCTTTCGATTAGAAGCCAAGCGCGTTATCCATTCAGCCACCAGAGCCTTGTGCAACTATGACTAAAGTTTGAAGTGAATTATTAAGCGGTTTTCTGGCCGGATTGATAAGTGGGCGATATGTTATTTGTTTTTTATTTTTTTATTTTTCCATGGGATGCATCAAAATTAAAATAATTTTATGTGTGATTTAGAGACTCTACTAATAAGGAAATAAACATAATATAAACTTAAGAGCAACACATGTTTTAAAACTTTCGCAACACTCATGAGCAATACTGCCGCTGGCCAAAATCGAAACAAACGACTGATTTTGAAATCAATTTCGTAGTATAATTGTATTTTATTTTGAAGAATTTCCATATTTGGAAATATAGAATGGGTTTACTTACTTAACACAAATTTTGTGTTAAGTAATCTGAAATCAAAGAAACAGATAGTTAAACGTTACTTCGAAATGCTATATCACAGTTGCTAACATAACATGTATGGAATACAAACACTTTAGTCATTTTTGTAAATATATATAATAACAAATAATTGAAAAATTTTGCTATTTTTTAACGCTAAAAATTCTCTTTACAAATGTGGTTAGTTATTTTCCTACATATATTGGTATGCTATATCGATATAGAGCATTTCGAAGAATTAAAAATAAGTTTAAATTAATTTATACAAATGTAAATTTGAATTATTTTCATTGTTCATACTTTATAATTAAAAAAAATATTCAACTTCTGAATTTTTTTTTATCCTTTGTAATTTTATTTTAAAATTGCCGGTAATATTGCACTGGTAATAAAAAACCCATCCCCATTAAAACACATCTTTTACGAACTTTCAACAAATTGGCTAGACAATTAATGTCCATTCTCTTTCACAGATGGCGCCATCACCGCACTTTGCAAGTCAAAATCCAGCTTAAGCCAACCTTGCATTGCCAAGCCAAATCTCAAGCTTGATTTAAGCTTATGTGCTGTCTGGGGTGTAACCTTTCAAAGATGCCATTTGTTTCACAAACAGATGCAGCAATGACCGATAGTTTTGCGATTAGGTTCCCATCAGTGTCAATTGCAGTCTCGTCGACAAGTGTCATGAGATGTCCGCATAATAAGAAATTGATACTTTATAAATCTGGGTTTAACGATTGGCTCACCTCGTTCAATTCATCGAGGGTCAAAGGTGGCATTTGAGCAATCACAAACATTATTGCGTAAATAGGCTGGAGAAACTTAATGGTGAAACCATATTTACAATTTTCATTTCCGATCCCCATACTGCTATACAAAAAATGTTTCGTTATATGTATTTTACGCACCCTTAAAGATTGGCTCATAAATTCAGGGACACCTTGTATAATAATTTTTTAAAAAGTGCGTTTGTGTGCTCGTGCCTTCGCTAGTGCAATTTTAAATTGTAGCATAGTAAATTTTACAGGCATAGCCACTTTATATGGAGTCAAAAAAATTACATTTGTATCGCATTTATCCAACAGTGCCGTAACGAACCACTACGGCACGGTGGTGTGCCACACTAGTGGCTGAGAGGTTCTGCTCTCCAAACTGGAAGGCGGTAGTTACCAGGTACGAACCCCCTGCGTACGAACCCGGTCGCCAGGTATGAACCAGGTACGAACCCGGTCGCACCTCTCGACCTAACCGTTCGGATTTTTCGGTGGTTTTCTCCGAAACCTCGCATAAATACGGCAGAGCCGGCCCAAGGAGCGTGCGGGGTCCCAGGCGAAGCGCAAGCGCGGGGCCTCTTTTCTATCATGGCTTATGCAAGGGCGTAGCCAGGATTTTCATTAGGGGGGGGCAGGACATGGAGTCTAACCGGAGAATGCCCGGCTTGTCATAATCAGACCCTATGACTAGCTCATTTTAGGGGGGGCAGCTGCCCCACCCTGCCCCTCGCTGGCTACGCCCATGGGCTTATGTAAGTTACTACTAGCAGTGCTAGAACATTTTACCTTAATTTCTCTGTTTTTTTCGGGATATATCACAACAATCTACCAAGCTCGGTCTAATGTGATAGCAAAAAAATGGCCCAGGAGCATGGGCGCCGGCAGCATAGGGCAAGGGGGGCAATGCCCCCCTGGATTTTTGTATGCAGTGTTTTCCCTTGCTTTTTTGCTCTTTCCAACATGGTAACCATACGTTAAAGTAGTCTTTGCCCCCCTTGGGTAGTCTTTGCCCCCCCCCTGGAAAATATTCTGCCGGCGCCCATGCCCAGGAGCGGGGTCTCTTTAAGCGCGGGGCCTTAGGCGATCGCCTACATTCGCACCCCCCTTGGGCCGGCCCTGAATACGGGCTAGGATCCCTTAGAAAGTCCCCCAAGGAAGGCTTTCTCCTATAGACCTAGAACCCTAGTGCAGTCAATCGATCTTAATCTACAAACACCAATGTAATGAATGTGTGACTGAGTCAACAGGATACAATAAACATGTCAAGAGTATTTCGATTGCTAAAATAATGTTTACACGCATACATATCATCATACGTATTAGCAAGCCTAATAAAGAAATAGGGAATGTTTTCATAGTTGCAGGCAACGAAGGAAATACCTATGCATAATATAATCAGCGAAATATTTTTTCCCCCATTTGCCTCGCTTAAAATGAGTTTAGAGATGGTGTTTGCGAGTGTTTGTAAGCTTGGCATGTTTCCAGTGTGAGAAGCCATTAAGACCTCGTTCACAGCATGTTCCGGAATTCAGATGAAAACAAGCTCAAAAAGAATATTAAGTGCAAATCTTTTATTTTATGCTATATAAATTTGCATTATGCATCTACATTTATAGATAATTTGTTGTTGAACCCTTCTCTTATCGACTAGCTTCGAATGAAAAATCGAAAAAAAGAAAAAAAAAAAATGTGTGAGAAACGAACGAACAGTTTTGATACTGGTATAAATAAATAAATAAATAAATAAAACTTTTTTTTTTTAAATTTTTGCTGGCAAAATTGGGCGCATTTTGTGAACATATGTTTTTTTTTTCTTATCTTAGCAACCTCAAAGAAAAAAAAAGAATTCAAGAAAGGGAAATATTCTTATTTTGTTTGAAATAAAATATAATTCTAAAACGAAGGGAAATAAGCTAAGATGAATAAACTGAATTTAAAAAAATGTCATGAATCCAGTCATGTTGAATCTTTTATAGCATTCAGTAAAGATAGTCTCATACAGCGCCGCAAATTCAGCACAAACCTTGATTAGAGTGCCAGACCCCCCCCCCCCTTTGGAAAGATAACTGGTTTTGGTAAACCTGTAGCGAGGCGCCCGAGGAACGTGCCCCGTTTGCTCTCCCTCCCCCTCTCCTAGTTGCGGCTCTAGGCTCATCACAACCCATAATCTTCTTCATTTAATTAACAAGTTCATGAAGTTCTTATTACAGTGTCCAACAAAACTGAAAAGTAATTATAATTTCTGATTATCTATCTGTCCGCCCGAGATACAACTGAAATAAATACTGCATCGATTTCTACTAAATTTATCGGTTCTTTCATTCCAACAAAATATTCTTTCGATAGAGCTTTCAAACGAAAAAAGAACATTTGATCGGTTTCAGTATTTCACGAGCAAAACAGTGCAACTCTTTTAATTGTAAAAAGTAAGAATTAGTAATTTATTTGTGCAGTGTGCATAAAACTGATTCAGCAGCACACAATACAATAAAATAAACTTTGTTTACTAAATATAGCCTTTCGTTCGCTGTGAAAAAAAAAGAAAAAGAAAAAACTAATTAATTTAGTTCAATAAGCCATACAAGTGGTTTCGTTCAGCCAAACATCTTTGCTTCCCCCCCCGTTTTATCCCGCGTAAATAAATAAACAGTGTATCAGTAAATATGTTACTTTGAGGTATGGTTTAAAAATCTTTGAAAATATACTTTCCAAAGTGCCTTGAGCAAAACTCCCGTTCAATTTTTGTAGATTAATCATTTCGAATAATTGCCGCGCGTCAGTTTAATCTGTTAACTGCACTGAGTATCTTCATTTGTAAATGTCCTGACAAGTGTTTAAAATTCAACTCGTTATTGAGCAATAAAGAGCAGGATCAATTAAATTGTCTCTCATGACGTTTCAGAGTTGCTTAGGAATTTTGGTTTGTCTCTGTCTGTTCCTTGCTCTGACGTCAGTAAATATACAAAACTATCACGCAGTTTTTTAAAGTCGAAATATTCCGTCGCTTAATTAATTCTGCAGAAGAATAATCGTAATTAATTCTACAGAATGTACTGTTTTAATTAGATTTGAAATTAAATATATTTTTTCTACTTTCTATGAAGTAAATGGTTCATATTTGTGCTTAACTAAATCTTTATATGGATATCTAGCCAAAGTTTTTTACAAAGGAAGTTGAATTTTACTTTTCCATAAAACAGTTTAAACTTCAATGTCATTCCAAAAGTCCGATGTAGAATTCAATAGATTTTTTTTTCTCATTTTTAGTAGATCTACTCAGGATAAATTACTTTCAATGCACGAGTCTGTAAACGCTTGTGGCATGAATTTAATTTGCAATTTCTTGAAATTGATAATAAGGAAAAGGGTAATTAATTCAACGTTATACAAAATGTTTAGAATATAAGTTTTAAATAATTAAAAATGTTATCATGAAAGACTAAAATAGGAATTATTAAAGCTAAAATAAGTTACATATTATTAGGTTGGCAAAAAAGCAATTTCGATTTACATAACATTTATTCCTAAACTACACGACTGATCAGTTTGAAAGTTTGTACAGATACGCAGATAAATATAGACAAAAATATAGGCTGCTATAAAAACTCTAAAACTCAATTATCTGCACGAGGGATCTAGGCCTATGGGTAGGGTGCCCTCCGTGGGGGTCTTTCTAAGCGGTCCTACCCATATTTACGCTATTTTTCGGAGGAAGCCACAGAAAACTCTTGCCAAAATTATTATTATTATTATTATTATTCGTTTTAGGCCTTCGGTTTTTTGCTGAGAATATTGTTATTATTACAAAAGTTAATTATATTTCGAATGTCAGTTTTAATACAAGTTTAAAGCACTAATAAAGCACTAAAAAGTAAAAGCATTTTAACAAAAGTGGCTTTTACTTTTTTCGCATTCTTAGATTTCCTTTCGCAATTTGAGAAAAATGCGGCCATAACCACATACTCTAACATTCTTAAAAATATCCCTAAAGGAATTTTTGGGCAACCCTGTATATGTGTGTATAAAGTTATTTGTGGAAGCATTTGAATGAATAAACTTAGTTCGATCCGAATTCAAAAGCAATCCGAAACACATTCAGACTCTCTTTAAAACTCCACTTAGAAAATAAACGGCGATCTAATATGGATTACTCCACATTCATTTACTTTTGCGGAATATTTCACTTTAATTCACGCCGTAACTATTTACGACTCGAGCAAAATACTAATTTTGTCATTAGAGCGAAAACATTATGAAGATTCATTTAAATATTAATAAGCTTCGGTCATCAAGAAAACGCTCCTCCGATAAAATAATGATTAAATAAATTATTTTTCTCTATTATAAAATGGAATTATTAATTAAATGCAGAGTTTCTTCTCGCAAGCGTATAACGGTCCCCTTTTTTAAAAAAATGCATATTTTTGAGTGTTTGATTCTCTAATTTATTTTATTTTATTTTATTTTTATTCTTCTTATCAGAAAAATCGAAATAAAAGGAAGATTTATTTTAAAAACGTTTCTTTTCCGGAATAAAATTTGTTAAAACGTTCTTGTCTGCGAAACGAATTAAAATTTATCTGTCTTTTTTTTTCTTAATCAAAACTTCTTAATTATTCATTCATTGAAATCGTTTATTGTTGAAAACTCTTTAAACAACAATGTAAAAATGGATAATTTAAAAGTAAAGTAAAGTATTATATTTAAAGACCTTGGCGTTATGTTCATTAGGGTAGCGAGAATTTTTGAGATCGTCTGAGATTTATATCTCAGAATTAGGTCAATTTAAATCTTGCTGCCAAGAAAAAAAAAGGGGGGAGTGCTGGAATTTTAGGTATTTAATTATTGTACAAATAGAAGACTTTTCTCCGTGGATATTTAGTATGTATCAAATGCTATGTTTCAAAAAGTTTATTTTTATATTAGAAAATTGTAGTCATGGTGCTTACATTGGTATGTGTTATCCCAACTATACGTAATCAATTTCTTCTACAAGTTCGTTAAACTTTTAGTATTAAAACAATTTACAAAACTAACAGGGAAAAAAATACAAGGTTTTTATTAATACTTACGAAAGTTTCACAGAAAAGACGGATTTTGCCATTGCTGTAACTCATTCATTCAGCTTGGAAGTAGTTTATTTATTTATTTATTTTGTTTGATTTTTATTATTTAAAAATCATATGTAGAAATTTTAATACATACATTTTACGCATAATTTCATAATATAGAATTTACGCATTTATCTTTTTCTGTAGATAAAGAAAAAATATATATTATTAAAACTTTTCCAATTTTTATTTTTTATAAAAAAATTTCTATTAACAGTTCTTTTTCATTTACAAATTCTCTGACATGTCATATTTATTTATTTATTATTTAAAGCTTTATAATATTTTTTCATTGTCCTTCACTCACTTTTCGATGAATGCTGACAATTCATTGTATTCTACCATGCGTTTACAACCAGAGATGCAGATACATAGTTTTCAATAGGTGGTGTTTATATCAAGATTTTGATATGAATAAGAATACTACTATTATTATAAAGTATTTTCAATTTTGCCCCAACTAATTCATAAAATAGTTTCGTAAATATATTGTATTTTCTTTTTAATGTGTTTGTTTCTAAAACATCAACTGTATGTCAATTTTGCTTTGTTCATGAAACATACAGCTTTAACATATTCACATTGCCAAAAAATAAAAAAAACGCTAGATTTTTTTTAAAGGATACTTGGCATTTTTTGGCAAATTAATCGAAGCAATGTTAGTACCTACAATAATTCATACACGTGAAGAGCATTAATATATAACTATAATCAAACAAAGTGTTTTTTTTTTTTTTTTTTTTTTTTAACTGTTAGACGTAAATCATGGAATAGTTATAGATTAAGAAAAAATAAAACTTTTGGAGCTGAGCTTACAACTAACTATTTTGCTAGTGTGGCAGTTTAGTACAGATTCCTTAGATTCAGGATAGACATCTGTATCTAATTTCGCTGTTGGGTACTTTATTTCGTAGTAATAAAAAGTATTTTAAAATGTAGTAGCTAAAGGGGGGGGGGGAAAGAGAAAATTAGACTTTTTCGTGGCATTTCACACACACACACAATTTTTTTTTTTTTAAATCAATGTAGTATTGATACTTTTTTAATCTCTTTTCACATTTTATTTATCATATAGATGCAGGGGCGTAGCCAGAAATTTTTTATGGGGGGGTTACGACTACTGAAACTCACATATATGCATACATGTGTGTGATGAGGGAGTGAAGAATATACATTTTGTATGGCAAAAAAATCCTCATAGGGGGGTTATGAGCCCCCCTAACCCCCCCCCTTGCCTACGCCCCTGTATAGATGACTATTAATGAAATAATTTAAAGAGGAAAATTTTAGCTTACTATATAAAAGAGCTTTTATGTAAGGTGTGCAGTAAGTACAACACACTTTCTTAAAAAAGTTCTAGGGTAAGTCAGAATTCTTATTTCGGTTTTAAAGGTTTAGCTTAGCTTTCGATTACTTTATGGCTTAGATTTTGGCTGTTTACATATTTAAAGATTTATTTTTTTATTTTTTTTTTAATGCTTAAATGCTTCAAATGCATATAGTATAAGTTATATGTTGTTGAAATCGTCTCCGTTTGCTATATTTTTAGAGCAGTTTTGAATCACATTGCATGCTACTCGCAAATAATCTATTCGTTTAACCCTTTGAGGCGCAACCCTTTCCCAATGCTGAAAAAAGGGTGCGCGTTGCCATCGCTCAACTTAACTACCAGCAAGATGGCGGACGATCGAAACGTTCATCGCAGCCACAGATCTAGAGACCCTTTTTTGACGACAGCTGGTTGTGCCGCACAGTCAGCTGCGTCAGAAAAGGGTCTCTAGATCTGAGGCACACGATGAACGTTTCGATCGTCCGCCATCTTGCTGGTAGTTAAATCGAGCGATGGCAACGGCTGCCCTTTTTTCAGCATTGGGCAATCTATCCAGCTGTTCTCGCATTCTTCCAATTTTCAGCAGATGTCAGTGCTGTTAAAAATAATCGTGACAATTTTTTTACGGGAAATGACGTGTAAAAAGTAAAGGATTCTCGTGGAGCTATGTCGCCCGCAACTATTTTTATAGAAATCAAATCTATTCTTCGTGACTGGCAACAGTCAAAACGTCGGAGTTTGGTGTTCCCAGAGCGGGATCACTGCGCGTTAAAGGGTTAAAACCATTGTTATAGAAGAACAAATGGATAGACTGCCCAAAGGCGAAAAGGTGCAGCGGTTGCCATCGCTCGTTTTAACTACCAGCAACATGGTGGTCGATCGAATTGCTAACAACCAGGCAAGTTCTTTCGTTCTGTGTCACGTGATTGCCGATTCGATCGACCGCCATGTGACTGGTAGTTAAACGGAGCGATGGCAACAGCTGCACTTTTTGTTGTCTTTGTTATATCCAAAACATTTATTTTCGGATTTGTGCGCCTGGTTTAAAGAATTCGCTTATGAATTCTCGTCGAATAAAGTGGACAACACAGATACCGGTTTTACTTGCACAGAGAAGGGAAATTGAACAGCCAGGAGATTCAGTGGGAATCGAACCCACGACCGTGCGCTTTGGCGATTAACGTGGACGGCCTCGCTTTTTCAGCGTCGGGAAAAACGGCATGTTATCCAGATTTTCTTCTATATCGAAGTTTAAAACACATGCAACCTAAAACAATAACAAAGGGCATCTGCCAGTGCATTACTTCCTGAAGCACACCGTACGCTTAAACAATGCGCAATCCCCCCCCCCCCCCCGCCCACCTTAGCTGTCCGACTGCGCCGTCAATTTCCAGACTCCATGTTTCGTTCGCAAATAAATGCAAAAGCGTGGCGAATCGAGACGGTTGCCGTTAATTACGAATTCATCAGCGGCCGAATTGTCATTCGATTCAGCCATTACTCATAATATTATTCACGGCGGCAGTTAGTGCTTAGATTTATGAAGCTGAGTTGTGTTCACCCCTGTATACTTACTCTCACGCAACTCCCGGGGAAGAAGGGGGCGGAGGTGGAGAGAGAAATCTAATTGTCGATTTTCCATTCAATTGCTCGCGCGAACTGTTTTAAAGCGGCAGGCATTGTCAAGGTAATATGTTTTACGCACGCGTATTTTGAAGTGGGTGTTTAGAAAGGCGCGCGAAATTCGGATGGCTTGACTTGGCTTTGCTTTTTTCTCGTTTAGGTTAAATATGTATATACATTTCTATAGCGGTTGTGTTGATATGTCAGTTGCAGCTTTTCACAGAATAAACAATAACAAAAAATGGCACACAATTGTTTGTATCATCATATCGAACACTTTATTATTATTATTATTATTATTATTATTATTACTTTCTTTCTTTTTTTTACATGGACGCTGAAACAGACCGAGGAATATTATAAATAACCGTTTGAACACAGCGGTTTTCAATGGACGGACCACCGAAAACTCCCTTGTTGTCGCAAGGCGGATTAGAAAAATATATAAATAAGTTTTATGGTATACAAATACACATCATTCATATACCTACATCAAAGGTACATTTTAAATTTTAGTTACTTTTACTGCTTATAGCTTCATTTTAGAAATACTCTCTTAATTTTCCCTTTGTGATTTGTATCATGTTTCAATTTTAGTATCTTTTCTGATTTCTCTTACTATCTGTCATAAAATCAAACACGTTAAATAATAGGCAAAGAAGTATGAAAGAGTATTTATTTATTTATTTATTTTTGAACGTAGATGATAATTATATAGAAACAAATAATTTAAGTAAAAAAGCCAGTTTTTCAAATGCTACCCCCTCTCCTTGTCAAAAAAAAAAAAAAAAAAAAATATAAGTTCGTGGATTTTTTTTTTTTTTTTTTTTTTTTGCGCGTGTTCTTTTATTTACCATATTGAAACGTGGTTTTTGTTCATTTTCTATAGGTAAATGTATCATTCTGCTACCCCTGCCAATATTTTTTTTTCTCAAAACGATTTAGAGAAAATTTAGCTAAAAATTCGACTTTCCTAATAGCACTTGGATGGTAGAGTACAATCTTCAGCGATTAATAGATTAAACGTTAGCTGACAATTGTTGAAAAGCACGAAGAAGTATTCGGTGGTGCCAGTTGTCCTGTGTCCAGCTTCAAGCTCAACATATATTCTTACTGGTGAGCGGAAAAAGCACCAACCGGAAAACTAGGCTATGGTTTAGGGCCCCCAAAGTTTTAGGGGCAATTATTAAAATAGTTTAAGACAGAGTACACCATAAAAATTATATTTGGTAACAGTGATTATCAATTAAAAATGTTAATATCATCAAATAAAAAACAGGATGATAAATCATTTCGAATGCATTGATCACAACGCAGGATTCCCAAAAATCTTAATTAGGCCCTAACCTCTTAGTTTTTCATGAATATTAAAGCGCAAAGTGTATATTTCGAGTGCCTACATCCCTATCCCCACTTTTTCTCACAGTGATCACTCCTTTTGCTTTCAAAAAAATCTTTAGTTATAAAATTTAATCTCAAATGAAACACATTTTATTTTATTATAAAAACAATATGTTTAGATTTTAAAGTATTTGTGAACTTAAAAATAAGTAAAGATAACAAAACTACTTTTTTTTTTTAGTTTAGTTTTATCCCTAGTCAGTTTATAATGCCTAAATCACCTTATGTAAATTGTGTCGCATTCACGTTTATTCACTTTCACAGAAACATGAGAAGTTTAAAAAAAAAAATCTAATCTTTCAAATATCTTTTTATTTTTTCTAATAAATACTTCGGCTTAGCTGTAAAATTAAACCTGAAAGCTATTTTTAGTGATGTGTAACAGTTTAAATAAATAAATAAAGTTGCATTAACAGAATTTCTTTTTTATTTCTACATAAACAAGCATTTCCTCTTGAAAATAATCAATTAAAGAAATAATTAAACACTTTACATAGTTTAATTCATTGAATTTATTATAATCTGTCAATTATTTCATTTGATTGTTTTGTTGAACAAGAACCTGAATGGAGACTCCAGAAGCGGCCCTACAGTTTTAACGTGCACATTCATCGTGTGCACATGTTTTTCTTAGATCCTTAGCCCGGTTCCCTTAAAATGGCCTGTTTCTATCTCAAATTAATATTAAGCAGTATTATTAAAGCTCATTCAAAATAATGCAATAAACTAAATATAGAAAATAAGAAGGAGAATGTTTCTGTCAGTCTGTTTGTATGTACATTTATTCGTTATAGGTGCCTAGATCGTACGTCAGATCTGGACTAAATTTGGCGCACTGGACTATCGATCGATTTCTTTCTATGTCCATCGTGGCTTCCCGGCACAGGTCTTTGAATGTGTACGCTGGAGGGCCTCAGTGGTAAAAAAGATGCCGGGACGCAACTACGGACATAGGAAGAAAAACTGCATTCGCGCCTTTGCAAAAGTGGGAAGCGAAGCAAAATATAATTTTTAAGGAAGTTATGCCTTAACACTTAATGTACCCGGCAATGCCCGGAACAGGAGTTGTGTTGTTGTTGTAAAACAGGGAGGGGATGGGGGAGGCACTCGATGTATATTCGTATTTTAAACCGAATTACAGAAATTTGGCCCCAAATCAAATTAAATAACATCTTCTCATTTACTCAAAACCCATACAGATGGGCAGGTGGGTGTTTGACCCCCCCCCCTCTTTTCAAATCCAAGAGACCCATTAAAAGCAAATCAAAATTAGTTTATGTCAAATATTTAAAAAAACCAGAGTTGGACCCATAAAAAAATCCTCGGGGGGGGGGGGACAACTTTATTTACTCCTTTCTCTTATAAATGCATTTCAATTTACAAATCAAATTTACAGTTCAAATTACAAAGTCAATCTTTTATAGTCTAAATTTTATTTATCATGAGGGTGCGCGTACCTTTGCAATCTGCTAGTGAAAATTTTAATTTTGAGGAGCGTTTTTTCCGGGTGGCACTTTTTCCTACATTTATTATTACTATTATTATTAATAGTCATCAGGCTATTTGCGATCGTGTACCGGGTCGGGTTCTGCCTGCTAGGGGCAAATCTAAATACGTGCTTATGCTTACTAAGACGATGGAGATAGAAGTAGCCTTTTCATGTAGACAGTTTGCTGTATATGTTATGCAATAACGTATGGATGCCATCTGTCGGATATTGTGTATGAATCATTATTTCATGCATAGAACTTAAAAATTTTAGAGAGGGTACGCAGAGAAATTTATTTTTTATCATGGCTCATTTTCTAAAGTATATTTTGCCGTAGTTTGGGGGTGGAGGGGAAGTAGTAGGGACAAATCCTTTTTTCCACCAATCCAAAATCCAAAACATCCTTTGGTTCATAAACATACTTTTATAGTTACTGCTAAGAGAATTTGATCCTTTATAAGATGAAAGTTGTTTTTTTCAAAGAAACCACCCACTTAGAAAGGATTAGAAAGAGATATTAAGAAATTTACATTCTTAATTTTGTTTTTGTACTCCTATGCAATGTACGTTTTGTTGGTCAAACATTTTGCCGTTTTTGCTTTCGTGCAATGTTGGTGAGTGATATCATAGCATTCACTGTTATACTGAATTGTTATTTGTGACACTGTAATACCTGACACAGAAATGCGATCCCAGAGAAAGTAAAATGGCCGCTTAGAAGGGTACTTTGGACAAATTCTATTTGAACTAGACGCGTTTGACGGCTGCCATTCTTTTAGGCAACCACCAGAAAACTATTTTAGTTCTAGGCAATAAAAAAAATTCTACCTGCGTTAAATATTTCCTGAACGCTTTCTCTCGCACAAATAAACAATCAAAGGCCAAATAAACGTTTCATTCGAATGAAACTAAACAGCTGTCTCGAGTGTGCGCTAATTCAATCAAAAACCTTGCTCAATTAAATCAACCAATTTTTTTACTACTCTGCCTCGCCAAAACTAGGCGATATCGGTGGACTAGACCCGTTTCGCCAAATAGGATTTTTCGCACCTCTCCAAAAGCTGGGCATGCGCTAGTTTTCTTGCTCCAATAGGTGGCGCTGCGATTCCTCGTCGTAATTTTCTCTACCGCTATCGAACTGAAGTGAAGTGAAAACAGGATTGGAGTGTACGGCGGGGGGCTGGAAAACGCGAGAGGGAGAGAGAGAAAGAGAGAGAGAATGCAGGCGAGTTCGTTAGAAAAGCCCAGCTGACCAAAAATAACCTGGCGCTATGCCCTATGTGTCGGCGAACCCCACGCGCTCCCCCTCGCCTTTTCTAAGTCCTGTCAGGCCAACTATTGATCAGTGTGCCCGTGTGTGTGCTGGGTAAACGGGGGTGTAGAAGAGAGGCCCGCCAGGAAATAAGCTCCACTGAAGCCTTTCACTTTTGTCCCTTCAGGCTGTCACGAGGCATGGAAGTCTCAGCCCCCCCCCCTGCCCCCCGTCTTTCCTAACTTTGCTGAAGAGAAACTATCCCCCCCAACCAAGTGCCTCTAGCTGAAACCTTCTCGAGTGGGCGTACAAGTAAATGGGGTGGAGGGAGGGGGGTGGGCAACGCCGCAAGAGGCCTTTCCTTCCTTCCTTCGTTCCATCCATCCATTCATCCATGGATTCATCCATGCACACACACACACCATCCATCCTTGCATCCACACACTGGAGGGTTTTCACAGGGTTTGGTGGCGCCTCCTGTCGGTAACTAGGGAACGAGCGCATTCCGTTAACCTAATGCAATAAAAATGTTACATAACGTAACATCCGATTCCCCACGTAATGGCACCGAGTTGTACGAAATGAGATTAAAAATTACAGGTAAGCATACGAGCATGGGCATCTGACTCCCTTCGAGCGTAACATTCAATAGGGGTGGCGAGTCAAAACTGAACGCGTTTTGCCGAAAGGGGGAAAAAAGAAACAAAATCGACAGTTATTGTATAAAATTCAGTTTAATGTTGATTTAACATCATCACAATATCATTCATTCGATTTATTTCCAAGGATAAACGGAGATGCGAAATGTTCGAACGCCTGGATTTTCAAAGTACGAATACTTCAAAAAGTATTATTTGCTGAATACAAGGGCGGATTAAAGGGGGGGGGCGGAGGTTCTAAGTGTATTTGAAAGCAAAATGTGCGAGGTAGAGGGAAATCCTGACGTACTGCTTTTCAAACTTGAGGAAAAATTAGGGATGGACGCGAAACGCGAGACGAGGCAGAGCTTGTCTCGCGCGAGATTTCTCGCGAGAATTTCTCGTCTCACATAAATTTACGATGCGAATTACTTTTCAATCAGAATTGCAGTGCTCTATTTGAAAAGGTATGCCATCCTGAGAAGGAAGGGTACACTTTGCCTGAAGCTTCTATCGTTTAACCAGCATCTCCTTTGTCATCGTTCCTGGTATACTATCAGCACTCTACAATACACCCAAACACGTAACATTTAAAATTAGGACAGCACGAGGGATGTACAAAGCCCACAAAGGAGAGGATAAAGAGAGAAACTGGAAAAAAGAAAGAAAACAGAGAAGAGTAGAAGGTAGAAAAATAATAAGTAAACAGAGGAAAGGCGGTACGGTAAGTCCAAAGCCTGACCCTATTTAGATGGAGCCCAGGGGCACTAACTTTGGGGCCCCTTTTACTATCACAAGCATTTTAACCCATTTTTTACCGCTGTTGAGTTTCGCAATGCAACGCTTTTTTAAGATTTTTAAAATAGAATTTTAAAATTACTTACATATATTTAAGCAAGCTACATATAAAAATTATTTTTATTTTAATATTTTTAACCCATTTGTATCATTAGCTCGTATGGACGCTAAGTCAGGGATGGCTATTATATGACACTCCTGTTCGTACTTTTGAAATTTCATATTAAAAAAAGGTAAAACTATAATATTTCAACTATCCTTTATAAAAGTAATATGTTTATACTTTTTTATCATTTATGCTTAGTGCTTCTCCGTTTAAGACGTTTTCCACTTAAAATGTTTGATTAAATCTGGGAAAAGTTCCACTGTATATATATATATATATATATATATATATATATTGTTAAATGTGTCTATCTAGATAATAATTTTTTGGAAAAAAAAAAACCCCCTTCTATGTATGAATTTGTATATAATAATTGCAGAATGATTTTTTTAAAGAAACCATTCATTTATTAATTTGCTCAGATTAATCGTTGATTGTAGAAGAACTTTTAATAATAAAGAACTTTTTTAAATCGCCTTCATTCGGACACCTCTTTGAAGAAGATTGCCCTTCAACCTTTGATAATTTGTTAAATTTGGAAGTCAATTGGAAAAAAATCTGATGTGTCCAACACATGACTTCCTTGCACGTCTATTAAATCAAAAATGTTTTTTACGCACTTCCTCTAAACTTATTTGTTTGAAAGATATAAAATATCAATAATAGTAAGGTTTAGCGATTTCTAGCCAAATATTTCGATATCGCCAAGCTGAGTTCAATTTGAAAAATTTCCTTCTGACACTTTATTTGGCGCTATTTCACCAAAAGCCGACAAACTTGACATAGTTTGCGAGATTTTGGGGATAGCCAAAGTAGTCATTGACCACAGACTTTCAATGAATTGAATGCATCCATACACCTTAATGTATTTAAAGTCATTTGGCTCACCCTGTAAATAAATTTCCAGTCGATTGCTGTCAAAAAAGATATTGAAAACCGTTAGATATTATAATATAGTTCTAAATACAAAAGTTCAAAATTCTACGGGTTAAAGTTTTAGAGTTATACAAAATACGAAATAATTTTTGGCGCCAAATTTGGCGATATTTCGGCGAAACTCGTCAATGTCGACGACATTTGGCGAGATATTAAGCATGGACCAACAATGGCAGATTATCGCCAAATTTGGCGACATTTCGCCAAAACTCGCCAAGAACGATGACAAATGGCGATACTTTGGGCATGGACCAAATGACTGACTATCGCCAAATTTGGCGACATTTCGGCAAAACTCGCCAAGGTCGAGGACAGACGGCGAGATTTTGGGCATGTACCAAACAATGACTGTCTACAATTGTATTATATTGAAGATGTCCATAGACGTTAAAGTACTGAAATTCTTTTCGGTGGTCCTGTAAATAAACTCTCCAGTAGATTTTAACCAAAAATCGAGATGCAGAACTAGATGTTACAACAATCTTATATATGAAATTTCATAATAGTTTTTGAGATTTGAGAGTTAAATATGCACACACGTACACAACAAAGTCGCCAAGCTTGGCGACTTTTGGCATAGTTCTTGAGGGAGGCACGTGACCATCGTCGGACCATTACCTAACTTATGTGGTAGGAGGTAGGACGGTATTGTGCTTGAAATGGATGAATCTCCTAAAATTGCCATTGACCGTAATGTATTGGAAATCTTTTGAGTGTTCCTGTAGCAGAACTATAAATGATAAAGACACTTTTTTTAATGGAGAAATTTATTTTCTAACTCTTTACAGCATATATCACTTCTGAGTCGTTTGAAATAGCCCAATACCTCTAAAAAACGCTTTGATGAATTTCGGCCCATAGAGCGTAATGTATTTCGAATCTTTTAGGCGGTTCTGTAGATAAACTATCCAGTCGAATGGAACCGAAAGGGGAGTGCACAACTAGATGTTACAACAATCCTAAATATGAAGTTTCGACATTCTACGCCTAATAGTTTTTGAGATATGCGAGTTTAATGAATTTCGGCCCATAGAGCGTAATGTATTTCGAATCTTTTGGGCGGTCCTGTACATAAACTAGTCATTCGATTGCGACCAAAAGGGGAGGTGCACAACTAGATCATAGAACAATCCTAAATATCAAATCTCAACATTCTACGACCAATAGTTTTTGAGATATGCGAGTTACATACATACGTACGTACGTACGTACAGACGGCATGGAAAAACTGACCACAATAAACTCGCCGCTGGTCAAAATGAGTTGCAGACGCGTTAATATGATCGTGCATGCTAGCCTACGATGAGATGCATCGAAAAAATTCTTAAAATTAAATTTAGAGGTAGTCAAAATCGGATTTTTTGTCGAAATTTGGCCTCCAAAATTTTTCGGGATCACATTACTTCCTTATACTACGTACAAGGAAGTAATTATTGTGTTGAAAGCAGTTAATGGGACTGTTGAAAGCTGTGTTAAGTTAATGCAGGACTTTAACTGGTTAAACTTTTAATGAAGAACAAAAATAATTTGTTCTTCGTTAATATGGTAATATGTAACCTATGTAATATGCGTGCAAGATCATCGCAACTTACATATCGAGATAGCAAAAAATTCACGTTAAAAAGAAAGTATGCACACTAATTTTAAGTTCTGCAGCAAGAAGCATATGAAAGTACCAAATTTTAGGGGCGGGCGAAAAAATTAAAAAAAAAAAATTCTTTACCCAAAATAAGGGACATTCTAATCTGCACGCATAGTTATTTTTCACAATGATCGTCTTCAGAACCAGGGTGACTCCTCTGACATTTTGGTTCTCTGACAGTTTGGTTTTTGGTAATGCACAAATATAATAATGTGAAATAAAATAAATTCTTGGATCACAGAATTATGCACATAAATTATTATTTAAATTATAGTTCAAGCTAATTTAACATTTATTTCATGCAATCTGAATTTGCACTGGGATTCTACTGGTCTCCTGGGGAATTATTATTGATCCTTTTTTTTTATTTATTTAGTTCTCGGTCATAGGAGAACCTGAGAATGCGATAACCTTTTTCGTATTTGCTTGAAGAATTGATAACTACGCATCAAATCGTTTTTAATGCCGTACAAATATCACAAAATATTAATTTTATAGCAAGCGCCTATGCTACTACACCATATCTGTTTCGTATGACCCAAGAACCAGAATGTCGGACGAGTTAGCTGCCCTAAAAGTAAGTAGCCCAATCTTCCCCATTCATGAGAGTAATAACTTCATACCAGTTAGTAAGGAATTAGCTGCGAGTGTCTCTCCTGTTGTCCTAAATAGCTTAGTGCTTCAAACTGCTGATAGGAAAATAAAATAGTTAGGGAGATAATGGAAATATTTTTGTTATTGACTCATTGCAAAAGTAATTGGTAACGTGATCCATCTCCGGACATTGGGGAATTCGGAACAGAGCTGAGTCACCTCGGGTTGGAGGCCAAGACTATCCAAACCTGAGGTCTTGGACACGTCCAGTCTAATACTGAAATGCCTTGCTATAAAGAAGCAGCATATTGTGTGTAAAATTAGAATGTGTTAAAAACCAAATTGTAAGGTCTTTTTCCTTTCGTTTCTTTCGTTTCTTTTTTTTTTTTTTTTTAAGAATGTGCTACAATTTACAGAGAAATCAAACTGACACAGGTGAAAAATTGTTCAAAAATAAACTCACAGAAATATGTTAAAATTTAGAAATTGGCATTTATCGTTTGATAACTATACTGGAGCGGTGTTGTTAAAGAGCAGTGTTGTTACTGGAGCAATGCTAGAATACTGATTATTATTAATTAAACACCAGCAACAATATAAAGGGGAAAACTTGAATAATAATGCTTCAGTACAGTTATCAAACGATAAATGACTATTTTTAAACATTTTTTCACCTGTGACAGTTTGATTTATATTACCTAGGGTAGTTAACAATATTCTTCTGGAAAACACAATATTTTCTTACTTTTACAAAGGGGATTTCAGCGATTGCCTCATGATACATAAATTTTGAAGTTCTTTCACATTATTTTAAAAGTTTCGTTGTATGTGATTACTTACCTATATGTATATAATTTTAGAATAACAATATTATTATTATTAATTTGAAAATAACCTGTACAATAATATCTGAATTTCCTGAAAGGTCAACGACCTGCCATAATATTTGCTATTTTTCTCAACTCTTTTTTTTTTTAAATATCAATTTATTTTATTGCAAACAGAAGCAAAATTTACCATAAACCTATGAACAGCTATAAATGTCACATGCTTGAACTATAGTACTGAACGGAATGAAATATCTACTTTGATTGAAGAAATATTTCTTTTATTATAAAGAGAATACGCAAAAATATACATATTCTTTTAACATAAGCACGAAAATTTTTCCTGTTGTTTATGCTGCAACATCTTTTAAAATACAGTGTTTATATGCTAATTTTTTTTTGTCCGAATCTGATGCACACAGATCAGTTGTTTCTTTTGAGAGATAAGTTAATGAAGAACGAGGATAGCGGCACAGGGTTCCCTGTGTTGCTTGCGACGAAGGGCTTGGACTGATGAAGGCCAAAACAATTTTTGGCTGAAACGTGCGTATCCTCTTACCTTTAACTTCTTATGTGTGTTTTTTACAAAGTTTTTTATTTACTTTATTGTTTAACACCAGTATTTTGAGTGTTTTTTCCGATGCCTTATTTATTTTGAAAAACAAACAAACAAACAAACACACATACAAAAAAAAGAGTTGAACCGTGGGAAAAACACCTCCTACCTAGATTGATATTTTAATAGGTTGCTAATGAATATCTCTTTCCAACAATTATTTAAAAGACAAATTTTTCAACTGTATTCATATTAAATTTTCAAATTTAAATTGCTAACTTGAAATACGTTTAGCAGTAAAATAACTATTAAAACACTTTTAAAAGTAACTAAGCAAAAATGATCCAAGCGAAATCTATTTTTCAGGAAATAACAAATTAAACTGATACTAAAGATTGTACCGAAATTACATTGAAATAATCAATGAAATAGAAACGTGCTGCTATCATACAATATTCAGTAGGCACGGAAATTTGAAATTTAGGTATTTAACAATGTATTCGCTTCGTCGAAGCATAAATTGTATCGCAGACTTAATGAACAAATCAAATTAGCAACGGATTTTAGTCATTTAATTCATTAATGATACATTTTACAAGCTAATGCAATTTATTTTTTTCCGTTGAAAAAAAAAAAAAGAAAAGAAAAACTGAAGAAGAAACAGAAAGAAAGACACAAAAGAAAAAAGAAAGAATTTTTCTTGTTTGTATTTAAAAAATGTAATTAAAGTACTGCCAGAACTTGAAAAAAAAAAAAAAAAACATATTTTCAGAAAAAAGAAAAATAATAATTTTCAACAAAGAAAGTGCTTTGTGTAATAGAAAATTGCTGCACTTTTGTTGATAGATAAAATGGTAGAGTTAAGAGAAATTCCCAATTAATATAAATTAATGCAGTGAGCCTTTGTACACAGTAGGAAAATTGAAAATTTATGCAAATGAATTCCCTTTTGTGTAAGCTTAAAATCTTTAAAAAAAAATCCAATCTTGTCCACATTTCTGTTGCAATCGGTCTTTCTAAAATACTTCTTTTTTCTTTTGTTTGCGAAATTTTTGTATTATATGGGGAATAAAATATCTTTTCTTTATCCACTTGGTGGTAAACCCACCACAGTGATTTTAGTTAAGCATAAATAAGAACTAAACTTTATTAGCTCTTTGGTTTTTTACCGCCTCAGAGTTGACATCGGTAAACTTTTTAAGAAAACAAGTCACACCCAAACATAGTAAGAGAGAAGAAAGAAAAAAAAAAAAAAATCCGTTGGAACTTCTAGTTTACAAAATATGTAGATTATTGCAATGAAAATTAGACACTAGTGAACATGAGTTAGAGCTGAGTCGAAAGATTTATAAATGCAAGATTTAAGAAAATCGTTCAGTTATTTAAATTAAACTGAAAAATTCAATAAAAGACACTGATTTATAATCAATATAATTTTAAAATTTAATCGTTACTGTTTTTAAAATTATTCATGTAGCATACAAATGGCTTCATCAAAGAAGGTTCTTTGAGTACCGTAATATACTGTTAATCCGCCCTTCTGATTAAAAGCCCCCTCCATGTTTTAAACAAATTGGAATTAACGGGATACTAAACTTCTATTTCCCTTAAATCCCGTGTAAGCGCTCCGTTGTTTTATTTTTTTACGACTTTTTGTAGGGTTTTTTTTTTTGGGGGGGGGGGAGGGGCATTAACGGTATACTGCGGTATTTCTTTTAATCCCCAATGACACAATAAATATCGACAAAAAAACCAACCATTTCCTGACACAAAACCTAGTTTTGCCAAAATGCCTAACATGAGAAAAAAAGCTCCCATTTAAAACGACTGTCTACTAATCAATGTTAGAATAAATAGCAGGAATATTTTTTTTAAATATGGCTTTAATTTTTTTAAAAGGAGAGGGAAAAAAAACAGCAAACTAAAAATGTTCAATGTTTAATAATAATGATGATGATAATGTCAAAACTAAAGCGTATCTTCAATCGATATTGTTCAAGGTCAGAAAACTTCTAGAACAAAAATAAAGCGACTCCCTTTTCCATATACTTACACACGCACAGCAATATTTATATACATATCCAGTGCCGCGCTATTTCATTGAGTATTTTCCATTGCTGCGCCTCCCCACCTCCGCGAAACTACGCGCGCATCATCAATCAAAAAGGCCTGTCAAAAGCGCCGAATCCCACAGTTTAAAATGATGGAAGAAACTGGAAGACTTTATTATTGCGGGACAAGCGAACATGCAGGGGTGTGTTCGCGCCACAATTTCGGGCCTCTTAAAAAATTAATCGACACACATAATCTGAAACATTCCTCTTCTGGGATGCAATTGGAGGGGAAGAAGGTTGTGACCACAAGGTTGTATTTGTTGACGAACAATTTTATTCCATTTTTAATGTTTAATATTGGGTTTATGAGGTCATTGTCAAAAGAATGTTACAGTTTTCATTCGAAGAAAGTGTTAAGAAAATTTTTTTCTTTCCGGAACTTATGATTATTATTATCTAGAAAAATATTTTATTTAAAAAATAAAACTCGCGCAATTTTCACACTGTGAACGACAGAACTGATTTTGTAGCTTAAAAAGAGATAACAGATGTCCACTCTGTTACCAGACAATAACAAACGTGCCAAGTTTTCAAAATAAAAAAAATCTGGAGTGACTCCGCTCGACTTTCCGAACACTTACGATTAAGATCATTACCAACCACTTAAATAAATTTTAATCGATGAATAATTCAAACATACATACCAAATTGAAGCTCAATCGAATACGCCGTTTAAACGCTAGCGCACTTTCAAGAATTTCTCCCCATATGCCATAATGTAAAAGAAATCTTTGTCGTAGCCCTGTATTAAGTCCTATACACATCAAAATCAATACCGGTCTTACGATGGTGGTTTATAATATACCCAATTTGAACTCAATCGAATCTACCGTTTAAACGCTAGCGCACTTTCAAGAATTCCGCCCCATAGCCCATAATGTAAAAGAAATCTTTGTCGTAGCCCTGTAGAAAAACTATAAGTCCTATACACACCAAAATCAATACCGGCCTTGCTACGGTGGCTTATAACATATATACCCAATTTGAGATCAATCGAATTCTCCGTTTAGGAGCTATCGTGTTCACTCACATACACACACACACACACACACATACATACATCTCGTAAAAATAGCATAAATGAATTCAGAAGACCTCAAAACGTGTAAATACACCAAAATCTCGAAGTCGGATTTTTTCATGATTACAATACTTTCCTTACATGTTACATGTTCGGAAAGTAAAAAGATCTTTTCTAAGTTGATATTTCTTATATACATATATTTTCAGAATGAATTACACACATAATCAATGCAGACATGTTTCATTATTTCTTCTTTATTTCTATGCATGTCCGTATAAACTAGCACTATCCCATTACTTGAGAGTTGTGTAAGTAAATTTGAAATTTGTCAAAAGAAATGACAGGTAATATTATCATCATCAATAACATTAGTCAAAATACACATGAGAAAAAAACCCTCATAACACTTGAATTAATATCAAAATTCCCACTTAAAATAATAGTTTTAATATTCTCATGCAACTTTCAAATTTCTGGCATATTTCTAGATAAATAATAAACATTTTAAATTTGAGAAAGTTGCAGTTTCTGAATAAACTTTTATGAAGGCCTGAGAAAATGAAGACAAACCCTCAGTTCCAAAGAAAAAAACTGAATCCCAAAATAAGGTAAAAAAGCCTCGAGATTCAGGCCAGAAATTCTGAGACTTAGCACATCTGCAATGCATTTTAAAAAAAAAGAAAAAAAGAAAGAAAAAAGTAAATGCTATAAACATCCTGTAAAAGTAAATGCTATAAACATCCTTTTCAATAGCGTACAGTGTACAGTACACAGGAAATAACATGCATAAATTTACTAGTAATTGATGAATACTTATGGCAACTGGAGCACGGACTGAAAGACAGACAAACCAAAATCATAAACACTTTTCACCTTATAAAATGTTGAGAAAAAGGGCCCTCCATTAAAAAAAAAAAAATTTTTTTTTAGGAGGGGAGGGGTTATTTTTAACTATTTTTAACATACTGAGAATGTTTTTAGTGCAACTCTTATTTGGTAATTTGATCTCTTTAAGAAGTCCTAGACATTTTTTAAAAAACTTTTAATAGAGATAATACCGATTGAGAATACACTCAGCACAAATGGAGCTATGTATATGCAGGTTATTATTTTCAATTGTTGGAGGTGAGTGCAGATTCAATTCAGATTAAACAGCAGATATAATTACTGAGCAGTTGATATCCATTATTACTTCTACGATTCCAATTATTTTAGCTTTCTTATAAATGTAAGAAAAAGCAAAGGGAAGCAAAAAATAGAAGATTCGTTTGTACTTTACACTCTTAAAAGTGTGCCTCTGATTTAAGAGGCACATTTTGAAGATTTATACCTGTGAAATTTGATTTCATTTTTAATACTATATGAGAGGTACATTGGCTATTAAAGTTATAGAAAGTACAATCCGCTCGTGCCTTACATTAAGAGACACAGTTTTAAGAGTGTACACCCAATATATCCCCGATTACTCAACGGAATTAATTTTGCCGACACAATTGTTGTTGGGACTAATTGTGTACACCAAAGCGTGAATTTGTTACATGCATTTCAAGTAAACAGTATGGGCCTATGTGTCATTTTTAAAAATGTACATTAGTAATCAGGGAAAGACTTTTGGCACACTCGGTATATTATCACGGATTAAATAAGTTTTAAAACAAAGTAATAATGGTTATTTACCCAGTTTTGGGGAATTTACGAAAAATTATATAAATTCTACCGAATGAGAAAGCTATTAAAAATATATAGAGAGACAAAAAGTTTTTTTTTTTTTTTTTTTTTTTAAACAACCGTAAAAAGTATTAAGTACAGAAAAATAAAAATAAAATAAAATAAACGAATAGAAAGGCAGCATCCTGCTGTAATTGAATACAGCACACACAATTAAGGTAGCTAAAAAAGGGGTAAAAATAATCAGATTGGATTTTTATAAAGTGGTAAAATTTAAACGAACAAATTGGCAACGTAAATTTTCATCGTAAAAAAAGAAGCAACACGTAATAAACAGCGATATATGCGATCATAAAAATAAAACTGATCCATCGGCTCCTTCCCGCCTGAATGAACCATATTTTTCTAAAATGGGAAACAAACAAGTGGCGAGGCAGCCAATAAATTTTATTCCGCCATCCATTCATTCATCTAAATTCAATTGTGGGTCAGAAGCGAATTCAACTAATTAAGAGCTAGTTTTTAAACCTGACAACCATAAAATTTAAATTAGCAAAAGTGGTTACAGTTAATGACCAGTGCCGGATTAAGACAGCGCGGGGCCCGTAGCAAATGTTACCAAGGGGCCCCCTGCTCAGTGACGCACCTATATATATATATATATATATATATATATATATATATATATATATATTTAGGGGGAGGAGTTCACCATCACATTAAAATAATAGAGCTAAATTAAGTGAGAAAATAAAGTGCTAATTATATTACAATTTATGTTTAGTGCCAATTAATGGTATTACTAATGCTAATTAGATGTAAACAAAACTGAAAGGTCCCACGTGTTATATTTGCGAGAGGTTTATCCCAGCCCTTCCTCCACCTTGGGTGAGCTAATCTGTAGGTTTTGTGCGATAATAAAATAAAACACAACTTTTACGAATTTTCTTGATTCAAAATGAAAAAATTTGAGTTAAAATAGTGTGCGGGAAAAATGCCGCAAGACATAGACAGTGAGTAAATAGATAGTGAGACTGGCGATATTTAAAGTTATTTATTCGTACAAATCAGGTTTTTTTTTTATGAATGTTAATGTTCATGGATATATATTTGGAATTTCTAACACTTCCCACCTTTCCCATATGCAAACATATAACTAGACAAGTTTACACACATAAAATAATAATTGTTTCTGTAAAATTTTTAGAACCTTCGAAATCAATATGTATTTTAAACTGTGTCTTTAAACATTATTTTTTCCCCTATAAAAATACATGCTTGTAAAATTATTTCATCATATATCTGGACGGTCTTTACTAATTATAGGTTACATATTTTTAACTTCTCTTAATTTATTTAATGGGTTAATTCATAAGAAATCGAACTGAGGATAGATAGATCTAGCACAATAATACCTCCACCATTCAAAATATACTGCATACACGGAAGGCATTTAAACTGTACATGCTTGTACAGGGGGACTGTTACTTCCACATACCGCTTGGGACACTTCTAAAGGTCATTTCGTTAGTGTTCTACAAGCATATGTACATTACTTTTCAACTTATCCTCGTTAAAATGATATAAAATATTTTCCTCAAAAAAATCTTTATAAGAGGAATAGAATAATCTATATAATAAATAATAAAAAATTCGGATAAAACATTCATTATCGTATTACGTTCAAATGTTTTTGCAAGACTTAATAATCTTAAATGTAACAAGTGCAAGACTTAATAATCTTAAATGTAACAAGTAATTTGTGAGTTTCTTTGTGGGTCAAGAGTATCCGAAAATTCTTTTTGTTTTCAGTTTGCCTGAGCTTATGGCTTCTCGGATACCCCGACCGTGCGAAGATCCTCTCGGTTCTAATTATTTTATTTGAACGAACGTTCTGGCATTCGCGCTCTTGACCTGTGGTTTCGACCGGCCAAAAATGAATTCTTTCATATTTAACGTGGTTAATTTCCGAGATTAATAAGATAATTTATCGTAATAGTGGATTCCCCAACTATAAAAAAATGACTTACATTCTATATATTGTTATTGTTTCAAAAAGTAATTCGCCTTTGTTTAAATACTGTAAAATGTAAAATAAATAATTAAGTAAAAACAAAGCAAGCCAACTACCAAAAGCCTTCTAAGATGGTTTACATCCTAGTACACCTTCGAATTTCGCCAAAGCCACCCGCCTTTACTGCAAAATAAAAGAACTTTGGGGCTGCCCAATATCCGTTTAAAATACCATCCCCATATTTACTGCAAAACAAAATAACTTTATGTCCAATATTTAAATAAAAATTATTGTTTCGTGGGGGATTATTATTGATTATGGGGCGCGTTTTTCCTACAATCTTAATCCTATGGATCTAAGCTCTCGGGGAAATGCAGAAGATAAAACTCGCGTTCCAGAGAACAACTTCAGAAATAGCCAAAAATATTTCCGTTCTATTGAGTCATTTTGAAAAGTTTGATTACAACTTCATTAAAAAATTCTTTCGACTTGTTACTGAAAAGTCCCTGAAGTGATCGGGACAGATAGACTACAGACTAATGAATAATCCGGCCCACTGACGGATTAACACAATTTTGTGGGTGGAGGCTTGGATGGAAGATTCATATATATATATATATATATAAATATTATGGAAGTAAGTTGGGATTGTTTAGATTAATTTCATTTTTCTCGGGAGGGGCGGTCACCTCCTCCGACCCCCTCCCTTTAATCCGCCCTTGATCAGACCCTGAGTCTGTTTTTTTGTTTCGGCACTTAGTTTTCTTTCTATATTTTGTTTATTTCTGGATTCAGTCTTCAAATAAAGACAAAAATTTAACATTATTGGTAAGGAATCCATTTTCTAAAGGCCATAGGTGGGTGGTGCAAAGATCTGGATACCTCTCCTCCGTTTGTCCGAGTTTCGCTTTTAGTCAACGAAAAGATAATGATACAGCCTTTCTTTCTGTCTTATCTTTTATTTCCCCCCTTTTGGATGCTCCCTGAAATTTTTTTCTGAGAACCGTGTTTTTGTTCCACAGTATTGTTGGATATACTCTTGTGTGTGTCCTTATTGCTGACTTTAGAATACTCATTCAGTTTCGTCTAGGTAATGAGTTGACTAAATAATGCAGGCATGCAACAGCCACATTAAATATATTAATGACTATGTCATTTTATCGCTCACCCCCTTTTGAAAATGTGACATAAAAATGAGACACGAAAATGCGTTACGAAAACGCAACATAAAAGTAAGAATAAATGTCCGCTGAAAACGTTAGTATGTGTTACGTAAACCACCGATTTCTATAAGCTCCGTAAGGTTGCATTTATTTGATAAAATGATTGTTTAAAAATTTCATCCGTTTATTTAAATACTATTAGTTCACAACAGCTTTAATCTATTGTTACAATATTTCGTAAGCTGTAGAATATACATCACAAGTATATTTTACATATATTTAAATACTATTAGTTCACAACAGCTTTAATCTATTGTTACAATATTTACTAGCTGTAGAATGTGCATCACATGTATTTTTCTATCAATAGGTTACAATCCTAAAAATTTCAACATGGGGTTACCAGGTGAAATACACGATAGATGAGAGATAAAATGACATAGTCCATTAATATCGTTTTAATATGGCAATCATGAAACTAAAAAAATTAGGGGGGTTCAGAGGGGTCTCCCATTGATGAGGCTCGAACAGCCGAGTTATACATATATTCTTTCAATGAGTTGTCTACAACTGATTTACAGTTCCACTATATAGATCTTCAGAAATTGTCTTATCTAAAAAATAAATAAATAAATAAAAATGACAAGAAAGAAAGAAAGAACGAAAGAAAAAAAGATTTACAAGATTTATCTGTTGCCTTAAAAACTCAAGAAAGATAAATCATGCCAAGCTCATAGATTATAAAACACTTTCCAATACAAAATATTTTTGCGCCAAATCTGCAATGTATTTTAGTTAAAACTGGCGAGATTTCGTAGATAAAAAAATGTTGTATTATCACTGTAAATGCAATTTTATGAGACCCTGTAAAAGACCATTAATTTTTTTTAGCGTTTAACTGAAGAATATTAAAATTTTATACTCATTGTCTTGTGCTAGAAATGTATTAGTGTCTCTCAAATGCCACAGACTGCAAGGGGAATTCTTTTGAGTGCTCCTGTAGAACTATTAATAATACGGAGGTTATTCTCAATGGAGAGCATCATTTTGAGAGCCTTAGTAATATATATGCCAACTTTGTTTTCTTTCAAAAATCGAATATCTCTAAAATATGTTTTCAAGAATGACTGCTGATTCAGCCATTCCTGTATCAACAGATACAGGGGTAGACCCCCCCCCCCGAACCCCCCTTTTAGTTCTGTTTTTTAGACTGTGCTTATTCATTGGATTTTTTTCTCCTGTAAAAGAACTATAAATGCTACACACACCATTTTCAATATGGTACGTGGTACTGTACATAGAAAAAACATAAATTTCGCACAAATCAATGTATATCCACAGCAGTTAGAACACTGGATGGGTGGACATCAGAACAGACAAATAATCGAAATCATAAGGACGTTAACCCGTTTTGGGTTCTAATGTATTAACAAATTTTCGTCGGTCGGAGACCCCCTCATACTCCAAGGCAGATAGCCCTTAACAAAACACAATACAATAAATCAGTTAATTAAAGTGCGAGTAACGAATTTTCAAAATTTCCGAAGAAATCGACATAGCTTAATATAATTACATTAGACATTTTTCGAGGTACTACATTATTATCCAGGCGATCCGCCAAGACGAGCAACTTTTTCGCCAAGATAAATGCCGGACACATGAAATTATTGATGGTTCGGAATACGATTGCCAACAGTTTGCCAGGAAATTTGCGGGAAAAATAGTTTGGCGTTAATGACCGCCGGGATAATACGTAAATACCTTTTTCGATTTATCGTAAAATAATAAAAATATCGCCAAGTTTGGTTCATTTTTCAAAGCATTTTTTTCGCACCCCATTTGGCAATTTATCGCAAAAGTCGCCAACATTGCCGGCTTTTGGTTTAAATTTTGAAGGAGGCACACGATCGTCGTCGGATTATTAGCCAATCATATTGTAGGATAGTATTATATGCTTAAAATAGATGCCTGTTTCTAATCTGCCATTGACCGTATTGTATAGAAATTATTTTGAGTGCTCCCGTATAGAAAAACTTTTAACTATACAGACACTATTTTCGATGCAAAGCTTCATTTTGTAATCCTTCATAACATCCAATTTTGTTTCATTTCAAAGAGCAGAATATCTCTAAAACCAAAGCCTTTTGTGAAGGCAATTACAACGGGTGAGAGAAAAAACATTTTAAGGAAATTTGTCTTTCATTCAATATATTTAATTTTCATCCACCTAAAATAAATAAGTTCATATTCAATTTTTATTACAGACCCAAATTGAATTTCATGCTCATCTGGAAACGCGCGGAATCTTTTCGCAGTCGAAAGCTTTCGTTTTGTATACATAAACATTCGAATATCCAATAGACGATTTATTTGTGGGGGAAAAAATAATAATAAACTGTGTAAGAGAAATTATTTTAAACGTATTGGAATCCCCCCAATTGTATGACGTCATTTTCACTTAAAATAGGTCATTTTGTCACGCAAATGATTCAATTTTTTGACTCTCGGAAACGAAATGGTGCTGAAAATATCGAAAAATCGCTTAAAAATGGAGGAACGGGTGGATTTTTAGATTTTAAAATTGACAGATTGTTTTCTATATTTTTTTACAAACTTGTGAAAAATTTCAAGCGGATCGTACAAACGATGTAGAAGTTTTTAGGCTTTTTGTCCTTGACTTTGTAATCTTTTTGCAGTCATAGAGGAAAAAGTTTTATCTTGAAGTCGGGGTTCAGCGCAACTACAAGGGGTGATCAAATGAAAAGGTACCAAACGTCGCAACAACCTAACCGTTATCATATTTGTCCATGCAGCTATAAGAGCACGTATCGAGACATCTAGGAATTAGAGATGAGACGGGCTCAGCCCGAGCCCGAAAGCCCGAGCCCGACCCCGGGCCCGAACCGGGCTCGGGCTCTGTAATTAACAATTGTGTTCGGGCTCGGGCTCGTGAAAAATTTCTCCTTTATTGAACATACTCCTTGAAAAAGATTTTAAAAAGTGATTCATGAGGAAAATAAAAGTACAGTCAACTCCGGTTATAGTGAGCCTCTGGGGACCCTCCCATTTCGTCCACTCTATCCGAAGTTCACTAAAACCCAAGTGTCTTCATGATGGATAGAGATACTGTGTGTGAGTCGGGACTCATGGTTTGCGTTCACTATATCCGGGTTCACTATAACCGGTGTTGGCTGTACTTATAAAAAAAATAGCGGCACGGGCGCCTATTAGGTGCGTTAAGCTCTTTGGATATTTCAGAACGGCGGCTTATATTCATTAGTTAGTCATGAGATCCGACATTATTGGATAAACATATGGATAAATAAAGAATTAGAAAGTGCATTGAAAGTTTGCAACTCTATTTGTCTTTCATTTGCACAAACGGCAAAATTCATTGTATTCTATCCATGAAGTAATTGGATTTTTTAAAAATCTTTAACTGTGAAATTTCGGGCTCGGGCGGGCTCGGATTAAAAGTCCTCGGGCTCGGGCTTCAAAAAATGAGCCCGAACTCATCTCTACTAGGAATGCGATTGGAGCCTTTTGTGTGGATAGGAACATGCGGGGGCCCGCAGGAGAGAGCAGAAACTCTTGTTAAAAGCACCCTACTACGTCCAATTGACGCGGCAGTGCGTGTGAGGACAGGATGGTGTTCACATTGCAAAATTCGACGATTTAGGGGCAGCGAGGCGTTATCCGATTTCTGACAGCGGAAGGTGTTAAACTGGCCACTATTCATCGCAGGATGATGATAGTATACTGGGAAGGCTGTGTGTCCCACAAGTCAATGAGAAAATGGAATGTCCGTTTTCGCCAAGAAACTGGTCACGTTCAAGTGGGAGACGTTGGACCGTCCGCCCTACAGTCCGGACATGTCACCCTGCGATTTCCATATGTTGGTTCCACTGAAGAAACCACCTGAAAGGGAAGCGCTTCTATGGTGTATATTTTGAATAAAGTCTACATTTGTACCCACCGTTCTTACCTTTTCATTTGATCACCCCTTGTAGTTAGCAGGATGATACGCTTTAAAGAATAACTTCCCATAGAGCGCAATGTATTGGGACTATTTTGAGTGCTCCTGTAGAAAAAAATCAATAAATGCTACATAGATCCTTTACAATAGGGTACATGGTACTGCAGATAAGAATAACATATATAAATTTCGTAGAAATCAATGCCTATACACGCGAGTCAAGGACGGACAGACAGAGAAACCGAAATCTTAAACACTTTTCTACCTTGTTGGAAAGTGTCAAAAAAGCTAGATCGTCAGAGAGAAAGACGAAAACTTTCAAGGTAAGGCGCGGGGCCCCCAAAAGCGCGGGGCCCGTAGCATTTGCTAAATCTGCTATATTGTTAATCCGGCACTGTTAATGACTATGGATGGAATAAAATTGTTTAAAATCAGCAGACGATCGCGGACTGTTGGTTACTGCGCATGCGTTAACCGGGGAAGACATTCTGAGCACGTAACGGCCATTGACATGCAAATCAATATTTGGAGTAAATTCTTTTTGCTTCTTTTTGCTGTCATATTATATTTTTTGGTTTTATTCAATGGATTCATTTTACTTTATTTTATTTATTTCGATCTTTTATTTTATTTTACCTGCAGACGTAAAAATGTTTTTGAGAACGGAACAGCATTTGAATATTTATATGGGAATGTTTGTTTTTGAATACTTGTTACTTAAGCATTAAAAATTTTTGCAGTCTGGGACAGAGTTTGGTTAGACATTTGTTTATCATAACTGCATTTTATATGGAAATACTATCAATATTGCAATATTTGTTGCACTTTAAATATTTCGTATCTTTTATACTAAAAGCATTTCTTAAGTAAATCTTTAAATGATAAACATTTGTTTTACAAAATAACAGATGTCAATTTATTTGCCCGTGCTAAGTTTTTAAGTATGTAATCTTACGTACTGATAAGTTCTGCGCGGCAAAACTAAAAATATTTCAAGAAATTCTAAAATCGCACACACACACACACAAAAAAAAAGTTATTCAGTGGACCTCCATTAATTAAAATTTTCGTTCAAAAGCAATACAGACAGATTTAACTGAAATTCAGGTAGTTTATTGTTTTAATTTAAAGAAATACTACATTTATTTGAAATCATTCCTTGAAAATTACTGAAGGTGGAGAAAAGTGGAAAAAAAAAAAAAAAAACTTTTTGGCTAAAAACACGTTCCAATGGCACATTTTTTGGATTTCGAATTAAATTTAAAATACAAAGTTGGCAATTTTGCTCAAATCCCCTACTATAAGAATCACGACTTAAATACACGCCAGGATTTTCCAGTAGTACAGTGTGTATTTTTATAAAATGAAAGATGCAGACTAATTCAATTGCTGCAGTTTCATCTTTTAACTAGATGTTTCTGTTAATTAAGTACACATTCATACTTCCAAAATTTTTCATTTAAATAGTCAAAAATTTGAAGTGATTTATTTTTCTAGCATTTTAATGATTCGGTTAGTAATTTTATTTTTTATATATGTTTTCAGTCTTATTCTGAAACAAAGCAAGTGTTCTTCTACAGACTTTTTCTAATCATTCAAATTAAAAATATGGAAAATCCAAATTTAAACACAGTTTTGTGAAACTATTTTTTTCTCTTATCTATAAAACAAATGAGTGGTAGTTAAATTCATGATATACTCAAAAGTGTAATATCATTGTTGTCCCTTTTTGTTAAAGGATAATTAGTATAATTATTTAGTAGTTATTTAGAAGATTCCAATGCTAGGTTGAGTGACTTAAGAAAATTATAATTTCGTTGGAGAAATGAAATATCAGTTGTTCGTTGTTACAGTTAAAAATATTAGAAATGACTTCGACAAGTGAGGCATGCTGGGCAAATTGCAACATAACATAACAATATAGTCCCTGATGTAACATGGGCTTACGTATCAAGTTCAGTTCTGTAAAGGGAACATATATAATTTATTTTTCGGTTAATATTTATCACTGAGTTGATTGTATAACAACTTTTGTACCCTTAACCAATAAATAAACGAATAAATAATCATTTATTATTCTGAAACAAAGCAATTTCTTTTGATGGGGAGAAAAACAGTCTTTTTTTTCTTCACGCATAACTCAAGCTAGGACAAATTTTAAATACTTTTTAAAGGAAGTACTTTAGAAAACTCTAAATCACAAAAGCAAAGAAGAAAATCATTTAAACTCGGAATAAGAAAAGAAAATATAAAAACATCAAACACACTTAAAAAAAATAAAAAAATAAAAAAAAATAAAAGAAAAATTGGGGATTAAAAAAAGTGGGGGGTACACCCTCTCTGGTAGGTAACTCTGACAAAGTCTGTTAATATTGTCAGATCCAATGTTTTTATGCCTAAAAGTTGAAACAAAAGAAACTAAATAAGAACCAGAAATTTTTCTATTGTTTATTGCAACAAAAGAATTTTAAGCAGTTAAATAAAAGATGGGGAAAAACCGCTTAAGGATTTTTTTCCCCCTTCTCAGCGCAAACTCTTGTCTGTGTTTTATTTTGTTCCGTTAATTTCGCATTTCTGTTTTATTTTTTGCTTCTAGTAATGTACTAGGAGTTTAAATTCAAGCAGAGTAATTTCGACTAATTACGAAGGAAATCCTAAGTTTTATTCCGCTCTCCCTTTCCACCTCCTCTACTCTCGACCCATAATTTTTTTAACTTAAGATTTTTTTCCCCCAAAGGTTTTTTAAACTATAAGCATAAAATAGAAATAAGAAACGAAACATTGCCTGAATAAAGCGGTTGAATAATCTCACAATAAGTGTTTCTCAGGCGTAAATTTATCTTTTTTGATTGTATAAATTTTATGAGATCATGTATTTTGCAGATATCTATCTGTCGATAACAAAATATAAGCTATTATAAGTGGGTATAACTTAGCACATTAAACGAAATGGTTTACTCAATTAAACAAAACATTTTCCCATGTAAATTATCAAATAATAATTATTCCATTAAGCAATAACTAGTTTCAAAAATATACATTCTTTGGTCATACTTTCTGCAGATTTATTGAAATCTACAAAATAGTATGATTAATTCAGTGTAAAACATTTCTTACTTTAATATTAGTACTATAATAACATTTAATAGAAATATTTTTTACAAATAAAAGTATTTTTGATTTTTAAGCGCATTGCGAAATGTATAGGGGACCGCTGTATATTAAAGGAAATAATATACAGTAAGTAAAAAAAAATAATAATAATAATAAAAAAAACTAATCAAAGGAATTTTTCTTTCTCATAAATAATAATAATAATAATAATAATAATAATAAATTCCGTTATAAAATATCATAACATAAGTTAAAAAAGAAAGAACGAACAAATGATTATCTTAACAAATTAGTTTAAGTGTAACTATTATTAATGTAATGATCAAATTATTACAATCACTTTTTTATGAAATTTAAAAAAATGTCACAGAATTTATAAATCTAATCGAAAACTTTATAACGGGTGAACTAATATCGTCAAGGATTTGAATAGCTAACTTTGCTGAAGTATCTTATTGTGATTTTTATATTTATTAATTTAAAATGTTTTAACTTCATAGCAGTGATGTAAAAAAAAGTTTCGTTTTTTTCCCTCCACTAATACTTTCGTCATGCGACAAAGATGTTAAAAAAAGAAAAGAAAAGAAAAAAAAGATGCTGCTAACATAAATCGCTTCAGGTCGCCGGACAGAGATTATAGAACATTTAAAGTAGTTTGTCACAGTGCGGTCATTTTGTGTCATCAAACGGCTGATTTAAATCAATATGTACAGGTTAAATACATCTTCAAACAAGTAGAACGGGCACCTGCATACCCTTCCAGCATAAATTGAACCCGGAATCTAACGAACGCAAGCCTCATGAGCTAGGTGGTGAGCGGGAAATAACCACACTCCTCAAGTTCTGCGAAAAAAAGTGGGAATTACATCGCTTGGGGGGGGGGATCTAAATTATCTAATATATAGGGCATAGAATTATTTTAATTTTTATAGAAAAGAAGAAGGGTAGCGTCAAAGACCTGTGCTTCATTTTTCGAAAATGCATATCTTATTTCCAATTTACAGTTAAGGATTTTATGAAAATGAAAGTATAGATTCACATGTCTAGTACCTGCTTTTTCATTATGTACATGACTTCTATAGTTTATTTATACAAACATCAATAAAGCAAAGTTTTTTTTTTTTTTTTTTTTTTTTAAATTTGCAAAGCTGTTGAAAAACTTCGGATTTTCATGTGGACAAGTGGTTTTTCTCTTCAGTAAAAACTGAATTAAATAAAAAAATAATATATAAAAAGCAAAATATGTTAAATTATTTTACTTCTTAGCCCGCAGAAGTTTTGCCTTTTAAAACCACGTAATCGTATAATCATAACCCTTTCATCACGCTTTCATTCGGTTTTCAAGCGTTTGTCCATCTACCAATTATTAATGTGATTTTCACAAAATATTTCAGGTTAAAACAGCATGTAAAATTATGAGCGTTTGTGAGTGTGGAAGGCATGAATAATTTTATTCCTTCATAGATTACAGCATCAAATTAACCCATCAATGAGTGGGTGGAAGTGGTATTCGAACATCTACAATTAATTTATTCCTCTCACCAGGGACGTACCCAGAAAAAAAATTTCGGGGTGGATCCAAAAACTTCGGAGGGGATCCAAACAGTGAAAAAGGCAGAATTTTAAACAACAAAACTTCATCATTATTATTTTCCTTACAAAAACTGAAATTTCGGAGAAGGTCCGGACCCCCTCGACCACCCCCCTGGGTACACACACACTTAAAAGAAAAGAACTCGAAATGTGATTGCATTACCGTCCTCTTTCTCTGCGAAATAGTAAACACTTCTCAGCACCAAATACTATGCTTAAGCAAGTTTTTTTTTTTAAATTTCTTGGGAGTTGTTTTATGCAGATGCTTTTTTTCCAAGATGACTTACTACACTTATGTGCATGTGTCTAAATTTAGACCAGAACGACAACGTAAAAATATTGTTAAGCAAAAAAGTAAAATTCTCCAACTAACAAAAGTAAAGTAGAATGAGAAATTACGAGTTGAGGACCCTTGGACATGTGCCCCGCTTGCCCCTTACTGAGATGGTAGGCTTGCTGACCATTTGGCCTACTTAGGTATGTTATAACTCTCCGTCAAAGTTTATTGTTTGAAGCTAGATAACCCTTGGCTCTTGGCATCCGGACCTGTCTGCGGATCGAATCGAAATTAGTAAAGGTTCCCCCTTTTCCTCCAACTGGAAGTCTGTGCGGGAAAAACAAGGCGCACCTATAAAATAACTCTCCTGCGAGCAGCAAAGAAGAATCAGTAAAAAGAAAAACTACGGGACATTTTCACAAGACAGCAGAAAAAAGGAACACTCGTAAAAATGAGGACGATTTAATACAGTGGCTGACACAAACCCATGAGACACTGAGAGAGGTGGGGGGGGGGGAGAGGGAAGAAACAAAATAAAATAAAAAAAGTGAGGAAACAAAGAAACAAAAAACAAGCGCGTCCAAGAAAGCAGCCGCGCTAAAATAACAGCAAAACTGCTCGCATATGCATAAAGTGGACGCTAGTCTCTCTATCCTTGTCTTCTGCCATGGTGTTTGACTGCCCAACTTCTACCAAATGCATAGAAGGGGGGGGGGGATAAAAAAAAGGCTCAAGGCGGGGGAAGGATGTCGAAGAGAGAGAGAGAGAGAGATAAAAAAAAAGAGAGAGAGATTTGGAAGAAGAAGATGCGAAGCCCGCAAAAGAGGAAGGGCGGTCGGAGACTAGCTCGCCCCCATTAATCTGCGGGGCCAGCTGCGGGTGACGGTCGGGGCCCTCATTTGCATGGACTGTGTCGCAGGGGAGTCGCCTCTTGCTAGGCCCAAAATCGAAAACGCCCCCGTGGCTCTGTGCGGGGGCCGTCCCTTCGTTGCGTCTGGGGCATTCTAGAAAGTTCTCTAGCATGTAATTGAAGAACTTCCTCAGTGGCCCTAAAGAAGAACTCTTGAAAAAAATCGGCAAACTAAAGGAGAGAAAAATATTGCACCTCACCGAAATCTTATTAGTTGCAATATCTTAACCTTAAGTTTGGAAAATAGAATAATATGCATATACGTTCACATTAATAGGTATGCAGTTAAGTCTAGTCATCTTGCGTTGTGCTGACCCCAGGACCCTTTATAAGGGGGAGAGCTTTCCCCCCTAAATCTGGTAAATTCTGTTAAACGTAGCAAAATTAGGTATCTAGCTGGCAAACGGTAAAAAATAATTAACAAAAGTTATAATTTATTTTCTTTTTCTGGAACACTTGGCAAAATTACATAAGCTCAGTTAGCAAAAGTAAGGGTTGGTAATGTAGTTGATAAAAAAATAAACAAGTTGGTAAAAACCGGTATTTGACTAGGAAGTTTGTCAACATCTAACTCCCCCCCTCCCCCCAAAAAATGTCTAATGTCCCTGGTTGGCCCAGGGACCTGTTTATGAACTTAGGAAAATGCACCAGAACCCGTTAAAATTTCTTGAGAATAAATGCACCAGACATTTTCAAGCCCACACCAATTTTGCAGGAGAAGCCTCAGAAATTTGATTGCCTACGGACCCTTGTACGACATAACCCGGTGCCGCTTTCAAGGAATAGTGCGAACACGATATCAACTGTTTCAAACACAGGTGTCATGTCAACCCCATTTCATTAATGGGATAGGTGGAACTCGCTCATAACGAGAGCGTAGGGACCTCGATATTTGCTTGCTATAACCGAGTGCTCGTAAAAAACGGGTTCATGAAAAGAATCCTACTAATTCATGCATACTCACTATGTTAATTAGTTTTTAATTTTTTTTAATTTCTAGTTTTTTTATTTTTTTTTTAATTCCCTTACTACCACGAACGAGTTCATAATACTGCTCTCTCGTACCAAATTAAGCAACTAATTTTATAATTTGAAAGATTATAACCTATTTTCTGAAGCACACGTTCTTCGCATGGAGTGGATATTGTTAAATCAACAAAACATATAGAAAATACGTAAATAAGTATTAAACATATTTTGGTTATAGATTTAATCCCCTACAAAAACTGGCTGAGAATATTCGTCAGGCATATTCTAACTATACTTCTGTTTGGAATGTACATCATATTTCGCGAGTGTGCTTGTATTTTTCTTCTTGTTCCATAAAATACTTTTTCAAAGTTGAAATCTATGTTAAAATAGCCTACTAAAACTGTTTTAAAATCCTCGCCAGGCATATTCTAACTATACTTCACCTTTATTTACACGAATATAGACACCAACATTCCAATTAAATAAATGGTAGGGTTTGGCAATTTCTCGCCAAAGAAGGAAGATATTGCCCAGCTGAGTCCAGTTTTCGGGATTTATTTCTTTTATGACAAACTTCGCGATAAATCACTAAAAATCATAACGGCAAACCTTGGCGACTTTTCACGTTTAATCTGGCAAGCCTTCAAAAATGATTAGCCCTTTTACCAGGTAGACAAAATTGTTTATCTGAAATTAATAACGCTCAAGAGCTATAAAAAATACGTGAAAAACACTCTTTTCTCTGTCAACTACCTCTTATTGAGGTCGATTTTTAAAAAACCTTGAAAAAGATTTTAATGAATTTGTGGTCGTTACATTTTAATGGAAGATTTTTATGGATACCTTCATTTTCCTTCTGAAGACAAATATGGAAACAACGTTCTGGTCCCTCACACCAGCTTGGACACGAACTCAAAAAAAAAAAAAAAAAACTTAAAAGGATTGTTGGGCACTCGTGTTCGCAAGATTTTAAAGCAAGATTTTTATGGATACCTTCATTTTCCTTCTGAAGACAAATATGAAAACAACGTTTTGACTCCTCACACCAGTTGGAACACGAACTCAAAAAAAAACCCTTAAAAGGATTGTTAGGCACTCGTGTTCGCAACATTTTAAAGCAAGAATTTTATAGCTATCTCTATCTCCCTTTGAGATATGATAGAAAATTCGAAAACAGCGTTTTGACGTCTGACTTATCCCAGTTTTGATACGCATTCTAAAGAACCCTTAAAATGAATTTTAAGCATTTGTGTTCACTATACTTTTAAGCAAGAATTTTACGGCTATCTCTTTTTCCTCTGAGATATGAACGGAAATGTTAAAAGAACTTTTTGGCCCCTTGTGCCAGTTTAGGTGTAGCTTGCTCTTTCACCAAGTCTTCGAAACGGAAAGTGGCGTCACCATATAAGTACAGTACTCTGGTGCTACACTTAGTTTTGTCTTCGAAATCACGCATGGATGCAGTAATCGGTGTAAAAAAAAAAGGTGCTTAAGCATAATGTGTATGCAGAGCCTGATTATGACCAACGGGGGCCCCGGGCATTGATGAATTTGGGGGCCCCCTTCTATGAAATGTATTTTATTTTTCATAACATTTTGATATAAAAAATATATTTCAGAACAATATTTGAAATTGGGGGGCCCTTTCGCGTCGGGGGCCCTGGGCATAGTCCCGATTTGCCCTTGCGATAATAAGGCCCTGTGTGTATGTAAGTTTCTGAAATCATGCGCTTACTTCAAAATAAGTATTGTATAATTGCGGGTGAAACATAAAAAGGATTCAAGCTATACACAGGTAGAAAATCTCATTGCACCCCTATACTGTGCGTTTGACTGCTATCTACCGACAATTACAAGAAATACAACGGGTGTGGCGACTCTACCAGAATTACCCTATTGGTTAATATGCTGAAGAATTTAAGCAACTTGCTTATGCGTATCAGTTCTTATTATTATTACTTTAAAAAACATTAGAGTAAGTAATTTTTATTTTGACAACACTGAGACAAGGTTTTGTTCTTTTTTTTTTCAAATTGGTTCACACATACACATGAAAATACAGAACAATCTCTGATGAAGTGAGTATAATTAATTGTTCAGTTTATGGGCTCCCTGTAAATTGCAAGTGTGTCACATGTCACATCACGGATTTCATAAACCGAGAGAGGCGTGATAGAATTGAATTAAAACAGAAATTCCTTTTTAAAATGCTGCGCGCAGATTCAGATTTCGACGTATTCATTCTTGGCTTGAAGCCAAGATGACATAATTGAACATTTGCGGTGCTTTTCGTACAGAGAACAGATTATCTTGGATAAAAAGCAGTGGCTGGAACCAGTTATGGTTTTTATTTTTTATTTATTATTTTTTTATATCATTAATATTATGGAGAAAAAAACTTTAAGCATGATAGATAGTTAACATAAATGAATGCCATATTTAAACATATACTTGTACAGATAGGTGCACCCACGGAGGGGGCTATAGGGGGCACCCACCCATAGGGGGGGGCTCAAGCCCCCCCCCCATATAGGTGGAAAGTGGTGGTGGAAAGTTATAGGTGGAAAGTTATAGGTGGAAAGTTAGAAGTGAAAATTGTCCCTAATGAATTAGATATTTTCTTTTAAAAATTGTCTTAAAATTATTTCTAAAGTACTTTTTACAAAAAATAATTTTTTTAAAAATAAATACTTACATTTGGTGTACGAGGCAAAGTTAAACTCGGTTTTAACGATACTGAAAAGATCACATAATTATTTGACTATAACGAGTTACATTACTTGTGCGCATGTTGTTCTATGGGCAAGTCAAGTGGCACAGAATATTTTGACGTTATACGAGAGTTATTACTATAGGTCACTATAACCGAGGTCAGCAGAATTTGTAGCCCAGCCCCCCCCCATACTAAAATCCTGGGTGCGTCAGTGCTTGCACATACATCATCTATTTAAAACTATTGCAAGTAATGTAATTAGTGATCAGGAGCGGCCCTGGGTACGCGGCGTCCCCCTGCAAACATAGGAAAGACGCCCCTTTTATTCTCTATATCAAGTTTTTATCAGTTTTTGAGCTAGAAATGGCGCCCCTGTCGCCCCAATGTGATGCTTCCCTTGCTTACCGTGTCCGGCCGCCTTTGTTAGTGATGCATGAAAATGAAGAAAAGAAAAATTTTTCAAAGTTTTTTGCAGTTTTACATCATCAACGCATTTTAATTCGGTGTTGAAGCGTTCTTTAAGCTAAAAAAGTGCTTTCTGAAAAGGTGGCCTACAGACATTATCCGTGATGTAACCGCATAAAAGGAAATCCGTAAGGGAAAATTTATAAAAAGAAAACCAATAAAAAAAATCCACAACAGGTAAGGTCGGGGAGCTATGAAAACAAGAGTAAATCATCGTTACTTGATGGTACAAACTATGAGTTTTGAGGCAAGCCTACACGAGGGTCATCTGTCTACGGGGGGGGGGGCGCCTCGGACGGAGGACTTCTTAAGGAGTTCCAGCGCGTATATACGTTACATCTGGAGTAAACCGACCCAGACTCCAGACCGTGAGATCGGTATTCCCGCGCGGTACCGAAAACGGATCTTCACATTCAGCCGTTTACCATGTTCAGGGTACAAAATAGTTTAATAAAAAATAGGAATACTTTTATACTTGATATAATTAGATATCTGATAATGATGACACATTCTGAATTTCTATTCGTTTCTCCTTATAGGATATAGTATTTCCTTATAGGATATCATTAATTCTTGGTGCATTAAAATAAAATTATCTTTTAACTAATTATTCACTATAAACAACGACTGAAGTCAGTTTAAATAAGTGAAAGTTACTTATTAATTAAGAAATTAAAAAAAAAAAAAAAAACAGTCAGTCGTAGGACTGCACGTCAGTAGCGAAAACTTCTTGTCAAGCTTTCTAAAATTTTTATTTATGCAGTTAAACAAGTTTTCAGATATTATTGAACTTTTATTAGCAAAAAATAAACATTTACGAGCGTTTATTTACATTTTTGTACATTTGAAATTCGTTGTAAAATTTTTTAAAAATGTTTTTTTTAAGGCTGTAAGGGTATTGCACATTTATTTATGACACTAGGGGCCAAGGCCCCCAGACTCGCTACGCTCGCTTTTCGTATGAGGCATTCGGCCCCTAATAAGGCTTATTCGTAAAAAAGGGGGATCCGTGGATCCGTATGGGAATCCGTGTTATACGGGTCCTGAGCTATACTCCACCTGGTGTGCGGACTCCGCTTATAATCGCTGGAAAAATTATTTGCACTCCTCAGAAACACAATGATATTTAATGTTGCCATTCAAACGTTATATTAATTAGGAGCTAAAGCGTAATAAAATCAGAACATCTGTTTCAGCTGTATTTTTAATAATGTAAAACCTATTGGACACCTTGCGAATTTGCCACCCATGGCGATTTTTCATTATTTGGCGACTTGCGTACATGTAAAGTTAATAAAAGCTACGGAACAGATAGGATAGCTTGCCACCCATGGCGACTTTTCATTATTTGGCGATTTACACATGCTCACAACCTATAATTACTGCTTATTTAAGGTTACCGGAAAACCGTTATCCATATTTTCATTTACATAATCGTTTGCAGATTTGCGTACTTAGCACCACGAATTATACCATCTCGTCGCGCTAGCAAATATCCAAAGTGTACTATAACTGCTATAATGGCATAGTTAACGCCGCCAAATATTTCTACTGGTAGCAAATAATCCAGCTGGACCGAACCGGCTTTAAAATAATCTGCATTTTAATTATTTTTCATTTTCAAGATATTAGTTATTCTGTTTTGGAAAAACTAAAATCGCTAATTCTAAACTCCCGTTGTCTAAGCGCACTTACTATTTGAAAATTGTCAACTTTGTGTAACACATTTTGAGTTACTTATTTCATATAGTTTTTATTTTGGCGTAAAATGGGCGTAATTCTAACTCATGTTTGTAAATTTCACGCGATGCTAGATACTTGGAAAGGCTTTGTTGCAAAGGAATGAATGATTTTATGCCAAATCAAGCAACCATTATGTTTATTTTTTCAGTTTTTCATTAATATCTTCTAAAATAATTCGATTTTCGAAATTTAAGTCAGCTTAGCAGGTTCCTCGGAATTTTTCGAATCTGTGGGCACCTTAGTCGAAACTCAAATCCCCACGGTTTAGGAGGATATAGGCCAACAAGCTTTCACAGCGCCAACGGCCTTTACTTTTTTTTAGAATAGAGAGATTCTCACAAGTTCACACAATTTTTTTGTACGTTTGTACACATTTTAACGCAATTTTCACGGTTAGCATGGGAAATTTTTTGATTTTCTAATTTAATTACATTTCAAATTTCGCGCACATAAAACGATATTTTGATTTGTGTGCACATTTATAATTTAAAAAGAGAGAAAGGGAGTGCACGCACAGGCCGCAACGTGACACAGTTGCTATATAAGTACGGTATACATCAGCAATACATATTTTCCTCCTTGCGCTGGATTTCGTTCAATTTAATTAATAATTATGTACGTGAATTTATTAATTATCAATAATTATGTATTTACGTTGAAATGAACAGTGATCCTATTTATTTGTAATGAATGATGAATTTATAATTCAAATTCAAATGCACTGTAGAATAAGACTTATAACTTAAATAATGTACAGTATATAATTATTAACACTCTCCACATTGTCAAATTAACTTTGTTGCACAGTAACTATATAGCTATACAAATTAAGTACAGTTTTTGAAATAAATAATCGGAAATTGTAGCACCCACCCAGCTATAAAAAATCTGCCCTTTTTTTTGCAAAAACATATAGATTGTACGCAATTTGTACATAAAAATTGGATATTTTTGAATATCTTGAAAGTATACACTTGTGTGAACTATATACAGTTTTTATGCATCCTAAAACAAAAATTTACGCAGTTTGAAATGATTTTCAGAAAAATCTCAAAATCTGTTAATTTTTTTAAAATCCGAATCCTATACCTTAAGTTGAGTGATCCCCTATCACATGTTACCAGATTTAATTTCTTTCGCTTTATTCGTTATTACGTGATGTGCGAACAAAAATTTATGCAATTCGAAACAATTTTCGGAAAATCTCAAAATCTAATGAATTTTTTAAAAATTCGACTCCTATATTTTAAGTTGGGAGACCACCTACCATGTCACCAAATTTATTTCATTCGCTTCAGTCAGTTTTACGTGATGTGCGAATAAAAACAGTGTCACTAAAAGAACGACAGACAAGCTTTTTAAAAATTTATTTTTATTTTTTTTGACTGTCGTATTGAGGTCCCAAATGCTTAAAACGCATATAAATCGCAAAAATTTTTACTACCAAGTAGTATACAGGGAAAGTCTAATTTTATTTATTTAGATACATAAAAGTTCCCATTCCGAATTTGAAACAACAGTCACTTTAAACTTTAGTCATTTCATCCGGAGTCGAACCTGCCTGGCGATTAGAACGCTCGCCTACTAGAGATGAGACGGGCTCAGCCCGAGCCCGGGCTCGGGCTCTGTAATTCCCAATTGCGTTCGGGCTCAGGATCGTGAAAAATTTCTCATTTATTGAACATACTCCTTGAAACAGATTTTAAAAGGTGATTCGTGAGGAAAATAAAAGTACTTATTAAAAAAAAAAAAGAATTAGCGGCACGGGCGCCTAGAAGGTGCGTGAAGCTCTTTGGGTATTTCAGAAAGGCTGCTTATATTGCTTAGTTAGTCATCAGATTGGACATTATTTGATAAACATGGATATAAAGAATTAGAAAGTGCATTGAGAGTTTGCAACTATTTGTCGTTAATTTGCATGAACAGCAAAATTTATTTTATTCTATCAATGAAGTTTGAATTTTTTTTAATCTTCGGCTGAAATTTCGGGCTCGGGCTCCAAATTAAATAATATTGCTCGGGCTCGGGCGGGCCCGGGCTTCAAAAAATGAGCCCGAACTCATCCCTATCGCCTACCACGCCTTGGGTCCAGAGTTCGATACTAGTTACGGAAGCTAGAGGGACGCAGTTAAAAGTAACTTGAAGTTCTTACGTATCATAACAGATGGCAGCACTAAAATTTAAAGAAAGGAGAAAGAAATCTCAGCGTGCAAGAGATGGTGTAGCTATGACGTAGCAATCCATATTTTCTTGTTATGTATTTGAGTGATGATGTGATGTTGACGTGAATTCAGTGATTTTTTCTTTATCCCAAAAGTACCAAACGTGCTTACAGAAGTTTTCACTTGAATAAGTCAGCATTTGAATAAAAATTGCTATGTTTTTCTATGGTACCCCGAGCATTTGACACGAGCCATTTGCATGTTTTTGACGATGGTTGTACAGTGCAATCTTAATAATCCGGCAGTTGGTTAGTCCCGCATGGCGTTTGGTAATCGGGCGTCCTTGGGTAACACGTGAAATAATGCGCATTATATCTGTAAATTTCCTATACTCCTGAAAATCCGGAATTCTTTGGTAATCCGGCAGTTGTTTGGTCCTATATATGTCGGATTATAGAGATTGTGCTGTATTGCAAATGAACTCACGAAGATTTGTACTCGATTTTGGAAGAGAGTTGCGCACGTTATAGGGCGGTTTCTCGTGTTGGAGAGAGAGAAACAGTTACTTAAAACTAATTTTAGACATTTTCATTTTTAGGTAATGCTTGATGGGTCTAAATACATCTGAGTAAGTGAAAACAGGTTATATACCGGGACAACGGTTGAGCATCCTTACTCCCTGGTTCTTTTTATGCTATCTAAAATGAAATTTATAACAGACATTAAACACAAAAACAGTTTCCATACGTGATTGAAATTTGGTAAGAATTTGTCGAAAGGGAAACGGGCCCGCTTCCAAGATTTAATTTCAACCAATAATAAAATTGCACAATTCTAAATTTTATTTTATATTTTCGTCATATTTAATAGCGATTTGAAAGCGTAGGTTTAAATTGCATCATCGTTTTCATTATAATAAACTGGTGTAACTTTATCCTCGTCTGAAGATGTTACAGTTGAATGAACGTACACATTCCAAAATCTCCCAACAATGTCTTTAAAGTACAGAAAAAGATAATTTCGTTTCTTGAGGATCCAAGTAGTGTAACAGAGTATTATTAAAAATGAGCCCCCCCCTCATTCTCGGTGCCTGTTACATTGGCTTCACGAAAGATTAAAAATATGACTTCGTTCAACAATAACTAAATGTTTCGAGTTCAGTTTGAAAAAAAAATATATTTGTTCGGATGTAAATCTTCCCTTTCAGAGAAAGGAATATGCAGATAACTCCAAAAATATTGCCTTTTTTTTTTGCATATCACAGAGAAACGCAGATCCTCGACATACCTCGCTATTAACCTGTTGTTTATTTTTAAGAATTTTAAGATTAAATAACATTCTGCTAATACAGATGCAGGAATTGAATTAATAAAGAGGAAATATAATATTTACCTTTGTGTTTTCACTTTCTTGCGTTAAAATAAATAATTATCAAAATGAAGAGAGGCTTTCATTTCAAAATACTTTGTAAGATGCCTGTTTTTGCTTCTCTTTTATTGATTCAGGCCCAGCAGCTCCTGTTACAGAGAGGGTAAGTTATCTACAACCTGCGTATTCTGAATCAGAATAATATTTAGTGCTGAAACATCTCATTCATATTGTTTGCTGTGCTATTGCGTCCTTTTTTTAATAATGATATTTGCAATAAATGGAAATTCGTCTAACGACGAATAATTATTTTAGGAAATGAGAGTGAAATTTGAAAGCAGTAAAAGAAAAAAGAAGTTGCCAGATTACCGAGAAGGAAATATATTAAATTAAATATCTGGTGTACGCAAAAATTTATTTTTTATTATATAGAATGAGTTAGTTTTAGCTTGACTATTTAAACAAATATGCAAGTAAGATATCATTCATTATATATACGAATCTTTTTTTTAATTACAAAAGACTGTAAAGAAATTTTCAATTGTTGTCTTCAATTATCGTGATCAGCATTTTCTATCTTGGACTGTCACTACGACACATTGAATAAATTAAAAAATATATTGAATGACCAAGCTAAAGTTTTATATATTACTTAAATAAATTACTTAATAGTTTTATGTATCTGTGTTTAAACAAGCAATCAATAAGACTACGTTTCTAATTTTAATATGTAGCTATACAATAAACTTTACAATACGCATACTTATAAGACGAAAATTACTTATTATAAATTAAAACTTTTTTTTCTGTCTCTGTTTTACTGTGCAGTTTCTTAAATTATACTCGAATTAAAAAAAAAAAAAACGAAATTCAATAAAAATTCCGTACGAATTGGTGTTTTTCAGAACTACGTGACTATATAACCCTAACAGTACGGTTTAAAATTTCAATCTTTCTTTAAATGTTAGTCTTCCTCCTATTTATGTTTTTTGTATTGTGCCAGTTTATATATATATATGTATAACAATAATATGTGAGTTTAAATTTGAACTTGTTTATTGTTAAAAAAAATTGAACGAATGAACAAATGATCACGGGTAATATTCAAATGCGCTTCTTTAATTTAATATAATCTCTGACATATCTCTAGGCATATAACGTAAATAGTTAGCTATAGAGTGGTTAGATGTATCCCCGTTAAAATATTATAAATCTAATCTATCAATCTATCTCATGCTATTTTAATTCTTTTTAACATTACTTTTATTTCTAGAAAATTTTATTATTTCACTCTTAATTTATTTATTTAATATTTAATTTTTACTTATAGTTCAACTCTCTTTTATTTCACTCTTAATTTTTTATTTAATATTTAAATTTTACTTATTGTTCCACTTTTAACCTAAAATTCTGGCAACATATATTTTTCCCTCTTCAATTGGCAACAGCCATGTTTTCATGCTTAATGCATATGGCCATGTTGTCTCCATTTTTTCATTTTTTTTCCATTTTCATGCTTGCTTTTTAACAGGATGTCCCCGTAGTTACACATTTAGTTTTCTTTGTGCGAAGTAACTACAATGAAATCCTGTTATTTTGTTTTTCTTTTGGTAGTAAGTATTCGGTGTGTGGGGCCTGACTAGCTTAATCGATGTTTACTACCTTTATTCATTCCAAACTATACTTCATCTTTCAATTAGTCCACATAATCGTTTTTCTTTTTCTTTTCTTTTTTTTTTTTTTTGGTTTCATATATTTTGCTCTTTTTGGATATGTTGTTTAAGTATGAATGTTCCCCTAAATCAAAACATTTACTATTCCATGGATAATTAGAATTTTGTATCTGCTGAGTGGATGCTACATTGATTCGTAAGTTAAGCCTTTTTACTATATATATATGCTATCAATAATTTTCTATATAAATAAAGCAATGCGTAAACTGTCCGTTAGTTTGTTTCACTAATCTTCCCTATTCCATGGATAATTAGAATTTTGTATCTGCTGAGTGGATGCTACATTGATTCGTAAGTTAAGCCTTTTTACTATATATATATGCTATCAATAATTTTCTATATAAATAAAGCAATGCGTAAACTGTCCGTTAGTTTGTCTGTCTGTCTGTCTGCGTCTCGCGTAGCTCCGAAACGGGTGATCGTAGATCTACCAAATTTTGTATGGAAATTCTCCAAGACGGGTCTCGACACACCTCGAAGCGATTTTTTCGAAATTCGAATTAGAAAATGTTTTATTTTATGTTTTGTCCGATTTTTAGCGATTTTTCTTGCGTAATACATAATAACGCCGGCAATTGCACTCGCAAGAAAACGATATTTACATCATCGTATAGAGGAGAAAATTTTCTTTTAAAAATTGTTTGTTCGGACTGTGTAACCTAATTTGCAAATTTTTGGGAATTTTTCAAATAAAATTAAATTTGACGCTGACTTTCGTAAAATATTTTTAAAACTGCTGCATCTTGAAATCTATCTGTCATAACTTTTTTATATTTCGACAAAAGACGGAGCACACAATTCGCCCACTTTTAAAAGAAGAACGGAGGAAAAATATAAATTAGGAGAATTTTTACGAGTTTTTAAGTAAAGTAGGATTTTCGTTTCAATAGCAGCTGCTTACAAATTTCGGTTTGATATCTTGCGGTTTGGTTGTCCTGGATACCGTAACAATGATTAAAATTGTCAGTTGAAATAAATAAATAAAATTACTTTAAAATAACTGTTTTTTTGCATGTGAAATGTGCGTCATTTTGGTGTCACGAGTTTAAAACCCCTTTCGAAACTCAATCAGAAAACGTATTCATAGGAAAAACACACGCAACGCATGAAATAATTCCATATTTTATTTTACGTTGCTAGAAAAAGAATTGGATGCTGTTTTTTCACCAGTGAATTAACCAGCATTATTTTCAATTGGGATTTTAAACGTGACACGTTTTCGAATCTCAAGAAATATTTTGCAGTGCTAAACAAGTACTGATTATGACAAACAGGGACACCGGGCATTGATGAGTTTGGGGGCCTCCACCTATGAAATTTGCTTTATTTTTCATAAAATTTTGTTATAAAAAAGAATATTTCAGATTAACATTTCAAATTGGGGGCCATTTCGAGCCTGGGGCACTGGGCAAAGTCGCGATTTGCCCTTGAGATAATAGAGCCCTGGTGCTAAATACGCCAATCTGACAAGAATTATGCATAATGTATGGAGAGCTGTTTTAGTGCCAACCATAAAGTGAAATGATTATCGTTTATACTAATGCATAAATTATAAAATTCACCAAAGAATAAAAGACTACATTCGTGGCAAATATCTAAGCCGTTTCTTTAAATTAAAAATTAACGATTGAAAAACGAAAATATATTGTATTGGTATCAGTAAAAGATAGTATAAGTAATAGTTAGTAGATATGCTAGGGCAATATTGATCAAAGCACAATATACCGCATTAATAAATATTTCGTGAAACTAAGTGTTCTTTACTTTTTCAACAACCATCTTACATCACAGCTGACTAAACATTAAGTAATTCTACGTCGCGTTAATATATCCCGCGGTAGTTTCAACAGAAAAGACTGTAACAGAACTTTTTTTTTCTTGGAGATTTTGTTGTGTCACAAGTAGTTATGATCACATTTTGGGAAAATGTTCTCTTCTTCCCTTGCGAAGAGCGGGTATGCAACTATTTAACTATAAAATAAAACAGTTTTCCACATCATGTAGTATCTAAGGTGGTATAACTTAAATCTAAAAAAGAGTATGATGTAGAAATGAGATATTTTGAAAGTTAGGAATTTTCGCTGCAAACCGTCACGCTTTTCTTTTTCTGATCGCGAATGACACCGACATAGTTTTTGTGTCATAATATTAACAATGGTCTCAGGTCAGTACTTATACTAACTTTACGAATAACTAATGAGTAACTTTAGCCAAGAGTCAAATCATTTTGCTTATTTTTAGATTCCAAATCACTGGAATCAATTCGAATTATAGATGTAAGAAAAAGTTTCGTTCCCTACCGTGCGGAGAACGGGTACGCAGCTAGTAGAAAACAAAATGAAATAAAGTTTCTCTTTATTAATAAAAAAGAATGTAACCTATGTTTTATATCATTGTCAAATGTTCTTAATGTCACATGGGCGGCTGATGTGTAGAAACATTCTTAAAGCATGAAATTTTAAAACGATCTTCACGTCTATGCCTTATTTTTTAATTAAAATTTCTTAATTGAGGTATTTTCTCTTATTTTCACAATTTATATTAATTTGGATGGCATGTGCTAAAAAATATTTAATTCTTGGATTAATATATAAGCGCTTGACATTATGAGGAAAAAAAAACATTTTATGTATCCAGACAGCAATTATATCCTCGCCTAAGCAATTTGGAAAAATTTCGAGATTAAATAATAATTCTACTTTTTTAACCTTCTTTCTCTCCAACTTAGCAAGAGACTGGTAATTTAAGCCTAAAAAACACCTTTATTGTTGGAAAACACGCCATAATTAAAGAATTATAAAATCTCGCGCCCATTAAATTAAAATGCCTACTTCCTTACGAAATTGTCGAATTTTCCCAGGAGGAAATGGCGAAGGCGAATTTAAGATTAGGCTTAATGAAAACTTTTTCTAGGGGAGTAATTAGATGACAGTCAGTAATTGCGCGGAGAGGGCAAGGAAAAAAAAATTAATAATATCGCTAAAAAGAGCGAGATCCCCGTTCCTTTTAAAACAGCTAATATTTTAATATCGAATATCTAAAAGTATCTCTTAAAAATGAGGTAAGAATTTTAAAACCCGGGTTCTCTCTCTAAGCTGAGACAGAGGCCCAGCTCTCTTTAAAAAAGAAAAAAGAAAAAAAAGAAAGAAGTTAACATATAAGAGTGATTATGGAGCTACGGATGGTTGGGGGGGGGAGGGAAGGGGAAAGTTACTTTGAAGAGAAAATTAGAAGCGCTGTGTTAAGAACTATTTAAAAAATAAAAGGAGGTATATAGGAGTAGTGGTTAAAATAATTAGTGGGAAAATTTTAAAAGAAAAGCTCCCTGACATAAAAAAAGAAAGCATGTTAGCGAAGTTTATAATTCCGACATACTTATCCCCGAGGTTTTGTGTTCATAAAACTTTCGGATCGGATCAGCTGCAGTTGATTAATTTATCGGGGGGAAACATGCAGGAAAAGATTTATAAGAGTTTAATAGAGTTTTTGGGGTACTGATTTTGTGCTGATAAATACTCTGTTTTGGGGAATAGTCTTATGCATGCACTTACTGTCACTTTTAAAAGGGACTACATTAAAAAAAAAAACCCTTTTTGCGTATTATAAGGTTTGTCCCAAAAGTGAAATTCTGATTTTGTATTTTTTTTTTTAAATAAATGCACTACATTTGGAAGTTAATTCTTGAGCACAATAAAAATTTTGGAGTACCCTCTACATACAAACATGCAGTACACGTTTCGCATACTTTGAAAAATGTTTTTTAAAGGCTCGATTTAATAAGATATGTTCATCCTGTACAGTCAAATACTTTAGGAAAAATCTGTCAGCTCAGTAACAGAGTCTTGCGGATTTTTTAACCTCATGTTAAATACAAAATGTTCGTGGAAGTTTGTCAACATACTACAACTACCTGTGGTGAATGTCATATGGTTATAATTTCCTAAATTTTTAAATGATAAACATTTAAATACCCCCTTTTAAAATAGACATTTATAAATTTAAGAACTTTATTGGAACGTTTACAATTGATTATACAATTGATTATAGATTTGGTTGGTTCTTTGGTTAACATTTAATGGCATAAGATCCAAAAAGGATATGCTGCGCCTGACGGTCAGTTATAGATTTGTGAAACGGAACGAGAAATCCTGCAGTGATGTTTTACAGGTACTCTGTTAAAGTGTCACAGTATTTTGAACTCTTAACTGGGGTAGTTTTGTCTCTTCTTTTTCTACATACGTGCCAAGGGCCTCTGTTCTCACTTGTGCGCCTGATGTAGTATCTGTTTATTATAAAATTGATACAGTCATTTTTGAAAAAATAAATAAAAATAAAAAATGAATAATGTAACTTCTATTTAAATGATCTTATGTTTTAATATATTTTTCAATCCCTTCGTTATTTTTTAAATTTATTTATTTATTTATTATTTTATTTATTTTTGAAAATACAGTTTCCACTCTGACTATCTTTAAAAATTTAAAAATTTTTCATTAGTTGTAAGTTATCTTATTTTATATATTGAATCCTTACATCATTTTAATATCCTGCGGTCTGAAACCTTTTCTGATAATCAACGTTTTCCTTTTTAATCTTTTTAAAATAGTAAACTCAATTAATGATGCTATTTTTGTGTTACAATCAAGTTCTGATTGTTGCAGTGACAAGCAGAACACATCGCCAAGGCCTCCGTTAAAATAAAACATTGCGAGTACAAATCGGTAAAATATATATGTTATGCAGAACACAATTTCCTGTGCAGTTAGTGTAAGTATTTAAAATTTTTCAAACTGGAAATGATTATCAAATATGTTATATAACTTTTGGCAGTCTAGTAATTTAATATCATTAATTTTAGAAATTGTTCTATTATTAATCAAAAAGCCATGATCACCAAAACATTTCTCTTTGGTGTCTACATTAATTATATTTTTTTATTCACAATTTTAATTAATTCTTTTAATTACTTTTTAATTTTGTGATTACTCTTCAAATAGTGTAAAATTCGTGCACAACTTAATAAAAGTAAAATTATTAAATAGTTATGCTATATAAGGGAAAAGCTTTTGGCATTTTAAAGCGGGTCTAAGACCCTTTGGATTCCAAGGACGAGAAACCAATGATATAAGTTTTAATGGAAGTAGAGCATATACAGTTGAAAGCATTTAAAAAATCGAAAAAATTATTGAATCAAGCTGATAACAAATATGATAAATCGTAATTTTAAAAAATGGGTTAATGTCGCATGGTTGTGCAATGCATACAGTTATGGAAACAAAAATGGTTCTTGCAGAATGGTCCACCCATTTCCATCAAGCAAATAATTACTAACTCTTAAATAAAAATATTTTCAAAACACAAATGCCTCGGCAAGCTTCGTTCCATGAGCTCTGAAACATAAAAATAGCCTAGCAATTATGAGGGGAAAAACAAACCAGGAAGGATCTGTAATAAGCAAAGATGCAAATTAATTAGGGAAAAATTCTAGATAAATGACGGGGAAAAAATGGAAGGTGGGAAAAATTATGCGGAATTCTCTCTCCGTGCCGTGCATTTCAAGGGGCAAAACATTGTAATGACTTATACTGCACATATAATTAGACCGATCTAAAAAAGGAGACCCCCCCCCCTTTTTTTTACCCCATGGATGTAATGACCAAAGAGAAAAACTGTAAGCAAGAAAAATAAGAAAGAAAACATGGTTGTCCTCCTTATCGAATTTCTTTCGATGGTGGATATTTCAGAGTCTTCCTCTCCTTTTTTTTTTCTGGGAGGGTGGGAGGGGATGAGAAGATCCCTTCCAAAGTTTCCATTCTTCCCCCATTATTGTTTGCTGTGCGATAGTTGGGATGAAGAAGCAATTCTAACGAGGCCTTTTGTTTTGAAGGGAGATTTGAGTCTGCCAAAGTAAGATAATGAATGAGGGAGGAGGATAGGATGGAAAGGGAAAAAAAAAGGAAATTCTCTGTGATCTAGTTGAAAGTTTTCCTGTTCAGTGAAAGTGTCTGATCTTTTTACTTAAAGTTGCTTAAAAAATTTACCAATTAACCCACTTATGATGGTTAAATTAAAAAAGAAGAGAACTTTCGTTTATTCGAACTTAAATTTTTAAGTAATCATATTTATCACTAAATCTACATGTACCTAGAGACACTCTCGTTAACAAGATGTAATTCGCAAGGTAAGTAAGCATAAATGTCAAAGTTCCGCCGTTGTATTTTTGAAAGCAAACACAGCGCAGTTTGTATATCTGTTTAATTTTTTTCTTTCAATTGATTCTTTTTTTTTTTTTTTTTAATGCTATATCATAATGTGACTGTAAATTTTTTTTTTCAAAGTTAAATTCAAACCTTTTTAGACATATTTTATGGATTTCACAAAATAAATCAAGATTTAAATTGATCGCTGAAATATATTATTATATAAATTTGATGACATGCTTTGCTTTATTAAGTATTTGTGATTATAATTTCAGCTCTGCAGGTTTTTTTAAAATTTATTGAATAATGCAGTGGATTGTCAATATGTGAACATTTTACAAGACCAATTATTGGCGTGACATTATAATTTGATATAAATTAATTTTTAAAAAATGTCCTATGGACAAACTAGTATTTTCAACAGTGGGGATCTTTAATGTACCTTAATGCCTTTAAACATACGAACGGAAGAAGAGACACACGTCCCCCTCTTCCCAAATTGTGTGTGTCCCAGAATCTTTGTAATAACTTATACATATATTAAAACATTTGTCTAAGAAAAAAATAAATAAAGAAAAAATAAAGAAAAAATTCCCTTTCCTACATTCAATTCAAAATTTTCGGTCACGTTACGGTTATGTTTTGAAATCCACGTAAGTGATAATTTTAAAAAAGTGGATGAAATATTTTACTAAATAAATCAGCCACTCGCCCTACACTCGAATTTTCGATTTTAAGATACTATGCAAAATTGGAGCTTTCGAGAATGCTTAAATTCAAAAGAAACGCTTAAACAAAGGCCTAGAAAATTATTTTCATGCGAACATTGTATAAAGTGTTGAATGCAGAATTTTATTCAAACAGAAACTCTGTTATTATGACACCCAACTATAATCAGTATTTTAAAATAAGCGTCTTAGAAAATGTTAAAATATTACAACTGAAAAGAGAAAGGCTTCGCCTCCCCCCACCTTCAAGTGCCGACCTTTTACTACCAACAACACAACCTGCACGAACCCACGGTCACGGCTTCTCGTAATGCGGAAACCGAGAGCGCGGATGAAGTTTTGAAAGGATTCCCTCCTTTATTAAGAACAGAGCATAACTGAAAACATGCCCAGAGAACGAAATACGGAAATTGAATTTTATGACTGAAAACTCCACCGCGCAGGCGCTCCTCCTTGACCCCCCCTCTGCGCATGTGTAGATCGTCTCTGGATCGGAAGCAACTGTTTTTAAAATTTGATCGGAAAAATTTACATTCAGTTGCAAGGGGGAGTGATGGAAGAAGAAACGCAGGGGAATTAAATGGATTAGAGTTGTGGAGAGCCCTGTCGCAGAGCGGACGATTTGTACGTACGCAGTGGCGTGGTCCCGGCAAAAACCCTGCGAAGGAATATCGTTCTCATTTATGCATACCAGGGTTTTCTTTCCAAAGGAACAACAACAGATGATCGGGTTTGCTTCGTGAACGACTTATTACAGAAAAAGTGCAAGTTAGTGTTCTGAGCTCGAACATAGGAAACGTTTGGGGGAATAAAAGCCGAGCGATCCAAGATGGTCGCCAAAAATCAATCGTTCGTGATACTGCAGCTTAGCGTTCCTCTTTTCTGATGGCGTTCCGTTCGCCTTAACTAAAGTAGCAGCAAAAGAAATTAAAAGACAGAGATAAAACTGTTCAGCAGCAGCACAAAAGAAGAAAAATAGCGGAAAGAGAAAGAAGAAGAAGAAAAAAGAACGAATTCCTTCGTTGCCACTCCTGCCAACTTCTTTAGAAAGTTTCATCCCCCCCTCTTTTTCCTTTTACAGCCTTCGGGCTCTGGGGCCTGGCTTTAACTCTTCGCCCACATCGCTTTAGCTGCAGCATCTTGTTTTTCAAAAGGAACGCTGGAAACGCTCGAAAATTTCTGATGACGCCCGGGGAACGAAGGCAGCACACGCACAGTACACGAGAAGCGTGTGTACGAAAGAGCGGGCAGCAAACAACTCAACTCAAGCCGTCCGTGCATGGAGTGAGGGGATTTCAATTAGGGTTCGCGCACCTATTAGTCGCGGGGGCCGGGATGATGAGGGATTACGGGAGGCCGTCGCCATAGCAACCGCATCGAAGAGAGAGAGGCGAGGGGCAGATCGATCGGGGACGGAGGCGGGATCCACAGCTGCATCCCTGGTTGCCATGGCGACCGGCTACGCCCTCGGTCCAGCAGAAGGGAACCACACGCGAAGAGCTGCAAACTTTGACCCAATTTTACTTGCCCCCTTTCCCCCCAACCCTTAATGTAAATACCAAACAGATAAAAATCCGATTTAAATGTATAATTATATTTGTATTTAATTACCAAGTGACGAAACAGACGATTACGCAATTAAAACACCCTCTATTCGTTGTCGTTTCTTCATCGACAGGGTATTCTTCTGGCTTTATTTGATTAACGTAATAAGTAGGCGATTCATCATCCATATGCTTCAGATTTGGAAGAAAGGAACAAGTATTTGGGGGTACACATAAGTTAAACGAAATTGAGAAGCTTAATGACGTGTAATTAATAATGAAAATGGCATTATTCAGGCGTGTGTTTTAGCCGAAATAAAAGTGTGGTGAGAATTCATCCCCTGTTTACTAAAGACAACTAGTTGTTCGGATCTGCAATCGAATAAAGGAACTTTTTTTTTCCCCCCTATCACTACAATGAAATAATATTGTAAAATAGGCTCTTTAATCCACGAAATCAAAAACGCACACAAAATTCAACAAAAAAAAATAAATACTATTTAAACATTTAGGTAATATTTAAAAAAACAGTTTAAATTAAATGTTGTCAAAATTTCATAATTGTTCGCATAGTATATATTAATACTTATATTTCAATGTACGATGGATTTCCTGTCCAGATTTAGTGTTGACTAATTAGTCTTTTTAAAAGTCTTACTGTATAAATTAGATGAAGCTATTTAATTCTGACAATTCTAAATTTTTTTAGGATAACCTTCATTTTTCCACTCCAAATCGTTTTCAAAAGATTATTACTCATTATGAACATTCGCATTCCTGGAAAGTGAATGATATCGAAATTATTATATAATAACGATATGATTTTCTTTATCAAACTTGTTTGCCTATTTTTTTTCCAAGACGTGATTACGTTTTTATATCGTTCACCCAAAGCAAAACCTTACAAACAGTGCTAGTGTACTGGAACAGTGTTAGTTCGGGTCGATTGCTGTGTTACAGAATCTGCAGCTGAGCCTCCTTTGATGGTTCCTTTCTGCTTGGAGGTTTTCGATTGGCCAAAGGCTAGCGGCGTGGGGCTTCGGCTTGTCCAGTTTCGTTTACATAGGGTTGCCACCATGGTAACTGGGCAAGGAATGCAGGCTCAGCCCTGGCGAAAATTTTCCGGCGCCAAGATTGCCCGAGAAAGATCGATGCCAAAGTAAACATAAAGCTATGTTGATGAACCAGGTACGCAATATTTGTATGCATGCAAGCTGTTAAAACATGAAGATTTTCGCATAAGGTACTTGAAAACATAAAATAAAATATAAACCCAATTAACTAATATGTAAACAACAGCGGTAAAACTGTAGATATTAGAATTCTAAACTTACACAATGTACGTAGCGTATAAAGGCATACCACACTAGTTCAGTATATGATATCAGGCGCGTAGCCAAGAAATTTTTTCGGGGGGGGGATATATCCCGATATCCCCCCCTGGCTACGCCCCTGTATGATATAGACTATGGCCATTATAGGGGTTACAATAGTTTAAAACACCAACTTTCTGAAGTTTCCATAATAATAGCTATTAATTTATACTCGACTTAAAACGTTTGGATCTAATTCATTGGATTATTTCATTTTCTGCCTCTATACTAAGATAAGCGTGGTTATAAAATAAATTCTGATGAATTTTTCAGCAATTAAACACATTTATCAACGTTATTTTTTAACTTTAAAGGAATATCCAGAAATAATAAATATACTTGCTTTTACTCAAATATTAATATATATAACCATCTGAGCGTCTTGGAAATGGGCAAATAACATAAAGTTGTTTTCACGGTAAAATTTTCACGCAGCTTTAAAATTAAAAAAATGAAAATATTTTGTATTCAGAAAATAAATAAATAATAAGCTCTCACTTAAGCTTTAATATCAAAACATGTTGTTGTTGTTACTTATACCCTCTGACAACCGAATGCGTTGCCAGATCACCCCCTGGTAGGGAGGCGATGGTCAGAGGGGGGCGCCTTCCATTTTTAGGGCCCCAATAGGAGGAAGTCCAACTTTAGCCCGTGGTCCCCTAATTTTGACCCAATTCCAGAAGAGGGACCAACCCCCCTGAAATCGGCGCTCCTAGAGGTATCGTTTAAAACCCCTTCCCTGTTTTGCCCATATGCCGTACGGGCGCGGCTTTCGGGCCTTTACTTATTTGCCCGTACGGCGTACGGGCAATCTGATTTCTATTTGGCTTTCACTGTTTCGCCCGTATCTTTTCTATTTTTAGTAACATATTATTCGTGTAGATAGAAATAGTTGTCCAGTAAATGATATTTTGTAGTCTATCATGTTTTCTATTCTGATTGGTTCAAAAGCGCGGGTTTTTTTTCGTAATTTTACCTGTAAATGAGACTTCCTTGTTACGCGTTTATGTAGGGAAAAAAACAACTTGCAGGGAAAATAGATTATTTTCATTAAAGAAAAGAAAGTTATAATAAATGCTTAAAAATATTAGAAATGTTAATTTTAATAACATATCTTTACTTAAAAATGTAAAATGAACAAAAATATGCAATAAAAAAATGTGACATTTTTGGGACTGAATTCTGGACAAAAATGAAACTGTTAAGGGGTCTCGGGAGACATTGGAGCCACGACAGATTTTACGTGCACCAGCTCCCATTAGCGTACACGACCCCACAGCAATCGAGCCGAGAGGAAGTTGACCCTCCCAAGTACTGGCCAAGCCGGATGCTACTTCACTTGCCATGTTCTTATGGGAACGGAGTTTAGCGCCCTGACCACTGCGGGACTCAAAATATATTTTATGGTATCTGAATTTTAATAAATAATTTAAATTATGGACGCATTGCAGTGAAAACTGGAATGAAGTGCGCAGGATTTTATGACACAGCCACTTGGAGGGTTAAAATTCATCGGTATTTTTCATATTCAGTCATGAACCTAGGTTTAAGAACCAACACTGTCTGTCCACAGAAGTAAAACAACTTTTGCAACGACGGGGATGAACAGGTTTAAACTGGGTAAACTCGATAACAACCCCTCTCTCTTTTATATACGCAACTATTTGAAGTCGGTGCGGAATGACAATACCTTGCATCCTTCAGCCAAATAATAAAAAAGATAAAACGACTCTATTAATTGTTTTTAGGAATTGCAATTTCAAATCAGGGTGCCGGTTATTGTCAAAAAATGTTGAAATTTCCATTCTAAGTATGTATTTTCCTTGAAATTTTGATTATTATTGGCTGGAAAAAATATTTTATTTGGGAAAATTTATCAACTCCAACAATTTTTTTCACTGTGAAGGAAACAGTTGATTTTTTAGCTTTATAAAAGATGACATATGTCTACTCTGTTGCGAGACATAAACAGACATACAAAAAAGAGGGAAAATGAAGTCAAAATAAACATTTCAATTTCTACACACATTATTTGGCATGAAAGAAATATCACAAATACCTTAAAAATTTAAATGAATACAGATGTTTAATGAATCAAATAATAAGTGAATGCCCACTTACCAGGCAGTACTTTTTACTTTAACCCTTTATACTTCAACAACGGGAATTTTTAAAAAAATTTAATGCAATGTGCAGAAACAGACTATAATCATAGTAAATTTTTTTTATTTTCCAGTTCTGTCATTCATGCAAAAATTTATTGACCAAAACGCGTTTTATGTAGTGTTCAATAAAATGGCTATTTGGCTATTTTTATTTTTGTATTACTTAAAAATATATCAGTAGTATACCAAAGTAATGAAGTGTTTATGAACAGTTTAAGATGAGAACTTTTTAAAAAATCATTAACATTCTTGTAAGGATGACCTACGGAAAAACACTATAAGTGCTGTAACAACCGAATAGTGCGATTGCTGAAGGACAAAATACAGTTTTGTGTTACATTATTTATTAAATTACACTAACTTGTAAGATTTTTTAAAATTATTATATGCTCATGTTATTCTAGGAAAAAAAGTCATTCAAATATTTGTAATACATTATGATTATTTTATCAGCTTTAATTAGTATATTCCAGATCCGCAACACGGTGATGAAAAAGTTTAATAAAAAATAGAATTATTATTTTACAAATGTGAGTTTATTGTACTCCTTGATTCTGGTTTAATGAATGTATATCATGTTTATCAATGCATCGATAACAAAAGAAAAATATATAAATTTCATTAAAAAACAAGGGACTTGTTTTATATTATTTTTTGAAAATGGACCTTATGCTAAACATAATTGCATACAATAAGAGTGTTGCATGGTGTAATGAACATATTTTTAAACATTAAATTTTTGAAATTGCTGAACAATAAACTTTTCAAGCGTGTTATCGATAAAGTAAGAATAAGATCAGATCCATCACAGATTGGTGGAGGAATCTTATTAAATGTTTTACTTGCTTATTTATAATTAAATCTAATACTATTCTATTTAGCAAGAAGATAAATCACTCAGTATTTGCTATCCAGGTTCTGATAGTAATCGTTAGTATAATTTTCGTGAAATGTATGCAGCCAACAGTTAAATTCAAAATTTAAAAACAGTCGAAAGAAAAAAAAAGTAAGGGGAGTAGAAGTACTCGTCATTTGCTAAATTATAATTCGAAGAAGAAAATATTAAACAAAAATTTTTTAAGTAAGATGTCTGGACTAAAAGCCTCAAAATTAAAATAAATATAAAGTCAATTTTTCAAAAATTTGTTGCTGAAATTCCTAGATTTAAATCTTTTAAATTTTAATTCAAAGCAGGTACCTCTTTTTTCAGATTCATGCAATTGCTATTTTAAAAAATGTTTTTTTTTTTAAATATCGTCCAAACGTTTATTAGTGGCTTTGACAGAATTGTTCATAAAATATAGCACCTGTGAAACATATAAAATGGAAGTGATTGATAAAATGCAATCATAGTTTAAAAAGTAAAATGTGTAAACATACCATACAAGCAAAAAATAATATAAAGGGTTGAAATTGTGTTAGATTAGGAAAAAAGAAAAAAAAAAAACTATGATGCATGCATACTTAATATCTAAAAATTTTGAAAAAAAAAAAAAAAAAACAGGATTACACTAAATTATCACAGTATGACATTTTCTCATGTAAATAATTATCTAACTTCCTAAATATCTTTTTTTCTAAAACTGGTTGAATTTATGTGCATTCACATCTGTATGAGATACTCGCAAAATTAGGAAGCAATATATGCTATATGCAACTAATTAAATTAAGTTTAGCCGGGGATAAATCCCTCAAAATACTGAACAGATAAGTGAATTTTAAATAAATAAGTAAAATGCTAACGAAAACAACTTATCAGATACTTGTAAATAATTAACTTTCGAATAAGCTACCGTCCGCATTACTTCACCTTTAAAAAACAACAAAGCTAAAGCACGATTCCGTACAATGAATGGAAGGAAAAAGAAATCGCGATCATTAAATTAACATATTAACCGTATAATTCAATATTTGAGAAACAATGTTTTGAAAATGTAAGTACACAAACACTTAAATCGCTTATCCCGCTCGAGAGAAAGAGAGAGGTCATAAAATATGAATGAATATAAATTATGGATTCAAATTACATATTCCTCCATTCACTCACTCACTCAACTTCAAGAAACGGATCAATAAAACGTGTGTGATTCTAAACAAACGAACGTGGCGAGTGGGAAATGTTTGAACAAGCGGCACAACAGCCAATCATCGATGATTGTAAAGTGTGTGTGTGTATAATACATTAATAAAAACTGCCTTCATTTTTCAATTTGACACTTTCACGCGAGATGCGGCTGCAGTTACATGACAATCGTGAAATGGCTTTTTTGTTAACTGAATTTACAGCGTGATTAATTGAAGTTGTATGGAGGTTGGTTGGGGAATGGGGGGGAGGGTAAGCTGGGATCGTATTCCGATCATACAGTGTGAGGTTGAACTTCCACACATGTTGTTATGATGGTTTCTTAAAAATAAGTTATTGATATAAGAAGGGACAGTGTTGTTAGTTTAGGGGTATTAGCCGATAAATTAAAGGTTTTTCCATTGCATTTTGGAATTTGTCACTAATTTTAGCAACTTTCTATTGCATTTGGAGCTAATACAATGGGTTGTATAATAATAATAATAATAATAATAATAATAATAATAAACAATTAGCGATATTTCATGGCATTTGAAGTTAATACAATGCACTACTTAACGAAAAAATTGAGAGACTTTTCATTGTATCTGGAAACAAAACAAAAAATTTTGTATTAAAATTTATATATTTTTTTGGGCGATGAGAATCAAAACTCAGGTTTGTTTTGCTTTTTTCGTATTTCATTTTTTGCTTGTAGTGTCAAATAATTTATAACATGTAAAAAGAAATTTTCTTAGATGTAAAGATGACATTTAATTCTGGTTTAACTGAAAGCAGATTTGTTGCATTTTTAAATTCCAATATTAAACAGAAATGCAATTTTATGTGTCTCCACAGTTTAATAATGTGTAGCGCTGCCAATCATTCCAGATTCTGTGTATCTACTACCCACGCATTGTTAAATTTTCTGCATTTTTTAACTTAGTTCGATAGTATTTCATCTAAACTTTCGATTTTAAGCCAAAATTTTTGTAGCAAAATCCTTAATTTTAAGCTAAAATGTGAAAAAATTACGCAGAATCCTGAATGGCAGGCAGCTCTGAATGTGCATTTGAATTACCTTCATAACTAAGTTATTCATTAATTAACGAAGTGGTAACCCTCATTTCATCTTATTTTTTACAGTGCGCAGCATTCTTAAATATCACTTTTCAAAATATACGTCTAGATTTATTATTTAGATTAATCAACGAAGATCTTGTGTTAATTTAGACATGTTTGGTTAAAATCTCAATAATTAATAAATTGATTAACATTTATTCTTCATTTAAATGCACATTTAAATGATTTTAAAGCATCAAGTTTTTTGACGGATATAACCGGTTAAAACTGGTTTTAACATCTTCCGTGTCGAAAACCAGTTTAATCTGTCAAAAACACAACACAACCGTTATCTAAAACGGACAGAAAAGACTGTAAGTGCTGCATTGAATCAAATTCAAGCCGCGCTATCCCCCACTAAACAAAACATCTTTACAGATGCATTTTTTTCCAAATATTGCTGTCCTTTGAGCAAAATTCACGGGGTGCATTTGCAATATTTATAAAAATAACTTAAAATCAAGGCCAATGTCCGCTGTCTATTGTACTAGTAAAATGGATCTTGTGAATGCTAAACGTGCTTGCAAATAAACAAACAAAAATAAATTTATGGAAAGTAAATAAGGATATACTATTGGATACTAAAGATACTATAGTAAAGTACTTAATTTATATGTAGTTTAATCACCCCCCCCCATGCTTATAGAAAGCTATAAAAATTTCGAATGGATTTTTTTAAGCTATAGTAAAAACGCATTAAACCAATAGTATCACATGGAAGTGATCCTCTTTGCATTTAATAAAGAAAGCCGCAATGTATTTTCGAGTTCATCCTCTGGTATACATTTATGAAGCAGCAGTTTCTCAAAACTTTTTATATTTCGGAAAATAACTTCAGCTACTTGTAGGTATAAATAAGATGCGATGTAGAATGATAATGAGGGTCAGATAATGTAGGTGAAGGAGATAATGTAGATAAGAAGAGAGATAATGTAGGTATAAATTTCTGGCAGAGATTAAAAAGAAAAAAAAGTTACCAGTATGCTTAAAGGATTCATTTGTTTCACTGAAAGTTACATAATAATAATAATTAAAAAGAAAAGAGTTTTTTTCCTAGATATTTTCAACATTATGCGTGTCAAGATCAACCTCTTCAATTATTTTTTATCTTTCTTCTTCGTTTTTTACTTTTTGTTTATAAAAGTATAAAAATATTTTGCAGTCAGCCTCAACTTCCGCATATGTTGCATTTACCGCATTAATACCGTACATACAGAAAATTAACGCCACTAGTAATAGCATATGAAATTGATTAATGAACTTCATTTTTGTGTAACACGTATATGTTGGTTATAATAAAGGCTCTTAGAAACCTTTCTTTGGTTATTTTACTTTCATTTATTAATTTATTGGTATGCGTCCATGAATGCAACAGTGTAAGGAAACGTTATGTTTTAATTGCAGCATAATTGAAGTAAATACTGAGATTAACTGTATTTGCAAACCGCAACCCAGAGACACGCAGAAATTCGTTTTGGACTTTTGCCAATTTTTCGTTGTTTTCCCCCCCCCCTCCCCTTTTCACCTGTATACAAACGCGGAAATGCTTTCCCCAGTTTTGCGTCTTGGTCTTTTTTTCTTTAAGAATAAATCGTTTTAAAATTAAAGTGAATGGGCAATGTTTAATTCTCTACCAATTTTTTTTTCAGAAATTCTGAAATGTTTTTCTAATTTTATGTTTCCACGCAAAGACTTTTTTATAATTCTTCGTTTTGTTATTTGAATATATGTGATTCGATTCTTCTAATTTTCTTCAAATTAAAAAACAATTTAAATTTCGAATAAAGGGCGCGCACACGGTGCCAAATATTCAAGAGATTTGAATATTTTATTTTTTTTTTTTTACTATTTCTTTAAATATGTAAGTATCCAAAAATATTACTGAAAGTTGTTGAAACTGCTTTTTTTTTCTCTGTATGTCAAAATTTCTTTTATTTTTTCCCATGTTTAAGTGGTACGCCTTAAAAAAAAAGCGAAGCAGGACAAAAACTTATACTCTACATGTATCTGAATGGTTAGTTATAATAACTACATTTATTATAGCAGATTAAAAGAAGTATTATTAGGTATAATTAATATGCAAAATTTTGTTTATTTATTAAAGTATGAGAAATAAGGTTAACTATAACGCACTATTTGCGTTCTGTGTGGATTAAGTGATATATTAGAGAAATTTATGAGCCTTGTACGTGTTGTCAAAAATGCTTTGTTGCAAATGCATGAACTGGAAATTGTTCTTGTAAATTTAATTTAACAAATAATTCTTTTTTTCATTTATATGTATGTTACATAAAGCAGAGATTTCTTTTTAACCCTTGAACGCGCAGTGCTCCCGCTCTGGGAACACCAAACTCTTGACGTTTTGACTGTTGCCAGTCACGAAGAATAGATTTGACTTCTATAAAAATAGTGGTGGGTGACATAGCTCCACGAGAATCCTTTACTTTTTAGCATGTCATTTCCCGTAAAAAAAAATCGTCACGATTATTTTTAACAGCACTGACATCTGCTGGAAAATGGAAGAATGCGAGAACAGCTGGATAGATTGCCCAATGCTGAAAAAAGAGCAGCCCTTGCCATCGCTCGACTTAACTACGAGCAAGATGGCGGACGGTCGAAACGTTCATCGCGTGCCACCCCAGACAGCACAGAAAACTTGCAGTTTTAATATAAAGTCTTTCAGACTTTATATTAAAAAACTTATTAAAGACTTTATATAATTATTAAGACTTTATATAATTATTAAACTTATTAAAGACTTTATATAAGTCTTTCAGACTTTATATATAAAATGTAAATCTTTTTTACCGTATACTATTTTGATCGATGGATTCAAAAGGTAAATATTAGTCTATGACTAGTGTTTGTGCTTAGACTAACGGGGGGAGGCATTCAAACACCCTAACTCCCCTTATATACGTCCATGGGATCAGCCGATGAAAAGCAAATGAAGTGGACTGAATTCACATTCCCAGCAATCACTAATAAAAATGTTTTATTGGTGCGATGTTCGATTTCCCTTTGACAACGCGTACAAGCAAACAGAAAGAGAGACTTTACCGCTCATAAAAATTACAATATTCAAAGGAAGGACCAGGACCCAATTCAAGCAGAAATATCGTTCGACGAAAAATACACATACTGAGAGAGATGAGGAAAGGACTTCCGAAATTCTCGGAGGGCGCAGAGAGAGAAAGAGAACACAAAGTTTCTGATTCCTGGAGTCAACCGGGTAACAAACACAGGAAAAGTTTGGGTTTGGTGCAGGGGGGGGGGGCGGTTTGCTTCTCTCTCTCTCCTGCTTGCTGGAAAGAGAGGAAACACTGGGGAATTTCCGGAACAAGTTTTGATAATAACTCCAGAATGTGGAATTCAATTAACGGGAAGCCAAAAGAGAGAGGGGGAATATACGGTGCATGGGGGGGGAGCAGGGATGGGGGGGAGATGCAGGAGGCAGGGTGGTGATATCTAATTTTACGTATCTCAGCGAAAAGGGCTTTCAAAAGTTCAAAAGAAGAATTGCAAGATTTGGGATGCGAAGGCAGCTGAAATTGCGGGAGATGAAGTGAAAATGATTTTTGTTCCCCTAAGAAAAGACGCGATATAAGTTCCAAAACTTATATGATGAGATGAAATAAATTGGACATGTGCACTACCTTTTTACTTCCAGGTAGGTCACTTGACATCACGTTGGAAATATACTACAGTAATATCCCGAACTTAATGCGGTAGGTGGGACCGAGTGATAATCGCGTAAGTCGGATATAATTTCACATATAAATATGCGTATGCAAATTATTTTTAATTGTGGTCGGAGACTAAAGAAAGCAATAATTTAGAAAAAAAATATTTAATAAAATCTTAGATAATATAAGTGCATAAGAAATTATATTATTAATATCGTAAGCAAAGTTGTTTCGAAAGCAAACAAAAGACTAATACACAAGATTTGGAAATTGCATAACTCCGGGTTCACGTAGGTTGAGGTAATACTGTAATTTTTTGCTTATACAGTCAAATCTCGTTAGAACGCCATCCGTGGACTTACTAAGCGAAGTGGCTTACTAAGCGGAGTTTGTATTTTATATGCAAAATGAAACATTCCCATGTTTAAAAAATAAGTATAATTAATTTAGATTACAAATTAGCAAAATCAGTAGAAAAGAATTACATACAAATTAGTAGAATAAGAATTTAAATTTATAAAATTTGTGAAAAATTAAGGAAAGTATAGTAATTAAATAAGGTACATAGTAGTTATTATTTTAAGTGCAGAACCTGTCACATTTAATCTGTCACCGAAAGAAAGTCAAGACGAAAAATTTTCTTGGTAAGATTCCTAAAATTTGTTGATAAAGCAAACAATATTTGTAACGAAAAATGTTGACAGTCGTCCTAAGCAAAATATGAAGAGTGGCGTCTTATCCATGTGGCTTACTAACGAAGTTTAACTGTATCATACTTAGTATCAAGTTCGAAATATGCTACCATTGTGGTTACATAATGATTAGAATCAAGTTGCAAATAATATTTGTGTGATATTGTGTATCCAGTTGGTAAATTGAGCAATTTAAATTAGAGATACCTTACAGATATGTGTTGCCTCACGTTTAAGTTACACAACTTAATGAACGTCAATTCCCTAAACAAGTAATTAATTCTTGGTTCTTCATTAAAATAGAGTAAAAAGGGAGTTTGTTATTCCAGACTTTCCGAAAGAAAAAAAAAAAAAACACGGTAGCATAATATTAGATACTTATTTAAATAATCAGTAACTTGACGAAAATTGTTTTAGTGCATTTAGTTTTTCAGATGTGTGTAACTTTTCTATGCTGATAAGCTACATTTGTATTTATTAAGGTTATATATTTCTGAATCTGTATAATCAAAATAAACCATTTAAAATAATAAGTTATTTAGATAAAGTACAATTTAACAGATTACTATATTTCCAAATATTTATAAAAACAAACATTATGCTTGTAAATAAAAGAAAAAAAACTAAAAGTAGAAGATTGCTTATTTGTAACAGGATACGCACTGTTTAATTATATCACGTTACGTACATTAAAATATTAATCGAAATGTAATTAATTTAATTAAATTTGATTGATTCTTATATTCTTTAAATATAATCAACATTAAGTACACCCGCGAAAGTTATTTATTTTAATTGAAAGCTTGAGGAAATGAAAAAAAAAAATACTTATTATTTCAAGTAAATCTTTTTAACCAGATAGTAATTGTGGGAAAAAAACTAAATGAACAAAAAAAATTATTTATTTATTCACATTACGCAGACAGTGGTTATTACGCCTGTAAAACTACTTTTACATTCACTTGAATGCAGAGGCAGGGAAATCTTTCACAGCCGACATATTATTGTGAAACATGCGTTGAGATCTAGTTTTAAAATTATTCTCATATTAAAAGTAAAAAAGTAAATTAAAATCTAAAGGAACAATATTAGCCAATTAGTAAACAGTTCGATTCATAAATTGTGCTAAATTTCCTTAAATGTTTCGTATTTTATAACGAAAATCTTGTATTTAAATCTTCGTCTGGTTGCGCCTGTAAAACTCTCTTTGCTTTTATGAGAGCATGAACGCGGGAAAGTTCTTTTCTGAGTAAAAGATGGCTATGCACGAAAAGATATATCAGTTTTATCCTGGGCAGTAACAGTAATCGTAATCGTTGATTACATAGAAAATTTTATAAAGATGAAATTTGCGAAATTAAATACTTGATCAATTATCCTTATAGAGCGTACTCTTATAGAACAAACTCATATTGTAAAATAACTTAAAATATCTTGTTAAAAGGAACACCACGTGGATTACTGACATATACTGACATAGGCAGACTTCAAAATGAATATTTTAATTTTTAATATTAATTTAAACTTTTGAAATATTTTGTGCAATTGGATGTTGCATATTATGTTCTGAAGCACCTTATTTTCAAATAATGGAAACAAAAGTACTAAATATCAACGGATAGTGTAAATCTTTCAACTTATACAGGTTGAATAATTCATTCTTTAAGTTTAAACTGTCTTCTTTATTTTCATTCTTTAAATCAACTTAAAATTGAGCATTAAGGAAAGACCAATTTCTATACAGATATTTACATTCAATATCTGTATAGAAGCTTGAATAAATATGAGTTTTTGTTTATAAAGTAAGTCATATTTTCGCTATTCCTAGTTTTAAAAATGAATTTTCGTAAGTTTTGCAACGACTGTAAAGTAAATTAGACAGTTGTTAAATTGACCATAAAAATTGTAACATGTGTCATCATAGTTGATATGACTCCAGTATCGTAAAAAGAACTTGTATCCAAGGTTGTAGCATAAAATAACCAGTTTGACCAATTTATTTCTTGTTTTCGTGTTAGACATAAAAGCAATCTTCATCTCTTTTTAGGGGCCACTATGATAAAGTTTAATTTATGGTTATATCAAGCTGACTTTATGATTAGAAATTGCATCGAAGACGGCGAAAAATATTTTTTTTCCACCCTCACAATTGTATTAATACAATTAAAATGTTGTTATACTAGTATTTCACATGGCTCCGATCAAAAGGACAACAATATTCCGTTATTTTCTCTGCTCTTCAGGCTGGGTCGACCTGACTTTCGAGGATTCATACTGACAACGCGATATCAGCTCTTTCACCAGCGTTATCTCAGCTCTCGCCTTATATTGCACTCACAATTTTTACCGATCAAGCTGCTCCAGCACACGAATCTTATCTCAACTTTTGCGACGATAATATCGGGGGCTTACTTCGATCCTTCCCATCTCGCCAAGCCAGGAAATCACGCTAAAAATCTAGGCGACCACCCTTCTCTCTCTCTCATCCGATCGGGTCGATCGCCGCGTGACCTGCGGGAATGTGTAGTGGACCCTCCAATTTCCTTTGGACTTCTCTGTACCCTTCCTCCTTCCACCCTCCGACTGCACATGCAGCCATCCCTCCCACTCATCAAACGATAGGGTGCGTGCGTGTGTGTGCCAGAGAGAAGATCAGCGGCAGCAGCACAGGAGAGAGAGAGAGGGGAATGTCGTTATCGTGGCGTTGTCATTAGGGGGTCCCAGAGCAGATCTTGGAGACGACTGACGAGGGCTGATAAGGGGGTGGTGGTGGTGAGGAGGGAGAGAGGGAGGATGACTGAAGGGTACCGTAGTACTAAGAGAGAGAGGGACACATCAACATTTAGGGAAGATAAACCCATTTGCCCAGGCACAGCCGGTTGTTCTCATTCCACGTCCCTCCAGCAATGCCAGTGCCAGGCTCATTTTCCAGCGAGAGAGAGAGAGACACAGAATGCAGCCTGTACTCGGAGAAAGGAAAAAGGCAGTACATTTTGATCCCCAAATTGTAATTTTACGGCGACACGGGAAAAGCAGCAGTGGCAAGAGTTAAAATCTCATACGTATAAACAACTTCCAAGAACGATATCGTACTGCTACTGCTATTATTCTCGTAACGATGCGACGCGGAGTGGGTATTTACCGGAATGATCTTAACCAGAGGCTAAGTTCGCGGATGGGAAGAATGCGACTGCAGTACGAAGAAAGGAGGATGTGCATGCAGCTTTCCATTATGACTCCTACATGCACATTTGTGTGTTTATTTGAAGAGGGTAAGAGAAACACATCGACGTAATTTCGCCCGCTATTACGTGAGTTATAGTTAAAGCTTGAATTACGTAAAATGAAGTCTGAACTACTGTCACGTAAAAGTACAAAATTAAAAGAAACAATGATTTGAAGCAAAAGACTGAATCAAAAATTTAAAAAAAATTATAAACTGAAAAACAAATTTTCAAACATTTATACCAATTTGAACGTTTTAGTCAGTTCATATCATCAAAGCAAACGCACGTTTAACCTAGCATTGATTTGACTGCCTCAACACCCTGTTAGATTGCGTAACTGGTTGTGCAATGAACATGGCGAAGAAAACAATAGAAAGTCATATAAACATTTGTTTGATATTTTATATTCAGTCGACTCAAGTTAGAGAGGTAATATTGCTTCATATCAGCAATTGCATTACAAAACTAACCGAAAACTAGTAAATGGCTATAAACTTTGACAGGAGAACGAAATGATAAACAGAACTCACCCACACAATTACTATCTTAGCTAATTTATAAAAGTGATTAAGTGTTAAAAATTACTACGGGGGAAGAATTAACTGCCAATTACGGGTATGTCTAAGAGGCACTTGCTAGGCATGAGTGATCAGTTCTTGGAAAAACCTCACTCTTCATCTTGTACTTAAGACAGCATAAATTATGGAAACAGAAACTGAAGAATGTAATTTTATTATCCATCAGTTTACTTGAATTGTTATCTGGAGGTATTTTAATCCAATTTGGTTACACATTATTCTAAGGGAAGGAGTGGGATAACCATACTTGAAGATTTTATTAAAACAGTCAGTTATTTGTACATTCATCCTCCATTGTTAAATTAAGTTATTTTTGTATGTATGTACATGTAAAATAATAAGTACTATTATGCATACTTAAAATGAAAAAATAAATAGATAAATATATACTGATAAAGAGAGCTAGTTTGATTATCATTCATTAATTTATCATTTTATTGACATAACGCAGTATTGTACATCATTAAACTGACAAATTTACACAGTGACCGCTGGAGACTGGATAAGCTTAGAGTTATTTTCGGGCATTTTTGGCTCTTTGAAAATTTCACTTTATGATTTTAAAAGCTACTCAAATTTAAATTGCAATTTCCTTTTCTAGATTAAAATGAAAACTTCTAACCTTAGTAATACACATTTCAGTCATTTAGGTATTAAGAACCACATATAACGCACCAGTGGCGCACCCAGGATATTAGTTTATGGGAAAGCTACAAAATACTGTTGAGCTTGATTGACCTCATAAGTAACAACTCTCTTATAACGTCTAAATATTATGTATCACTCGCCCATAGAACACAACCCTAATGTCATAGCACCATGAACACTTATCTGATCTTGCCAGTGACGTTATAATCGAGTTCAGCTATACTACATGATCATGCTCACATCTGTGAGTATTTACTTAATAAACAGCCTTTAAAAAAACAACTTTAGAATTAGTTTGAAGACAACTTTTAAAACGTTTTAATTCATAAATTAAACAACAAGTCTCAATTTTTAAAGATATTTTAACTTTATTTCTTCCTTTTTTTTTGGGGGGGGGGCTTCAGCCCCTATAGTTCCCTCCGTGGGTGCGTCGATGTAGTGACGAACATAGACATTCATTTTGGGGGATGCATATCGTCATTACCACGAAAGAAGTACTGTATTACTATGTAAAATCTAAAGAATATGCTAGTGCAGGTAGGGTTAGGTAGTTATCAGTATAGTGAACAATTTTATAACATATTGAAATCTTTCAAATTAATTAAGTTCTAATGTACGTTTGTTCTAATGTACTTCAAATTGACGTTTGGAATATTTTTTTTCTCGATCAAAAAGTTAAGAAAAAGATTAAAGCAAATTTAATTTTATAAAATTACGAACTTAGCAATTCCAGTAAAAAAAAATACTGTGACCGAAATTTCCTGATTTCTGTCCGTTTATGAATACGATGGACATCTTCCATAGGTATACACCCCCCCCCTTCTCTCTCCTCCATCTAAAAGTGCTGACCACTTGCCCCATTAACACAAAGGGACATTTTTAGAGTCATTACAGATTTTCTATTCTTTTTTAAGGAATTCATGTAGCTCAAATCATGTTTTTCTTTCATCATGAAGAAAAGAATTAAGCATGGAAAAAATAATTCTTTTTTCCTAAAAAACTTTCAATTTTGAGAATACATGTTCGGGGGGTGCATATGTTCCTTTGCACCGCCTCTGGGTACGCCACTGCGCCAATGCAACGCATATAATTACAACGCATTCATCGAAAATACTCTTTGAAGGCGTCCCCCCATATAAAAAAACGTGTCTAAGTTTCAATTCGGTTGGTATAGAATTACCTTGACGATAGAATTAATGTACACTCTATACATAATTTGTTTCCCTGATTCGTCAACAGACATGTCTTTCAGTTTCAGCTCAATTAAATTTAATGTGTGTCAGAAAGTGATGAGCTCGTTCTCTTGCTAAATAACAGATGGCAGCACTACAACTGTCAGAAGAGAAAATGTTGCAAGTGAAGATTCCAGTATCATTTGATTTTCAACAAGTTTTAGAATTAATTTATTTTAAACTTTATTTTTTGGCGCAGTTAACTTAGGAAACTTTTTTTCAGAAACCTTATCTATTGTTTCCCGTGTTTATAGAAAAAGCAAAATACAGAGTAGAAATAGTAGTTTCTTCAAAGTATGGCATGAGATCAATGAGAACTGAATTCTTTACATCATTGCTATATGTAATACATCTTTTATTTATATTATAGAAAGAAACCCGTTAACAGTAATAGAACGCAATTTTAAGAGTAAATTGAAAAGATTTAGTGTTATTGTTGGCTGATTAAAATAATAATAATAATAATAATAATAATAATAGTGTAGTCCTACAATCGGAACTGTTGACCATCTTAAACCCGAATTCTTTGTGAAATTATCCGGATTAAGATCTTGATGGACTGTTTACGATTTTGTGGAACATTTCGACTGTATGTCTGTTTATGTACTGCCGTTAATTACTTAATTTAATTTAAGATTAAATTAATAAAACTGAAAGCAATAAACTGTATGAAACCTCTAAAACAATTCAGTAATGCAAAGCTGAAGACAATGTGTTCAAGGGGAAGCATTGATTTCTCAAGAATCTATAATGAGCTTTTCAATTCTTCTCCTCCATTCACTCACTCAATATAAAAAAAAAAATCTCATTTGATGTACACAGTATCTTAGTCTTTCCCTTTCTCTTTGTGTAAAAGATCCGTTGTGTTTTACACAATCAAATTCCTTTACTTACTCACAAACACTCCGTTGGAACCACGGGCGCCGACTACGTGGGTGCTCCGGGGCTCAAGCACGCACAGAAAAAATATCGTGAGTGCAGAACACCCAGAAAATTTCAAGGAACAGTTTTAGTTACTTTTGAAGAAAAAAATCTATCGACAAGTGAGGGAAAAAAAAAAATCAGGTTTTTTTTTTTTTTTTTTTTTTTTTTTTTAAGAAAAAGGATCATTTTGTGACAGCTTGTCAGAACATAACTTGAGTAAAATCAACACGGGTGGAAGAAGGAATCGTGAATGTTTAAAAATTAAAGAAACTTGTTTAGAATACGAAATCCATTCATTTTTAGTTTTATACTATTATGGATGCTTGGAACCTGAGTCCCCCCCCCCAAAAAAAAAAGAATGGGTTCTTAATGTTTGTATGAATTCTAAAATGAAATGGTACTACCTGTCGGTGAAATATGTGGGTGCTTTGGAATTGAGTACAAACGGGGAGAAATCGAGATACTGAACTGCTTTATATTTCTGAACTAAGATTAAATTGATCTAAGGGCTTGAGTTAATGTCAACTAGGGGAATTTTTCTTTAATGATTGTACAATCGTTCCTCCCATCCACTCCTCTGAAAAAATAGTCTGTACAGGTCACTCTTGAAAATTTTGTAAAGTCGGCGACCTTGGTTGGAACTTCACTTCCTTCCGTTTTTTGCGATTTACTCATTTTTTTTTTTACAGATATCTATGTATTACAGACATCTATCTATGTATGTGATAGATAAGTATGTATTGTGTATTCAGTATCAGTTCTGTGTATGGGAGTGGAATAATTATGAAATTGTTTAAATTCTAAATAATTGAGCTGTTAATCCGTTACCCGCTACCTCCCCGTTAATCACACATATAGCTACGTATAGGTATGTGATTCATGTCTGTAAAAATGATTATTACTGTATATAGGAGAAGTATAGCAGGGTTTTACGTTTGGGTTTCCGATTTTAAACTCTATGAGCCTAAAATTCCCGAACTCCAGCTTTGATTGCAGTGCACCTGCACTTTTTGTTAGTTGAATTATACGGATATCATAAATAGTTTTACATCTTTGAATTTTGAAATCAATAGCTCGAATCGATTTTTTTTTTTAAATATAGTAGCTCTCATTGAATTTATTGTTTTGGGTACTGTTGTCACATTTCCCGGAACGGAGTTCAAATTTGAATCCAAATTTAACCTGTTCGCTCAGTTAACCCTTTAACGCGCAGTGTTCCGCTCTGGTAACACCAAACTCTGACGTTTTGACTGTTGCCAGTCACGAAGAATAGATTTGATTGCTATAAAAATAGTTGCCGGTGACATAGCTCCACGAGAATCTTTTACTTTTTAGCACGTCATTTCCCGTCAAAAAATTGTCACGATTCTTTTTAACAGCACTGACATCTGCTGAAAAAAGGAAGAGTGCGAGAGCAGCCGGATAGATTGCCCAATGCTAAAAAAAGGGCAGCCGTTGCCATCGCTCGACTTAACTACCAGCAAGATGGCGGACGATCGAAACGTTCATCGCGTGCCACAGATCTAGAAACCCTTTATTGACGACAGCTGGCTGTGCCCGGGCAATCTATCCAGCTGATCTCGCATTCTTCCATTTTTCAGCAGATGTCAGTGCTGTTAAAAATAATCGTGACATTTTTTTTACGGGAAATGACGTGCTTAAAAAGTAAAGGATTCTCGTATGGCACGCGATGAACGTTTCGATCGTCCGCCATCTTGCTGGTAGTTAAGTCGAGCGATGGCAACGGCTGCCCTTTTTTCAGCATTGGGAAAGGGTTGCGCCTCAAAGGGTTAATGGGAGAACACAATATCAACCTGTAATTACTTGAGCTTGTTGTAGAGAGAATTTTTTCCTTGGACATCCAAAAGTTGCCTTTCATAAGGGAAATTTAGAAAGGGGAACAGACAAGCTATTAACGACATTACATCTGTTAACTCTGCCCCAGAGGATCCTGTCTGGACCAAGCTCATATATGTTCGTTCGGAAGAGACAGTAATCAATTGAGACGCGAGACAGTGCCATATCTCACAGACAATCCGCCGATTATGTGTTTCATTAGACTGACTTCTTCGAGTCTCATAAAAAAGTAGAGCATGTCTAGGGAAGATTCAGACACAGCGCCCGAGTCTCGTCGTTAGCCGCTAAATATGCTACAAGTCGGGTGGACTCCGGCAATGGCTTCTTGTTATGAATGAAAGTGAAGTGTGAAAGGTTCATTCCTCAAAAAAATTATTTAACGTATTGAAAACTTATGAAGTAACTCTAATAAACATGGTCGTAGCAAGTGGTTTTTGGATGAGAAATCATCGTAAGTAGGTAGCAAGCATTTTCTAGAAAGGCACTGCATTTTTGTCAACTTTTCAGTTACAGGAAACGAAGGTAAAGAGGAAATTGTCACAGGCAGTAAACTCGTTTGAAAATACTGTTTGTGTAATAATGTCCTGTGCTTTTTTCTTTTTTTTTTACCGTCAGTGGTAATCTTTTTTTTTTTTTTTTTTCCCAAAGCCTGATTATATGGATTTGAAAAATAACTGGAGCTATCGGAAGTGAGGGGAGTTAGACAAAATCACCGACGATAAAAGACTTTTGAAAATAAGTATCTCAGTTCTACAAATACGACTATATAGAGCAGCTAGGAGCAACCTTTGGAAAGTTGCGGGCCAAACGTTAGGATGTTAGCGAAGTCGCGGGCCGTATAATTGTGATTCATGTGCGATTTTGAATGGTTTACATGAGTTTTATTACTTGGTTTTCATGTTCGCGGGCTGGATCAAAAGAAAAGGCGGCCCTCGGGCCGTATGTTTCCCATATGTGGTACAGAGGAAGAAAACTAGCAATACGGAAAAAGCACCATCACCCTTAAAGATCAGTTCTTTCGTTTGCTTCTGTAATGAAAAACTGGAAATGCAATGAACGCCCTTCTCAACAGGATATATTATCTTAAACTTCATGACAATCCATGTTCATTCTCCATATATGAAGTGCGGATGTATACATGATCTAACTACAGTTTAATTTAAAGTAATTAAAAAACTTTGTAAAAAACACACATAAGAAGTAAAAGGAAAGAGGATACGCCTGTGTTCTTTACGTCGAAGGGCTTGGACTGAAGAAGTTCAAAACAATTTTTGAACGAAACGCGTATCCTCTTTCCCTTTACTTCTTATGTGTGTTTTTTACAAAGTTTTTTAATTACTTTATCGTTTAACACCAGTATTTTGAGTGTTTTTTCAGTTACAGTTTAATTTTCTTTTTTTTAATGCACTTATGTTGTTGATGAACTATATTAATTTTGTTTGTCGTTGAAGCGCAATGAGAAGCTGAAATTTATTATTCTAATCACTTGATCTTTCTTTAACACTTTCTGACAAGAATGAAAAGTGTTTATGATCTCGGTTTGTCTGTCTGTCCGTGTTCTAAGTGCCGGAAATCGATAGCAATGAAAGTTATATATGTTATTACTATGTGCAGTATCATGTAGCCTATTAAAAGTGGTGCACGTAGCATTTATAGTTCTTTTACAGAAACACCCAAAAGAAGTTCAATACATTACGCTCCATGGGTAATCATTCTTTAAAGCGCACTTTAGAGATATTAGGCTATTTAAAAGAAAGCAAAATCCATATATGTTAATCAAGATCACATAAAAATGTTCTCAATCGAAAATAGTGTCAGTCGCATTTATTGTTCTTCTACGGGAACACTCAAAAGAATTCCAATACGTTACCGTCTACGGCAGTTTAGAGACATTGATCCATTTCAAGCACAACACAATAATATATAGACGTTTATAACAGCTTAAACTTTATTTAAAGGATGGAAATAACATTTTAAATTCTTTGTCTTATTGTTTCGCAAAATTACATTAATAGTGAAACAGTGATATATATCTTAAGTTTACATCAAAAATCTCACTAGATGTAAGAACAATACATCACCAAATTTGGCACAAAAATATACGTGTTTTAGGAAGTGTTTTATAATCGATGCGTTTGTTTTTCAGACATGTAGAGTAATAGTAATAAAAAAAAAAAAGAAAAAAATTTAGTTTCTTCTGAAACCTCATAATTTAACCCTTTGAGGCGCAACCCTTTCCCAATGCTGAAAAACGGCAGCCGTTGCCATCGCTCGACTTAACTACCAGCAAGATGGCGGACGATCGAAACGTTCATCGCGTGCCACAGATCTAGAGACACTTTTTTGACAGAATTGCCGATGGCAACGGGTGCCCTTTTTTCAGCATTGGGCAGTCTATTCAGCTGTTCTCGCATTCTTCCATTTTTCAGCAGATGCCAGTGCTGTTAAAAATAATCGTGACAATTTTTTGACGGGAAATGACGTGCTAAAAAGTAAAGGATTCTCGTGAAGCTGTGTCACCCGCAACTATTTTTATAGAAATAAAATCTATTCTTCGTGACTGGCAACAGTCAAAACCTCAGAGTTTGGTGTTCCCAGAGCAGGAACACTGCGCGTACAAAGGATTAAAGAAATATTTGACTGCTGTTTCAAAAAAATATTCTCAAAAATTAAAAATTTGTTTACACAAAATTCTGCAAAAAGAGTTTTGTATAATATCATGTAATTTTTTTAAAAACAAGAAAGAAAATTAAGCGTGAAACTGAGAATTAAATGTAATTAGGACAGACGATGAAATCAATATTTTGAAAATCTTCTAAAATAACTCCTGCCACTCCCCAAAAGTATGTTGTTGTTTCTTCCTAGTTACGCCCACTTGTGTCGTAAGAATGCTACAGGAAGCAGACACATGAACACGACAACGAATTTTAGGAAAATTTCATAAACACAGATTTTTTCATGTCTTTTTAGAGTTAAGAAGCTGCTAAATCAGCTATGGCCGGCTGTCTAGACATATGTTTTCAAATATATATCTTTTCAGAGCTAGCTGCTTTCATGGATGAAACGGGAATGAGATGCAGACATTTCATCTAATGTTCGTGGATTTTGAAATATTTAAGTTTTTTTTTTTTTTTTTTTTTTTTTGTCGCTCAGTGATTGAATATATGGTGACTTCTGTGAACAAGAAAATAATGCAGAATCACCAGAACTGAATTTGACTCTTGGATCTTTGAAATGGATAATCTCGAAGAAGGTTCCAAAACTTCACACACAGAGAAAGTCAGTAACTTTTTTTTTAACAATAAAGAAAGCAAAATACTTTATTTATTTATTTATTTATTTATTTGTCACTCAGTGACTGAATCCATGGTAACTACCATTGTGAACAAGAAAATAATGCAGAATCACCAGAACTGAATTTGACTCTTGGATCTTTTTAAATGTATAATCTCGAAAAAGGTTCCAAAACTTCACACACAGAGAATGTCAGCAACTTTTTTTTAACAATGAAGAAGGCAAAATACTTTATTATAAAAATGAAAGCTTATTTTAAAATGCAATTTAAATTTCTAAACACAGTTATTTTTCCAACTATGCAAAAATAAAAAATAAAAGAATAATAAACAAACACGTGGGGGGGGGGGGAGGAAGTAAAACAAAGTACTTTCAACAACAGAAATTACTATAAAGATGTAACTTGGATCTCTAGAAGGAAATAAAAGATAAAAAAATCAATTGATGAATATATTCTCCAACTGGTTTGTTACATTTTCTCGAAATGTAGTAACAGAGAACTCACATACTATGTTAGCATGTAACATTTCTTTAACATAACTGCTGCCTTTTTTATTCTTTCGCTGACACCAGCGGCGTAGCTAAGAGGGGAGGATAGGGGAGGGGGGTCACAACCCCTCCCCCCATGAGGAATTTTTTGCGATACAAAATGCATATTCTTCACTCCCTTATTACACACACGTATACATATATGTGAGTTGCAGTAGTCGTAACGCCCCCCCCCCCCCCATGAAAAATTTCTGGCTACGCCACTTACTGACACAGAAACTTTCTTGAAAGTTCCGTATGATCAATGTCACCCTAATGTTACAAATTGAAGCGTTTTGCGTTGTTTGAGTTTTCAGTAGATCATGTGTTAACCCTTTAACGCGCAGTGTTCCCTCTCTGGGAACACCAAACTCTGACGTTTTGACTGTTGCCAGTCACGAAGAATGGATTTGATTTCTATAAAAATAGTTGCGAGTGACATAGCTCCACGAGAATCCTTTACTTTAGCACGTCATTTCCCGTAAAAATAAATTGTCACGATTCTTTTTAACAGCACTGACATCTGCTGAAAAATGGAAGAAGGCGAGAACAGCTGGATAGATTGCCCAATGATGGAAAAAGGGCAGCCGTTGCCATCGCTCGACTTAGCTACCAGCAAGATGGCGGACGATCGAAACGTTAATCGCGTGCCACAGATCTAGAGACCCTGCACAGCCAGCTGTCGTCAAAAAAGGCCATCTTGCTGGTCCGCCATCTTGCTGGTATTCTAGTGCGATGCCAACGGCTGCCCTTTTTTCAGCATTGGGAAAGGGTTAAAGGGAAGTGAAGTATTGATAGTTCTTGTTTTAGGCTGAACGAAATAAACGTTACCTTGTTGACACTAAATGAGGTTTTCGATTGGAATATAAGACACTGACATCCGTATGTATGTTAGTATTCTTTTTTCCCAAATTTCGATTAGCTGTTGGAAATGAACCTCTATATAAGAGGTTTTTTTTTTTTAATCCATCCGAGATCGTGCCATGTAAACCCTTATGTGAGACCCATGCACTTGCTATGCGAGGTTTTTTTTTTTTTTTTTTTCATGTCTTCAATCCTCTCTCCCCCTGTGAGTCGAAAGTGAAAGGAGGAAAGTTGGGGGGGGGGCGTAAATGTTAAAGGAAAAATATGAAATTAAGCCCCCAGAGCTCGACTCGGCAAAAACAAGTCGGCGGGGGTCGCGGTCGCATTAACCGGGTGCATTAACGTCTCTTCGTGAAGGGTTCCCCGTAGAGATGGCGTAAGGGAGTGGAGAGAAACCGGTTTCCCGCCGGTTCTCAAAGTGGGCTTCATCGCAGAAGAACAGCACACGGGCATAGCATGCGACAAGCCCAAATTCACAAGAGGGCTCAGTTCAAGCCAGGGAACTGGAAAAAGCAGGCCCATACATGGCAGTTGAGAGTTCGCTGGCATGCATAGATAGACTAATACCTGGCATGAAAAGAGGATATCAAATCAGATAGCACGCCTACCTATCAGAGGCGTAACCAGAAGAGAGATTTTGGAGGCTCTAAAGCATCTTTTTATAACGAATAGCGGCTCTTTCTTTTTTACTCCCCCCCTTCTCGCCATTCCATCATTATCTGTTATACCACATGCACTATCAATCACAATACAAGTTAATGTTCGCATGGAGTCGAAAAAAAAAAAAAAAAGCCCAACCCTCAGAGTACTTGGCACTAATGGACCGCATTGGCTTCTTTGCGATTTGCGAGAGTTCATCAGAACGCGCCTCTGACATTTTGCAATTCACAGATTCCATCACCAAGTCAAAACTTTTTTATTTTAGAAAAATGTACTTTTGTGATTGGTTTAAAAATTTTATTGCCATGTCCTTGTGACAGTGTGAGAAAGACATGGAAAATTGTTTTCAGCTAACTGCACTAAGACATATTTGTCCGAGAAAAGATCGCCATTGAACATTTATTGAGTTGTACATTTTGAACGACGCAGATATTTGTACCGTGAAGATGGCCCAAAGTCTTATCACGTGACTTTCTTGAAAGTGAAATACAACAGCGTAATAAAATACCGCCAGAGAGAGAATACAACCATCAGAGATAAATTCTACAAGTTAACTCTGACGCTGCAACAAGACTTAAGTGTGAATTTCGAGGAAAAATTTGAATTATTGCGAACCAGTTGAATGTTGGCTATATTTTCATTACGGCACACGATCTTTCCCAGCTTTTTATTAACTAAGCAGCTCACAAAAGACATATTGTATGTTTATTTTGACACTAAAATAAGATGAAAGGCAGCTCCAAGTGTCAGTCGTTGTGTATGTACATGTATCTGAACTGTAAATGTTCTTTCCAGATGCAAAAACTATATTGGCTATAGTAACACTGTGTTCTTATCAAGGTTTGTCTTCATGACTGAGCAAGATTTCAATCAATTTCCTAGCATTGATGTCGAAAAAATATTACGATCAGATTTTGCAACCAGTACGTGGCAGATACTTTCATTACAGCTCAATAAAATACAGAGGAGTTTCAACCACTGCAGGTGAGATCAAGGAATCGAACACCATTACACTGTTTCGTTCTAGTTTTAGAACGATGTTTTAAAATTGACTAAAATGCCTTGTTTTTAAGGAGCTGAAGATAACCGTATTCATGATACATTCAGAATAGTCAAATGTTTTCTCCCTCCTTCCACCTCAAAAATAAAATTTAAAATATAGCTGTTAGATGGTGAACGAATCTTTCAGCAATGAAAGCAAATAGGAAGATTTTGTTATATGCTCTACTTATAAATTTTTGGCGAAGACGTCAGAAGAAGTAGTCAAGGCACAGCTAAAGAAATCACAAAAAAACCAACTTTTTTATTATTATTATTGTTTAAAAAAGTAGCCAAAAAAAGTTAAAGATGTGTAGAAAGAAGGGAATTCCTACGAGATCTACGTTTCAAAATGTTATAGATTTTTTTTCACCTATTCCTTGGTTTAGTCTCAAACCTACTTGTTTAAGAGTAATTTAGTTAGACTGCTTAAATCTGAGTTACATTACACACACACGAAAAAAAAAAAAAAAAAAAAAAAAAAAATCCTTTACTGAAAAATGCGTAATTTTTCCCAGCACACAAATTGTAGCAGTTTTTGCGTCTTAAAGTTTCAAGAAAAAAGACTCCACTCAACTTCACAGAGAGTGAAATATATATGTACTTTTTTGAAAAAAAAAAGGGGGGGGTTACTCTTAGGAAAACCACGCAGTCGCTTTAAAACCTTTTGAAATCAAGCTATTTTGAACAAAATGATAAATAATTAATGGAAATCCGAAAAGACTTTTTTTTTTCTTACTCCTTCGAGGTTAGCATTTCATTTTGGTTTTAATTTATTGCTTCTTGGAGTCCAATCCAGTTATCCGGGCTTAGCTCCCCGTCCGGGATTACCAGAAGGGAAGGTATTAAAAAAAAAAAAAAAAAACCCACAGCAACCACAAAAATTGTCTTCTGAGTTAGAGACGAGAAAGAACGAATGGGGAAAGTAGAATGAAAAATATATATGCATGCAGTAATCGTGTTTTTGAATTATTAATTAATACACTCCCAATTTTTTTTTTTTTTTTTTTTCGTTTTTACTTTGTAGAATTTTCGAAGAGGAAAGTAGCAAAGTTCGGTATTCCGACAAAGAAATTACTCGTTGGCATTCTACGATGGAAAATTGGGTTGAGGGTTAGATGAGGATTACGAGAAGTGGAACATTAAAACTGGCTACTTTTTTTTTTTTTCTCTCTAAATCTTATGGCATAAGGGAAAAAATTGTTATTCATCCTAAATGAGAAATGCATTTGAATCCCCTCCACCCCGCGTTCAGTAGTTCATATTTAAAAGTGTGAGTGATTCAACTGAATTCCATTTATGCCGACCTTTTATCTTACATTTAAACTTCCTTAAGGACGATTAAGAAACACACTTGTCATCGAAATTCGTGCATTTTAAAATGTACCTGAGTAACTATTTTACTGATTCCGCCAGGAGAGCCGCCACTTAGGAACTTCGTAAACAAGAAAAACAAGGAAGGTAAATCACGCTTAATGCATAGATTACTTACCAGCAAGATCTCGTTTGCGCTTACACTATGCTGCCGAAAGAATAGGTAAGCAATTCTCTCTCAAATTTGCATTACGACGGCGGTTACGTGGGACTTCCGACGTTGGGATTTCCGATGGACATCGCTGGCTATCCGGCCATCGCTGTAAGGCTCCCCCTCGAAAATATGCTACCGCTGCAGGGCTCCCCCCGAAAATATGCTACCGCTGGCCCGTTGCGAGACCCAAAAAACATCCGTAGGTCCGGCCATTGCCGTACCCCCGCCCCCTCAAATATATGCTACCGCTGCCCTTTGCGAAAAAAAACAACAACAGTGGGTCCGATCAGGGGCGTAGCCAGGGGGAGGATATCGGGATATATCCCCCCCCCGAAATTTTTGGATTAGTGATGAAATTCCGTCTATTTATACACATATAAGTTCATATCCCCCCCCCCCCCGAAAAATTTTCCTGGCTACACGCCTGGGTCCGGTAATCGCTGCCTCTTACCAGTCGGAACCCCACGATTTTTATGAGCGTCGGAAGTCCCACGACATCACGACGGCAGCTGTACAGTCCAGCTTGGTGGGTTAACACACTTGACGCTGGACCGCAGCAAGGTGTCTAAAGGGTATTGGACCGGAAGATGAGCCACTTCCGCCGAATCTTTACAATGCATTAAAGAACATGGTATAGTCCATAGCTAGAATTTCTTAGTAAGCGATACCCATCGTTTTAGTGATAACTATGAAAAAACTTCTTCTTTTACATTTTCAGGGGTATTTGTGTGGGGGGAGGTGGGGGACTGGTGCCCTTTAGTCGATTACTAATTATTAATCCACGAATATGATATAAATATTCATAATTAAGTGGATTTTTTTCTGGGTGAAGGGGAGAAATGACATGCAAAATAATTCTTCTGGAGTATACTTTATTTCTTAAAGACGTGATCGACTAATTAGGCATGCAGAACATTTCAGATCTTTCCAACACTGTATGACATGAGAAGCAATTCTGAGCACAGGAGGGAATTTTCATTGTTTTGTCTTAGAAAGGATAGAAATAAATAAACTAAACCTGGATTCAACGATGGGTTGAACCCCTCTCACGTGTACAACTTCCTTAACATGATACGGAGCGAAAACAATTTTAGATGCATGCTTGCCCCTTTTCCAAGAAGCTTTCAGGGTTAAAGAAATACAAGGTCTGAAATTCTTGATGTTGATCAAACATAAACTAATCTGTTTGTTCCCATAAAATACAAACATTTACATTTACATTAGAATGCTAAAAGTATAGCCTAATCTCTTAAACTTTAATGAAGCGAAAATAATTTACGCATTGAAAATTCACTTAAATCAGGAGAAGAAAAAAAAAAGAATTTAAATAGCACTTTTATTTCAGAATTTTGTACGTGAAGCTGTAATTTTTCAAAGATTTAACTGATGCATTAAATGCAAACTCGGAAAATAACAAGACTGTATTTATAACATAAATATGGTATGAAAAAACATAATCTGCAGAATGAATGTATCCTTCGGTACCTTCAAACTATTCCAAATATATATTTTTAAAATATTTTAAACACTGACGTATTGTTTAAAGAGCAATATTTTTAAAAAATAATTTTTTTAAGTTTAAAAAATTGGTTTTGGACTGGAGAATACTAAACCCACTTTAAAGAATTTCGCACGTAATTACAGTAAAAACATGTTGCTCAAATCGTATGGCAAATATCTACATAAAAAGCCTTTTGGCATTGTAAAAAAGAAAAACTGTATAATCTTTTCCACCTGTTGGTTTTATTGATTTTCAAAAAGCTTCTTAAAGAGGTTGAAGCGCTTGTTTGTTTATGTGAACTTATATTTATTAAATTTATAAAAAAAAATGTTTAAAAAATAGTGTGCACAGCAAAAAATACCCAAGAGTCTGATAAATTGTTTTCATAACATCAAAATAATGGATATTTATACGTTTTAACGAGATGCTGCTTGTATGCTTGCTTGTTAAAACTTGTTTATCGAGCCTTAAGTGTAATCTAGCTTTCAAAGTTTTTTTTTCTTCCCAGCTAAACAAACTTTATTCAAATAAATAATACATCGTTTTACACTCCTTTTCCGAAAAATTTCTATGCATTTTGCGTGAACTCATTTTTAATTCAAAGGAAGTAAACAAGACGTTTAAAAAATGTTTTTTATGCTTTCTTATTTTAATTTTTAGTTGAGCAATATTGGCAAAGGCAGTAACCAATTAAAAATGAAGAAATGAGCTATTTAGTTATAATTGAGAAAATCTATGTTAGTCTCTAAAGTTTTAAAATGTTTTTTTTTTTTTTTTTTTAAGATGGGTACACAATACATCTTTACAAACTGTAAACCTATATACGAACTAGTTAAGTAAAAAAAATTCTTAAACAAGCAGTATTTTGGTTAAAGAATCACACTTCAGCAAGTTTTACTATGCAATTAATTCGATGTTCAAGATTTTTTTTTCTAAAAATTCAATAATTTTCAGAAGTTTACACTTCTTACATTATTTGGAAAGAAAAGCTCTAAGTTTGGTTAAATCTCTGATGTTTCTTTTTTTTTTTTCTTCTATCAGAATGAAAGTAGTATGGGATACATTAAAAAAAACAGAAATTAAAATATAAATAAAGTAATTAAAACATGAACAACTTAATTAACTATTAATTATAAGTTCTGTGTAATACAGTATCAGTATTAGACATTTATAATTCTTGTTTGAAAAACCCAGGAAAACATTAAAATAATAAAAATTTAATCTTAAAGTAAAATAAGATCATAAACGCAATCAGTTTCAAAGCTGATTTCAATATTTGTCCTTTAGATAAACAATGTAACTAGTGCTCGCTACGTATGGAAAAAGATATATCTACCTGCATTGATCGAATTTAAAAGTCATTAATAGTTTGTTGTCTAAGGTTATTAAAAATATCAAGGGTAAGTTCTAGTAATAACTCTAACTTGAAGCGTTTAATATATATCGCATTCTAAGTCAACTTGAGAGAGAAGGCTTAGACCAAAAGAAGGGGAAAAAGCTCCTTTTTAATTTCTTTTATTTTCTAAGTAAAAGAAATTTTATAAATAAGATTGCTTCAAAGTGGCCTTTTTAACCCTCTCATTTTCTTTCTCTTTTTCTACTTTTTTTCGGCAGTTCATATGTTCGAAATTAGTTGAAATTTAATCTTAGAACCCACATTAATTTCTAGGTTTCAGAAATTCGATTGGATACCATAAGACTGTATATAAAATCAGAAGACGCCACAAATTCGCTCTTAACGAAACCCAATGTAATCAATACGTGCAGAAAAAAAAAGAGAGAGAAACCGTGCAAATTACTAGAGAAGAGAATAAGCCCAAAATTTAATAACACTCTTCAAGAAAAATTCAAAAACGCCAAAAAGAAAAAAAATACAAAGCGCAGTTCCATTTTTTTTTTCACTCTCCGATAATTAGCTTTGTTTTTTTTTTCTTCTGATACAGAAGACCCAGCGCACATACTGCAGTATTTTGTGCATCGAACGAAAATAATCCAGTTACAGAACTCAATTTGCTAATTGCTGTTGCCAATTATAATAGCGAAAGATAATCACGAAGGAACAGAGGATGAAATATTCTCTGTACGCTATTTTCTTTTGAGGAGAGAAAAAAAAGAAGAAGAAGAAAAACGAAAATCAGCAGTCCAATAAGATGCTGAAAATTTCAAGAAGGCAGGCGTAACGAGCGAAGGGGATGTTTTTGAACTTCAAAATGAAAAATTTGAATGGCATTCTTCCCCCCCCTCCCCCCAACCTTTCTCTTTTCCTTGCATTTAATGAGATTTAATTTATTAAAGAAATATAAGCAACGTTCCGAAACGTGCATTTTATTACACGGTTAAACGTAAACTGAAAATTTAGCTGCTTGTAATTTTGATCGTTTTATTTATGAAGTGAGATTCAAGTAACGGAAAAAAAATCCATTCGTCCCCCTCAGCTGATATCCTATGCCATATAAATGAAGAATTTTTTTAAAATTTTGATTGAACAAATATTATTTTAATTATTTTAAAAGAATAGGCATTTAGCTTTATGGAAAGATATTTATCACGCAAACGAAGTAAGTCATCTAAGTGCACACACACATAAAAATAGTTAGTTCTTTTAAAAGAATAAATATGCAGGATGTCCAGTGCTAACGATGCCCAATGGCTATTTCCTAAACCGTTAGTCAGAGACACACAGTTCCAATTGCAAAAAAGCTGCATAATCTATTATATCAAAAACAATTCAATAAATCAATTCCTATAAAAATTACGAAATTCAAATTTTATACGGTCCCACGGTCGTATTTAGAAATTTTTTCCTTATACAATTTCATGCAAAATTTTAAAAAAGATCGCCCTTTTACGACCAAAATTCACCGAGTTATGAAACAGCAAACATTTTGACTTAAGTCACTTTTCCAGGTTTAAAAAGTCTCGCTATGGTAAATCGTTAAGGGTGCATATAAATATTGAAATTTTAGATTCCATTTTCTGGCATAATTCAGAGAAAGAAGGAAAACTAATTTTAGTATACTAATTTTTAAGTAGAGGGTTATAATCAGGCTCTATAAAAACCCATTCGGGGTCTTTTGATTTGAACGATTCATCAAAACCATGTACATTAATTTTTGTCAATTTCATTCTGTATGCAACTCCTATTTTGCAGCTGGATAATTGCTCTAACTTTAAGAAGCTGCAACTCTGTGAATTTTGGTCATAGAAGGACGATTTTAAAAATTTTTATTGTACATAAAATTGTATAGAGAGATTTTTTTCTAAATATAACTGATAGGACCGGGGACTGTGTAAAAATTTAAATTTCTCAATTTTTATAGGAAGCGATTTATTGACTTCGATTGTGTGTTTCTGATATAATAGATTATATATTTTTAACCATTTTTGCAACTGGAACTAAATGTCTCTAACGGTTTAGGAAATAGCCATTGGGCACCGTTAGCACTGGACACCCTGCATAATATTAAATAAATATACATATTAATCATGTTTCTTTACTAATAAAAAGTATGATACTATTCATCGTAATTAGTTAAATCAAAAGTTTTGCATCACACTGCCATTATTGGAACATTTACTTATTACTTAGCTTCTATTTTGGAAATGCTGTATATTGAGCAAATATTTCACTCGTATTTGCGATATAGATTCCTCAAATTTTTGTAAGTTTGTTTCATTACAGTACAACCCCTCTTGTCCGCCACTCCGGTTGGTCTGACCATGCTCCGACCGGCTTCTTTTCTAAGTAATTTTTTACTAAAAGATTCAATACATATTTAAAATTTTAAAGTACATACATTTATACAGCAACTACATACAGCATTGCCCTTTTTCAGTAATAATAACAGATTCTGTGCAGTTTATCGAGAACAATATATGCAGCCCTTTATGAGTTCAGAGATTGTTTATTTTTTTCTAAATTTGGTATTCTTCCGTATTTCATAAAAATCTGACTTTTTTTTTTTTCATTCCGACCGTACCCTCAATCCCAAAGGTGGCGGATTAAGGTTCTATAATACTTGACATTGTGGATATCTCTCTTTCCTAACCCTTTAACGCTCAGTGGACCCGCTCTGGGAACACCAAACTCTGACGTTTTGACTGTTGCCAGTCACGCAGAATAGATTGGATTTCTGTAAAAATAGTTGCGGGTGACATAGCCCCACGAGAATCCTTTACTTTTTAAGCACGTCATTTCCCGTAATGAAATTGTCACGATTATTTTTAACAGCACTGACATCTGCTGAAAAATGGAAGAATGCGAGATCAGCTGGATAGATTGCCCGGGCACAGCCAGCTGTCGTCAAAAAAGGGTCTCTAGATCTGTGGCACGCGATGAACGTTTCGATCGTCCGCCATCTTGCTGGTAGCTAAGTCGAGCGATGGCAACGGCTGCCCTTTTTTCAGCATTGGGAAAGGGTTGCGCCTCAAATTGCTAAACACGTATCTGTATAGGCACTGATGTTATGTTTGTAATATTTCATATTTATCTGCAGTACAGGGTAAATATTTCCGTACATTCCCTATATTGGAGCATAAATTTCTTTAATTACTTTTAAATAGGAATCTCTTATGTGCCCAATTATGTCTTTGAACAAAAACTACAGAAATAGTAAGAATGCATGCTAATATTTTGGATAAAATATCAGTAGCTCAAAAACTAAATTTTATAATTTTGTTTACGTTTGCATCATTATACTGGTAACAACTGATAACCTTTTGCTTTTGATATCAGTTGCATAAGATAACATGCCTTTAAAAAAGTCTCACGAAATTAATTTTTATATGTATTAAAAACCCGGTTAGTTTATTTTTGAACAAAAATAAATTTAGAACTGGAACTATTTCCCTACGGTACTAAGACTTAATAAATACAGATTTTTTTTAAAGAAAGAGAGAGAGAGAGATGATTAGAAAGACCCTATTATTTCAAAAGGTACAAGCGCACATGGCGAGCCATTAACAATTGTCGATTTTTCTTTAGTAATACTTTCACTTCGAGGTATAATTTAATTACTATGCTAATTTCTCGAATACAAAACGAAAACAATTTTAGCACCAAAAATATTTATTTACGTATAACTGCAGCAGTAATACAGTTTCAAAACATAGTACCAGAACTTTCGCTTGCCTCAAACCTTCTCTATCCTCCACCCCCAGCCCCCAACCTTTAACGCGCATATACATGTTGAAGCTGTAAACAAAAATAATATCGCAAACAAAGAGAAGAAAACGAACAAAGCTAATTTAAAAAAAACAAACGAATGATTTTTTTTTTCTAATTAGTTTTGTTTGCGAGAGCAGTGATAGCATGTTTGTTCAGTACATAATACGATAAGCAAAAATTTTGTTTAAGAGGAGGCGGGGGGGGGGAGATGATAATAGGGATGTATGCGCGTAAGAAAATTTCTCTAATTGGGTGTAGAGTATGTGGATATGCATCTATATATATGTACACACACATACACAATGCTTCGTCTACGAAAAAGAAAATAGAAGAGAAATGTATACGTTTCTTTTGTAACTATGATTAGCTAGAGAATACTGTTCTTTTGATATGTAAAAATAATCATACGAGGTTAAAACTGTATGCTGTAACATTCTAAATTTTAAAATAAATAAGCTTTTTTGTATATGTTTTAGGATGACGTTGGGTAATTATATTCCTCTCTTGTGACAAACCGCAAAATAGTGCAATAATGACGACGGAGCAGTGACGGGTACAGATTTTTTTTTTTTTCGTGGAGGAGGGGGGGGGGGGAAGGGTGGATTAAACAAAATAGCTATTTGACCCAATTAAAATGTACACGAAAACTAAATGTTACCCCAAAGCAGCGTAATTCTGGGAAGAAGGGGCTCTTTTCATTAAGAAGAAAAAAAAAAAAAAGCTTTTTTGAACTAACGAAATGCACAATAAAGCAAAATGTTTTTCTAAAGCGATTTAAGTGTTTTGGGAAAGACCTAATTAAAAAAATTATCTGATTTAAACAAATGTTACCCTAAAACACTATCCCCTCTTTTTGAGGAAAAGGGACAAAATATCCTGAATCTGCCACCGAGATGATGCTGAAATAGTGGCTATAGCCTAAGGTAAGTAGCAAAGCTCCTAGTAGAGTTGGCGTTCTTCATATAAGATCCAAACTTGATATAACCTCGATGTTGGAATTTGCTGGAGTTAAAAATCGAATTTTTTAAACATATTTTATTCTTAGTTTAATTCTTCTAATTCACACTATCTTAAACGTGTACCTGAGACTTGTATGCACACACACACACTCACACGGTTTTTTTTTTTTTTTTTTTTTTTTTTTTTGAGTTTTTCATCTGAATTTGGAATTTATGGCAGTGTAAAAATATTAAACTCCTCTTGAAAACTATACAGACTCATTGTTTTACAAGGTTTGCATTTAATATTTAATTTTTTTTAGCTAAACAACCAATGATCTGCGTTGATGCAGAGTGAAATTTTAAGGTCAAGGGTATAGTATAAGTGGTGTGATGCATTCTCAAGAGGAAACTAGCTGGTTGCCATCAGTGCCTATCATGTAATGTTCAACAAAATTGAACCGATGAGACGATAAAGGGAGTAACTCCATCAACCTCTATTTCGTGAAAACAACAGAAAACTGTCTTGTGCTTTAATTTTTGCTCGAACTCAAATCTTCACAGTTTTTTAATGATAGCGAACATTCAAAAGGATATTATTGCAGATCTATAAATGCATTTTCTCTGTTATTAAACCGCTTTTGTTGATCTGAAGGTACTGGAGTTATTAACTGTAAATTTGTTTTTGAATAGCATGGAAATTAGTTTCAGGGAACAAACCTACAAGAAAGAAAAAGCTTTCTATAATTATAGACATAGGCAACAGCTATTGATTCATAGATGGAAAAAAGGGACCGGGAATTAAGAATAGCGCTGATAATTTTATTAAAGTAAAGCCAAAAAAGAGCCTTTGCAGAAAATTGATAAATCTTAAACCGTTTTTTAAAAGTTTATCTATTTCTCGGCATCCAATGAAAGGGACTACATGATGACAGTCAGTCTTCGTCACTTTCTTTCGAGTCAGCTGGCCATGGAAGGACATTATCAAAAGATGATCGATATTCATGAGGGAGTCTGGTAGGTGTATTAAACTCTGTTCCCATTAGAGCACCGAAAGTGAAGCAGCACCGGCTTGGCCAGTGCTTTGGCGGATGAACTCCTCTCTCGACCGAGTTTGCTGTGGACCGCTAAATGGACCTGGTGCACGTAAAATCTGTCGTAGATCCAGAGTGCTATATGATTAAATGATACCTCTGTTGGTGTCAATCCAAATGGTAGGTCTCTCATCTGGAATGGGTGCAAATTTAGGAGACCAATCATAGGGGGCAACGTTTATCTGCCTACCAGGCGCCCCTATATTGAAATGACCAACATCTCCGGCCCTCGTAGCGCTCAAGCCTAGAAGTAGGTCGCTGACCCGGTCATTAGGAAGAAAACAATATTCATCAGAGATGTGTGGAATTATTTTTGAGATATCTTGAATCTTACTAACGTTATGTCTTGAATCTTACTAACGTTATGTCTTGAATCTTACTAACGTTATGTCTTAGTGTCTATATCTACCACTACAAAACGGAGGCATATTTTCATTCTTCCACTCGACTGTGAGTCTTGCTTTCAACCCAAATACGGCAATCTCAGTTTAAAATCGACAAAGAGTTTCCCTTTTTCTTCTCACCGGTTCAATTATCTTGTTAATTTTCTGGTTGTTTTTGTTGTTAGATTTTTATGGGGAAAATCTAGCATTTATTTCATGATGTTCTATGCGATGCACATGAGCATTTTTTAAGTATGAAAATTTCATAAACAAAATCTTAAACATATAACAGCATTGCGAAATTAGTCGAAGCAAAAAGCAATTAGGAAAACTAGAACTGAAAGAATGAAAACTTCTTTTCTGAAAATTTTAAATATTAAGTCATTTCATTAAAAACTGCACGGAATTTAGTTTGCAACCAGCCATTGAAAATATATCTGTTTGATTGCTTGATATAACCTGTTTTTTTTCCAACTGTAGCTAGCCTATGAACACTTATTCCATAGGCCTTAAACGTTTTTTTTTTCGCAGTGTAAAAAAAAAAAAAAAAAAAAAATCATGCGATTTTGGTACATAACCCCCCCCCTCCCTAAAAAATTGAATAAATAAAAAATAATTTCTGGTTATGTCAAGCACTTCAAAATTTTTAGAATGCATCTTTACAAGTTGGATTATAAATTGAAATAAACGTCAAACCTGTATCATTTACGAAACTAGCAGAAAAATATTTAAAAATCGGAAAATTTGAAGAATTGTCACTTTTGCTATGCAATTTCATATTTAAGATTTTTTCTGAAAGTTTCTTTAATTGCACCTTTAATTTATTTAATTGTTTTTTTTAATTCAATACAACTACAACTTTTATAGAATCATCCTGAATTGTTTCGAGTCCCTGGTACAATGAGTTTAGTTATTTTAATTTGAGTACTAAGTTCGTAAGGCAGACTTTGTTTCTTTATCATACACATGTAAGTTGTGAAATCTGCTAGAAAAATTAAACCAAACATTCAATTGCCTCGAAAATTTGTCTGGATACTGGCAGTTCATAAAAGAGTGTACGTTTCATGACTTTCGAATATTGTTAGCCCCATGAATCTGTTATCATGGGGTACTATTCGAATTAGAAACTAAACAATGCGAACTTTCCTTGTAAAACACCTTATTTCAATGTATTCAGTTCCATATTTTAGTAATAGAAATAAATATACTGAGATTTAAGAGAGAAATAATTAAATCAAACTGTTTTTCTTTTAAATCGAAAATTTAAAACTAGTTTTAACCATATTAAATCTGCAGAATCGCAATAATAAAAAGAATCTGGTTATTAAAAGTTCACTTATCTATACACAATTCAAGATACCAGAATGAAAATAGTTCCTTGATTTGTTGAATTATTGATAAAAATGCATATAAAAACCATTTAGATAAACTAGTATGCATTACTCAAACTTCCTTCCCCAAATATTAAAAAAAGAAGAAAAAAAAAGATGTATGGACATACACGTATATATATACATATATAATATTTTTTTTTTCCACGGCGAACACAGAAAAGTTTCAATTAATACAGATATTATTTTGAGCCATTGCAAGTAACATTGTTTCATAATACTTGGGTGCTTTCAGTTTGCCTTGAAATCGGTCTTCCGGTGGTGGCGCTGCTATCGCAGGAAATGGATGAAACGGGAAGTTTTGTTTTCGGAATCTTATTAAGTGATCTGGTTTTCCATTGCAGAAGTTTTACGTTGGAAAAAATGGCTTCAAATTTCGGAGAAAGAAAAACAGTTGAATATGGTTTTGTTAAATAACTTTGGATAAAGCACACAAAAACCTGCACAGAACATACATGTTTGCTACTAGTAGAAAGTTACAGAAAAGAGAACTTTCTAAATGCTGAAAGGAAAGAGAAGGTTTTCTGTTTTTATTTAAGTAAAAATAAACAATGACTTTTTTTCAAAATGTTTCGCTATTATTTCTGTTTACAACTGCAGAAGTTAGATAAATAATTATTGTTCGAATAGAACTGGCTCAATAAGATAAAAAGTAAAGCACCCTACTATAAACTTGGTGGTTTAGATCTCAAACTAAGTAACTGAAGAAAACATGTATATGTAAACAATTAATTTCCTCATGTATTTCATGCAATTTTATTATAATTTAAATTTTCAAATAACGGAGCTAGAAGGAATTTTAAACTCATTAATTCTGGCATATTCTTCGGATATCCAGAGCATAATTAGTACATTGGATTCTATTTTACTACCTAATTATTGAGATACTTTGGTTTAATAGTAACACCATGAATTATCATTGCTTCACAATATTTCATAATATAGATTTTGAATTTAACATTTATGCATTAAAAACACAGATCGGTAATGTCCATATTTTAAAACTATTAGATCACTCAGTATTATCTACAGACTATTTTTCAAATATTCATTTTCTTTTTCGAATGTTACATAAAAATAATAATTAGAATTTAATAAAATATACAAAAATGAAGCAAGTTTCGGGTTTTATTTAAACAAAAAATAATTGTGTTTTAAGTTAAATTATCTTATTTTTGCAAAAGGAAAAGAAAATGCTAATTTTTATTAAATATGCGAATGTTTCTGTAATAAAGAAAACACCAAAAAATTCAAATTATCACTGTAGCATAACTTCCCTCCAGTTATATTTCAACTGTACATACGATTGTATTTCATATAAGGAAGTAAAAAGTAATTTAATAATGCTAGCTTAATAATGCTAAATCTATTAGTAGTTTAATAATGTATATGTTTATTTCTATCATATTTTTGGCTGCAGCGTATTGAAACGCTCCGAGAAAGAAAAAAAAAAAAAAAAAAGAAAAAAACACGTTCGCCCACCTTCCAAAACAAACATGATTAAACCTTGCAGAGTTTTTTTTTTAAATAAAAACGAAACAAAACGTGCACTACAAGATGAAGGAAACGGATTGTGAAAGAACATTTCTATGACTTTCTATCGGAAATTCCTTTTCAATTTGAATTATATTTGATAAATCATCGTTTGCGTTTAAGATAATGCATCATTTCGGAGGAACCATGCCAAAGGCATAGTTTTTTATCATAAATATTTCATAGTTACGCTAAAATTATTCACATTACTTAGTAAAAACAAGCATGCCAGATTAACTCAATGAGAATGATAAGAAAAAATAAATCACAGATTTTTTTTTGATAATGCTTGACTCGAGAATGTTACGAAAAGGTATATATTTAGTCTCTTTCTACTCCCCCAAAAGAAACATGCACGGACGGAATAGTGAAGCCGGGTCTAGACAGTAGACAGACAGACAGTCACTTTCTACGAATGATCGATCCGGTATTTTTAGGATAATTTCGGAAACACTCAAGCAGCAGACTAAAATTTCTTATTCACAAAACTACGAAAAAGACTCTTTGATATGTATTATAATGTTCTAATTAAAAAGAAGAGACATTTTAATTGAAAAAAATTAAATAAACAGTACGAATCATGAACACAAGCATTTTCCACTACAAATGAATTATCAGTTATTTAGTTCATAATAATCCATAGGTAAAAATCGAATTATTTACAGAATCGATTACTTTCAAAAATCGAACTGAATGATGTCATAAATTTTCAACGATGCTTTTTTAAAATTGCGTTTATTATTTTTTTTTTTCAGAAGGTAACAATACAAATAATTTAATCTAGAGAAATAAGACAGTTGACGTAACTGACTGGGGCTAGGTTGGTCTACGAAATTTATACATATTATTCGTTGGTACTGGCTATTGAAAATGGTGCCTATACAATTGTTAGTTCTTCAACAGGTCAAAAGAATTCCAATGTATTACTACTCATCGTTAAAAGTGTGTTTTAGAGGTCTAAATCTATTTCGAGCAAAACAAAATTAATGTATGTTAGTGAGGTTTATTAAATAATGCAGAACTTATAGTTCTTCTACAGGAGCACTCGAAATGACTCCAATGCATTACGGTCTGTGGTAGATTAGAGACATTCATCCAATTCAATCACAGTACGATATGTAATACATTTAGGGCAACTTGCTCTTCGTCGAAGAGGAAGGATATAGCATATATGAATGTTTAACACTTGTCACAAAACTGCATGAGTACTGATACAGCTTTTGGAGACTGTACACAAAATCTCGCTAAATAATGGCAAATTTGGCGGTTGTTAACTATATATCACCTAATTTCGTCTTAAAGAGTCTCTGAAACTCCGCTTTACACTCAGCAAGGTGAGAAATTTGGCTGCTTCTCACAGAGACTCTTAAATAAGAGCTCAGAAGTAGCAGATAAACTAGCAAATCAGTAACAGCAGTTCTGATTATGCTCTAATGTCGGAGATTGAGAGTTTTGAATTGAATGTTTTTCAAGTTTTTATTAGGTAGTAATATATGTACATAGAAGGTTGATTGTGTCGAGAAGTGTTTTATAATCGATGCATTTGCCATAATTTATAGCTCGTTTTAATTTATTCTTAATATCGGCAATTTTTTGTGGGTTTTTTTTTTCATAAATAAGTTCGCATGTTAGGTGGAGCGTTAATCACAAAAGCGTGCAATCATGTAACTTTTTCTTTTTTTTCAGATTTACTTGAAAACTCTATTGTTCCTAATGTAAAAATGACAAATTAATCATAAAATATTACGTCAGGATTTAATTTCTAGAACATTGAAAATACTATAATTTTAGAGTTATCGTTTTATAGATATTATTTTGAGAAGACGTTCAATTTTTAACAGTTTTTTTTTTTTAAATAAACAAATTACACTGGAGAGATGAAAAAATTTTAATCAAAAATTGTACGATGCACTTTTGCAATCGGTCAAGAAGTGACACTTATGAAATGCACAGAAAAAAAATCAAAAATATGCCCCATTTTGAAGTAGTTACCAAAATGGAAGACACTTCAGCTTTTTTTTGAAAAAGAGACATTTCTTTGTATCATAGTTTTTTTTTTTTCCGGAAATTGCATGAGGCATACAAATTTTCCTCAAATGTAATTGCGGCAGAAATTGCATAGTACAGTTTGTGCAGAAGCAGTATTGAAACCTTTAAGCGTTTGTTCGTCGTGAGTTTATTTTCAAATCGTTAAAAAATTATGCGACGGCTGTAGTTTTTTATTATATTTATTTTTTAAGAACAGTCCTAGGTAAAATATAAAAATAAAAAATTATAAATATTATAAAATTTTCGTCTCGAATCATTTGACTCACCATTTTTATCCGCGTCATTAGCGACATTATTATTATCATTACCTCCGCGAACACCGGCAAATCCATAAAACTAAAAAAAAGTTGTCCGGTCACGAAATTAAAGCCGCTCGGTAAAATGCCAGTGGTGAGCCGTGTGTTATTATAGTTGACTCTCCAGTCCATCGACCAAAATTTTTACGGACGAGTGTCATTTTAGCGGCAAATTAAGGAGAAAACAACACCGACTGTGACGTCAGAAAAAAAATAAAAAAAATTAAACAAAAAGTAAAGTAAAACAGGCAAATATGCGGCACGGCAAAAGAGAGAGACTGGAAAAACACTGGCTGGTTCCGGTACAGATGCTGCGTATCCACGGAGAGAGAGAGAGGCACTGCGGAGAACACGGCATTTAAAATAAAATGGCAGTGCGCTCTCTTTCAGCATGCGAAAAGGGAAGGGAAAAATAAAAATAAATAAGGAAGGAGGCAAAAGCAAAAAGGAACGGTTCCAGACAAAAGATAAATGCAGACAGCGCGCCGTTCGGCTCTCGAATCGCAGCTCCCGTTTTCTTCCGTGCATGTAGTATATTATGGCAAGCAGCGCACTGCTCTGCTGCAGCGAGGCAGCGTATGCACTCCACAAATCGGTTGATCCCTGGTCAGAGAACGATATGCAGCGTCATAGATTATTTATTTACAAACTCGAAAATGTCAGCTTATGATTGGCGGCGGGGGACGGGGGGGAGTCAAATGTTTTCGTACAATAAGCGAAATGATATGTAAAAAATAAATCGATCGGTTGTGCAATATATGTGTGGCATTCACGACGGAAAAAAAAAAAAAAGAAAAAACACCCTTCCCGCCCCTCTAAATTACCGAATGATTTTGCGACAGTCATTGTTAAACGTAAAATTTAAGCCTGTTCAGATAATCGCCGTATTGGATTCTTTTGCTAAATGTACATTTATGAAAAAGGATTTTTTTCTCTTTCTTTGGACATAATTGTACATTTTTTTTCTGATGTATGTGCTTAGTAAACGTTTTTAGCTTCATATTAATAGATTGTAGCTGTACTTTCCTCTTTTTTTTTTCAGAAAAAAGGAAGATCAATTCATTTTGGGAAAAAAAAATCATCCATTCCTAACTTGTGAACAATAGCTAAAACCAAAGATATAGCTGAAAAACAACACCCTTAAACGCATTGATATTTCGTTTAACAGATGATCGAAATGACTCCGTTTGGAAGATTTCTTCCAAATTCTCTTTCATCTTTTCGTCAGTGCCCACGCTATCGCTGGTGACCGCACAAGCGTAACGTTGGGTCCCTTTGGAGCATTCAATGAGCCATGCTCGATGGCAACGCAGCTCTCAAAAGAGGTAATTCCTCCGCTGCGCCTTCTCAAGGATGAGAGCGAGCTGGTTAACCCTTTGAGGCACAACCCTTTCCCAATGCTGAAAAAAGGGCAGCCGTTGCCATCGCTCGACGATGGCGGACGATCGAAACGCTCATCGCGTGCCACAGATCTAGAGACCCTTTTTTGACGACTAGTTGTTTACTTCTAAGCACGTCATTTCCCGTAAAAAAAAAATGTCACGATTATTTTTAACAGCACTGACATCTGCTGAAGAATGGAAGAATGCGATAACAGCTGTGCCCGGCACAGCCAGCTGTCGTCAAAAAAGAGTCCCTAGATCTGTGGGACACGATGAGCGTTTCGATCGTCCGCCATCTTGCTGGTAGTTAAGTCGAGCGATGGCAACGGCTGCCCTTTTTTCAGCATTGGGCAATCTATCCAGCTGTTCTCGCATTCTTCCATTTTTCAGCAGATGTCAGTGCTGTTAAAAAGGATCGCCACAATTGTTTCTTTTTACGGGAAATGACGTGCTAAAAAGTAAAGGATTCTCGTGGAGCTATGTCACCCGTAACTATTTTTATAGCAATCCAATCTATTCTTCGTGACTGGTAACAGTCAAAGCGTCAAAGTTTGGTGTTCCGAGAGCGGGAACACTGCGCTTTAAAGGGTTAAACCTGCGTTCAGAGTTAAAATTAGTGGATGTGAGTGGAAAGGGGCTTGATGATAAAAAGCATCGCCGTACTTATCATTACCGCCCTTTCTCCTGAAAGCTCTATGGATACAGATTATGCGTATCGATGTAGAAGAGCAACTGCATAGACTTCCCAACGCTTAAAAATTGTGCAGCCGTTGCCATCGCTCGATTTAACTACTAGCAGTCGATCGAATCGCCCATGCGGGCTGCAAATTTTTTGAAAAAGCCGGCTTTGGCTCCGCGATCAGCGATTCCAGATACAGCCATGTTGCTGGTATTGCCATCGAGCGATGGCAACGGCTGTACTTGATCAGTATTGGTCGCCGTTTGGGCGATATATGCAGTTTTTCTTCTGCATCGATGTGCATACATCAACGCAAAGCAAAGATTCTTCCATGTTGCACAGGTACGCGAAACAACAGTAACGAGGCACGCGCATATTAAAAACGGGGGGGGGGGACGAAAACCTGCTCACTGGCACTTCGCACTTGCTATTCGTAGCTCTTTGTAGCGAAATACTGCTAATTACTGTTATTTTCCGTCCGTCCGACCACGATCTACCCTCGTTCCTTTTGAGGAATTGTTTGCTTAATGAAAGGGTGTATTCTGCCATTAGTGTCTACCGAGGTATGCCTATCTCATGGCACACACACCGGAGAGGTATGCCGAAGTAACAGATGTTCCATTCGAACGAAAATAATAAAAATAAAAGTATGAAAAAAGGAAAAGAGAGAGAGAGAGAGAGAGACGGAGCGTGTCAAAAACAGAGCTCAAACGGAGCAAGGCGAACACCCCCGTATCAAGACAGACAGACAGACAGACCCCGTGACAAAGAAGACAGGCTGAATGGGAAAAAGTCTATGCGGGCCGCAGGGGCGTAACCAGCTGGTGAACGAAAATGGGGAGGTATCCATATTGCCAAAAGTAGTGGGGAAAAGAAATTTTTTTAAATAACAAGCAGGAGAAATACGTAACGTTCCACGCTTTGAACCGGCGAAAACTTTGTTCAGGTTTCGGTTCAGTGTTGAATGTAAGACAAAAGTTATTTATTCTCGATGCTTCTAAACAATATTAAAAACAGCCGATGAACAAATTGAAATCCAAAAAGGTTCACTTCAGAAGCGCAGCTAGGGGGTGCAAAAGGGGCACGTGCCCGAGAGCCGTACTAACTGGGGAACTAAAATCAGGTATGGTTCCATGGAAAAGGGGCGTCCGCATTATGGCTTGTCCCACGGGAAGTAAACTCTAGTTGTCGTACTGACTCGCTGATTAAAATGTTTAAGTAGATCCAAGGATTCAGTGTGAATGGTTTGTGAAAAAGAATTGTAAATTAAAAGTAGAAGGTTTATCTGTCTCTGATGGTAATGCAGTCTATTTCGGAATTTTAAAGCTGTAGTTAATCAGAGCAAAAATTTAAGAGATTTTTTTAAAAAATTGGAGCTCGGGGAATAGACGTCGCCGCGGATTATGAATCCAAAGAAAATATCTGAATGACAGGTTATCAGTTTCAAAAGCAAATAAAATTGCCTTTTTGCCTTGCAGTGACAGTTACGAAAGAATCTTATACATTTATTTTTTTTTTATGATCTGTTCATTCGTTTTGCGTACCTGTGCCAGAGATGTACTGGAAAATAAAAGGCAAAAACAAAATAATAGCGGATACTAGGAATGAGGATCAGGGTGATAGTACATCTTAAAAAGAAGATAGGCAAGCAATATTTGACGCTGTTCAAGTTTAGTAATGACTTTGGAAGGAAAATTCTTTTATCTGTGATCTTTGCTTGTACTAAAATATTTTTACAAAACTGTGATTTTAAGACAAAACGTGAAAATCTAGCTAAAACTTTGTTCAAATAATGTCGGAGTTCTTTTCCCCCTTTGATATAAGGTTAACAAGCTTTAAATGAAATATACTAGTGTGCTTAAAAACAATAGGAAATATATCCTTAAAAAAAGATAAGAAACCGCTCATCAATGTGTTTATATATTTCTTTTCTTTTCTCTCAGAGTCGTTTAACCAAAGGTCTAAGACAATCTTCTTAAGTTCGCTCAATGATAAAGTGCGTCCTGAATCTATCAAATGAAGCATTTCCTTGCCTGATTGGACAAGTCAATAGAATGGTCTGTTGGTTAATAATCGCTACCTCGCTGAAACAGCTGCACGGTACTGTTGTTTCGAAAAAAAAAAAAATTAGATTACTTTCATGTCATTTATCTTTCTGACTTTCCATGAATGTACGTTTAAGTAATCGTGCAAATTTTGAACTACATTTTAAACAATACACTTTCACTAAAGATGTAATAATAATAATAAGTCTTTTTACTAGCGGCATCTTTACAAGCAGTAAACCTATAACAGTTCTGAAGCATTCAAGAAAATATCTTAAACATAGGGTATTTCGCGGTCTTGCATAACTTTTCGTTATATGACTATAAAGACTGTGAACTCAAAAATTTTGAGATCGCAGACACTTTTTACAAAAGTAGATATAAATTGAAAAAAGTACTAAAAATTAAATACAAAACAACATTTTAAAAAATATTAAAATTATAACATCAGCGTGGAAAAATTTAATAAAAATTTATTATTACTATAAAAATAATTCATAAAAAATATTCTACTTTTAATTGCTAATATTAAAAAATCAAATTAAAAATTAATTAAAATTGAGATATATTAACAAAACACAATAAAGAATAAAAACAAAGCTTTCATATATTTTACACGTAATTGAAGATTGCATAAACAGGTCCCTCATAAACTCGTATAACCAAACAAAGAAATACGCGACCCGCAGACGTTATTAAAAACTGTTTCTCTTAAAACCCCATTTTAATTGTCAAATGTAATTAAACAAAACATACCTTTAAATTGTATAAAAGAATGTTTTCCGCGTTCCATATTTTTACTTCTCCCTTTCGCTATTTTTTTTTTTTTATCCATTTAGTTTAAATGTCCTTTACTACGCATATTAATGAAAATAATAATAATAATAATGATAACGGTAGTAACAAAATAAAATTTCGAATTACTTCATGAAAATGATTCTTTCTTTCATAAAATATAATAAACTATTCAGATTCTAATCTGCCGACACTGAAATTTCTTTTTCTGGCGTCTTTTCGGAAAAATCAATAACCACGTGTTTTCCCCTGAAATAAATATTTAATCGTGGGGAGTATTTTCGTGGCTCTTTAAAAATGCCCTCGAAAATTGTTTTGGCAAGTTTCAAAATTTGTCTTACAATTCTGTGGAGGGGGGTTTTTATGGACGGTATTTACAGGGGCGGGGGTAAAATAAATTCGCGACGCTGAATTTCATTCCATGTGATAACTTGTAAAATTTTGGCACTTGCGCCATTTTACCTGTCAATGGGACTGTCTTTTATGAACCGGGGCGGGAACTTAAAACATGCATACGTTTTAAAGTTACTCGTGAACTTAAATTAGAAAAAGGAAACATATGCGAAGAATTTATTTCGATGTTTTAGATGCTTTAATAGGAATAATTTTCAATGACGGTGATTTTTTTAAAAATTGAATTTAGCTAAGCGATTATTTATTTTCTTCTTGTATTCATTATAATCATATTCTTCGTTTAAGTAATTTCTACTTATTATAAAAGAAGATGTATGTGTGTGTGTCTGTCAGCGGCGTTACGGACAAACGGCTACACCTAGAAACACCAAATTTGGTACTCATTAAGTTATAAACATAAAATAATGCACCCTGAAGCGATTTTTTCAAAATTAGACCTAGAATTTTTTTTATTTTATGTTTTATGTGATTTTTCTCACCTAATTCGTAATAACGGCGGTAATTCGATTGCAGCAAGAGGCATTTCCATCATCGGATAGAGGAGAAAATTTTATTTTACAGTTTGTTCTGAATATGTAACGTAATTTGCAGATTTTTTGAAAATTTTAAACTAATTATCTTTTCTGACGAATTTTTTCGTGAAGTAATTTTTAAACTGTTGCATCTCGAATTCTACTCGTCATAACTTTTTGATATTTTGACAAATCGTGAAACATTCCTTTCTCTCTCTTTTAAAAGAAAAACGAAAAATTATGTAAATTAAGTGATTTTTCATGAATTTTAATGTAACATAATGTTTAGAATTTAATAGCATCAACGCGGAGAGCTTAAGCCATTACGTATGTAAATCATGGCACGAGAATTTATGTTGAGTTGGCAAAGGAAGGATTAGAAAAAAGGGTTTTTTCAACCTACGATAGAGTTTTTAAGTGGGGCACCGGATTTTCAATTCGAAAGTGAGGATCTATGAAGTCAATTGCTTTAAGATACGTAAAAATTAAGCCACAATTTCAACGCATATATTCCCGCTCTTTTTTTAATACAAGGAGGGGATACTTTGATTAAAACTTACTACAGAAATAAGCTAAGAAATTCACAATTATTATTATTCTAAGTGGTAATTTAATCCATTGCTTATTTAAAAATTAAATGTTTTAACGCGGCTGAAAATGTTCTCCATTGTACAAGCCACAAAGTTCGTTTTAAAGCGCGAGATAATTTCAAAATTTCCTATTTACTGTTTTATTTGCGGCCTTAAATTATACCTCAGACATACATGTTTCCTAAGATATGCATGTTGCGAGTATAGTTTTATTTTAACATTGTATTACTGTCCTCCATAGTGGTCCTATGTAAATCAAAAACTTTTCAACGTCGTTGTAAGTTTTAATATTATACCGTTTGAAAACTACTGTGCGAAATATCGAAATTAACTCCCTCAACCAACCGGGGTATCTTTTACGGCAGTTAAACAGTGACGTCATAAATAAAAAAAATGCGTGAATTTGTAAACTCTGCAACTCTAACGTCCTGTCACAATTAAAGCGAGTCTAAATAGCTTCTCGAGATTACACTGTTTGATGTTTTTCAGGAGACAGAACCATGGAGGATTTATAAGATATCGATATATTGGATACATGGATATTTAAATTGGTATCGCTTGATATTTTCTCCCAAGGTGAGATGAAACGTTTTGCCATGCTAAATACGCCAATCTTACTAAACTATTCATAAATTAAATATATATGGAGAGCTTCCTTAATGACAACCATTATGTGAAATGTTTATTGTTTATGCTAATACGTAACTTGCAAAGACTCGCCATAGAATAAAAGGTCCCATTAGTGACAAATAATCTAAGTTGTTTCTTTAAATCGAACCTTGAAGAGGGAGAAGCGAAGATAGATAGTATTAATATATGTAATAGGTAGTACTAGTAGATTTGTAAGGATAATTTGAATCACAATATACCACGTTAATAAATATGAAATTAAAAGTGTTCTGTTTATACTTTTTCGGGGTTGTTTTACAACCAACTGAACGATAAGTAATTCTAATTTGCATTGATATATTCTGCAGTAATTTCAACAGAGGAGATTACTTGAACTTTTTTAAAAATTAAATTCTGTTTTCGACATGCAGATATGATTTTAGTAACATATTCGCTTCTTTCCATACGAAGTGCGTGTGCGCAGCTATTTTAAAATAAACGGTTGTCCATTTCATGTTGTATCTGAGGTATTTAGTGCTTCAACTTGAACCTAAAATACAGTATGATGCAGAAATAAGACATTTTGAAAGTAAAGAGTTCTCTGCAAACCATCATGCTTTTCACTTTTCAGATCGCGAATGACACACTGACGTAGTTTTTTGAGTCACAACATTGCACTGATGCCAAGTTAGTACTCATGACGCAAACTTTATGTCAAGAGTCAAAAAAATTCCCCCCTTTTTTTTTTTAGATTCCGCATCACTGGAATTAATTCAGATATCACATGCAAGGAAAATTTTCGTTTCCTACAGTGCAAAGAACGGGCACACAACTAGGTTCATTATATAATACTGTGATAAAAATTTTACACGATCGCCTATGTTAGTTGACAATTTCAATTTTTGCTTTTAATAAAATTTAAGATGTTTTGAAACCTGCGCACATTTTTGTTCGTGCATCTTGTGAAAACAACTGAAACGAAGATCACCGAATTTCGTTGCATGGTTAAATAATTGATACACTACAGACGATAATAATAAATACAGACGATTCATTAGTGAGAATTGTGAATAGATTTTTAATGAAATTTAACTAATTTTGCATGCTTTCTCTTCAACCATCAGAGCATTTTTCCAACGTTTAAAAATGTTAAAAATTTTTCACTCCTCATCAAGCTCAAGCTGTATCATGAGCGCAGACAAGGGATAGAGGGTTCTTAATTATATCTGAGCTCCCCTATATCTCTCTCTCTCAAACTGAACCTAAGTTTAACCTGTTTACCTTCATCTTCGTAATGATAAAACATCACAGAAAAGAGTATTAAAAGTAAAATGTTCGTAAGATTAGCATTTGTGTAATATGTCTCTCAAAAATTAATAAGTGAATTTTTAAAACTCTTATTATTCATAAATTTAATTTATCTTCATATTTTTTATATTTATGTGTCTACTCGCATTCCTTTTTTAAATTAACTTATTCTGTAGCACCTGCACTTTACTGGCTTGTTTTAAATATTTTAGGATGATTTATTTATTTCTTTTAATTATTATTTGAAAATCTTATAATAGAATGGAAAAACTTAGGAAAAAAATCATAAAAAGAAAATATTATTTTCTCTCAAATTTACCTATTTTATTGTTGGTTTTAACTAATTATATTTTTGCGATAGACACTAATTACTTTAATTAATTTTTCTTTTCGTAAAAAGAAAAAGACCAAGAAATACATGAAGAAAGAAAATATGTCTTGTTTACTGTTTCCTTAATCCAGTTTTTACTGCACTACTTGCAATTTTTATATGTAAAAATAATTACATTGATAAAAATATTTTTACCGATTAATTGAAATGTTTTTCAACGTTAAAAATTTTTGGAGTGTTATTGAAATAATTCTTTCAACTTAATATTTTTTCTGCTTCTTTTTAAAAATTAATGTAAAGTAAGTATTTTTTAAGTGCTTAAAATAAATGCAGTGAAAACAAGTTGTTTTACCTTTACGTTTGTAAAATAAAGAGCAATCATATGGTTGTAATTTATGCATTTATTAATTTCGCGTATTTTTATTTTTTATTTTTAAAATTACTTATGACCCTTGCACGTTTTTGTGCTTTTGCTTTTCAGAGAAATTTAATGATTTATTTTTATTATGATTAAAATGATACAGTCAACTGATTATTTATCATTTTCTGTATTTTTGATAAATATCATGAATTTGTTTTAAACGGTATTTTGTTTCGTTGAAAATTGTCATTGCTTTTGTTTTTCTTCATAAAATAACAAATTATTATGAAACATTTCAGTATTTTGTACTAAGAAATCCATTACTTAGCACAAAATACAAAACTACTTTAACCGCTAAAGAAATCCATTACTTTAACGGTTAAAGTAGCAAAGCGAGGTACTGCGGGGAAACAAAAATGGAAAAAGACTAGTGGTATTGTAACAAACATGTCTCCGTAGAAACGAGACAATGGAAGTGTATCTGACTGGCCTATTTCTTTTACATATACAAGAGTGTGAGAGAAATACGGATGTCTTGTGAACAGGGGCGTAGCCAAGGGGGGTTAGGGGGGTCATAACCCCCCCATGAGAAATGTTTTGCCATACAAAATGTATATTCTTCGCTACATTATCACACGCACGCATTCATATATATGAGTTATAGTAGTCGTAACCTCCCCCAATGAAAAATTTTTGGCTACGCCCCTGCTTGTGAAATTCCATAACGGAAAATTCACGCAAGTCAAGCCCGGCTCTACTGAATGAAGAATCTAGGTCTAAATTTTGGAAATCCATTTTTACTGTTTTGAAGACGGACAGAGAGATTCGCATTCTGTGCCCCGTATTGAAGTTAGCAGCATCTTAATTTCAGTTCAAATCTAAAATAATGATCTAGTAGAATAAAATACCCTCTGATTATATTAAAATTTGAACAGTTTTTCTGTCTCCAGTTCTAACTTAACCCCGATGTGGATGTTCACCCCCACTTTTTTCCCCTTTAAATTACGCAAGAAAAAAAAAGAAACAAACAAAGAGAAAGGGGAAAAACTGTTAGAGATGGTAACGTAACCACCCTAAGTTTGCTGTATAGTCATAACACTGTACCGGCCCTGATTGCATGTAGTGTAGTTCAAACGCCATTCAAGAGAAGGAATGGGCCAAGAGAGTTGCCTATTAGAGTCTTAAACTCAAAATTACACTCTTCTGAGTATCACTACGTCACTTAGAATCTAACAATGAAGTAGGCATAATGGAAAATACGGATATGAAATCTCGTGATCCAAACAACGATGCTATTCCTACTGCAGTCCGTATGTGCACGCCTTGCGAAAGTAAGTTTTATCGTGCAGACTTGACTGACTGACTACTGCATTATTAGTCGCTGATAGAATCGGCCCATTTATGTCAGGCACTGCTGGGTGTAGTGAATGTGAGTCATTTCTTTTTAAAGGCAGACCCGCAAGGAAAAGGTGCCACTAAGTGGCAATGCATATCCGCTAGATGACTACCTTATAGCCAAATGCAAGTTTTTGTTTTTTTAAATTATTTGTTTTTAGTGCTTTTTTCATCAGGGACTGTAAAGTTTTCTTTTATGTGGTTGACCATAGTAATTTAAAAACTGAGAACCATTTTTATGACTTCTCTTTAAAAATATAGTACTGTTTTTTTAATCTTTGCATTTTTAAAAATACTTAAACAAGTTATTCCAACATAGTTATTAAATTAAGTTCATTGTTCAAGTTAAATAATGTTGGTAGTCCATGCAGAGTTCATGAATTATGCAACACTTTCCAAAAACGATGTATTGTCTTTGATTTTTCACATAAAAAAAGTATTCGATTGAAAATCTTGTTTTCTGTATTTCGGAAACTAAAGCTGATTTTCCGTAAAATTTCTTATTTAAAAGAAAATAACCATCCCCCGAATTTCTCTTTTTTTTTTTCCTTCCAGGTGTTGCGTGTTTCTAGGTCGTGTCTGTTTTCTTCAAGATAGAATATGTTTTGATTTTTTATGTGCATAGCAAAAGCGAATGAAGCAAATAAATATTAACATCACTGAAACGCATTCGAAAGAACCACAGATCAAAGATATCAATGTATTGAAATTCTTTTATAATAAATAGCAAGAAATTTCTGATTGACTTTATACAATGAAATGAGAAATTCACTCTACAAGAAATATAAGCATGGTAATACATTCAATCTAAAAGAAATATAAGAATGTTTAAATATTAGCTGCAGAAAGTTTTCTGTTAGAAATTTTGGCAATAGCATTCATGTATGTTTCAAAAGGAAGCTCGAAAAACTGCTCTTCGGGAAAAAGGATCATGTTGCTTTAGGCACTATTTCACCCTACTCATATTTTAACCCTTTGAGGCGCAACCCTTTCCCAATGATGAAAAAAGGGCAGCCGTTGCCATCGCTCGACTTAACTACCAGCAAGATGGCGGACGATCGAAACGTTCATCGCATGCCACAGATCTAAGGACCCTTTTTTTGACGACAGCCAGCTGTCGTCAGCTGTAACAGCCAGCATTGGGCAGCCAGCATTGGCCAGGATTGCCAGTCAGCATTGGGCAATCTGTCCAGCTGTTCTCGCATTCTTCCCTTTTTCAACAGATGTCAGTGATGTTAAAAATAATCGTGACCATTTTTTTACGGGAAATGACGTGCTAAAAAGTAAAGGATTCTCGTGGAGCTATGTCACCCGCAACTATTTTTATAGAAATCAAATCTATTCTTCGTGACTGGCAACAGTCAAAACGTCAGAGTTGGCTGTTCCCAGAGCGGGAACACTGCTCGTTAAAGGGTTAACTACGCTGCAACACATGTACGTACGCGATGTCAGTTACAGAAAGTGTTGCGTTATGATTGCGCTTGTGATTATTTACTCATCTTTTTCTGAGTGTTTTGATTTTAAATTACGGGGAAAAAGATGTGCCAATCCATACGGATAACTTTATTCAGAGAGGTCCAAAATGCAAAACGGAGGATTACGATAGCTTTCATTGAAAGTATCCGCGGTTTAAAAAAGAAATAAAAAAATATCTTGAATGATGAATGTCGCCGAGTGATCTCGGTGATCTTTTAAATGATTTATCAAGCGACCACGTGGACTCCAAGCGAAACCACATGGAAAAATCCGTCATTCACGCGACTGCTGGGTATAAATAATGTGGGTACAATCAGGAGGTTTATTAACAAGAATCGAATATAGTTAAAAAGTCAGTAAAAAAAAAAAAATAGTATCCTAATGTACTTCTTAATACACGCAAAGAATCGTCTTATCTTCAAGATACTTCGCGCTTTTATTTCTGTAAATAGGACTTTTATCTGGAAATAACGAACGGCTTTGAAATCAAAATAGGGTTTAAAATAACTACTTTTTACGAAACAAAATTCTCAACATCAAAAAAATTGACAAAACGGCAGAGATGAGGCTTCCGTGCGCAAGTCAAACATTTTCTTGGGATTAAAAAAAAGTGTCCTGTCAATTTTCCGAAGTATTTAAAGTTGAGGCATTGCAAGATATTAGATTATTCCCGTTTTCATACCTCATATACGAATTCTGACTAATGTACTACTAGAGACTTTCCATTCAGCTCGATATATTAAGTCAAGGGCCATTTGATTTTACTGTTGCAACCATGGATTTTAGAAAGACATAGAAGTGAGAGTGGGATAGAATTTACGGGAGCTAGGAAGGAATTGCCGACAGTGAGGTGCGATGTAACAGCTAAAAGTTAGAACAGCTAACAGTGGAGATAACTGAAGCATCTTCTATCAAGGTCAAAAGCTTTCAAGTTTCGAAAAACACGATTTTGCATGGGCATCATATTTCTACACTTTTTAGTTCTATGGAAGTAACTAAGTAGAAATTCAAGGTATGCAGCCCCAGAAACATTTCAAACTCCGTGCAGGAAAATTAGATTTTCATTATTGTAAGAATTTCGGATAGGGACCTCCCAATAGGCTGTTGCCTTTTAACTTTTACAAACATCTAAAAGTCCCCTTTCGGTTCGTTAATTTCATTAGATTAATTAGCACATTAGAGAATACTTGATACAGTATTTTGAATACCATATACCTGTATAGTATTTTGACAGCATATTATTCTTGTAAACACAGCTTTACCAACTTTTTAGCAGTAATTTGAATCTTCTGGAGAGGTTTAGGATGTTTCATTTACAATTAAAGTCATCCGAGGCAGCTCCAAAAGCTTTCAATGCTCTATTTTCAGGTATGCTTAACCCTCTAACGCACAGTGTTCCCGCTCTGGGAACACCAAACTCTGACGTTTTGACTGTTGCCAGTCACGAAGAATAGATTTGGTTTCTATAAAAATAGTTGCGGGTGGCATAGTTCCACGAGAATCCTTTACTTCTAAGCACGTCATTTCCCGTAAAAAAAAAAAATCACGATTATTTTTAACAGCACTGACATCTGCTGAAAAATGGAAGAATGCGATAACAGCTGTGCCCGGCACAGCCAGCTGTCGTCAAAAAAGGGGCTCTAGATCGGTGGCACGCGATGAACGTTTCGATCGTCCGTCATCTTGCTGGTAGTTAAGTCGAGCGATGGCAACAGCTGCCCTTTTTTCAGTATTGGGAATGGGTTGCGCCTCAAAGGGTTAGGTAAACCCTTTGAGGCGCTCCCAAAGGGGGAGCGGGAACACTGCGCGTTAAAGGGTTAAACGTTGGTCCAGGATTAAAATGCAACAGGAGAATAAATACATAAATAAATAATAATAAATAGTGACTGATACAATTATTTGTTATAGTTCGCGCTCCTCCCTAGCGAAACTTTTCTGGATCCGCCACTGCATAGGATGGTGGCATGAACGCTGCCAGACATTTTTTTTTTCCCAACACACCCCTCGAACTTTATAAATGGGCGTAGACCGCTAAAAGACGAAAGCAGATTTGAGCACTTTTCTGGTGCGTGCTTACTTACAAGCTCATGCACTCTTGGAAACGCACGAACATAAATAGAGACTCGTACGTATGTGCGGGCGTAGCCTTTTTTTACCCCCGGCTGACTCTTGCAAAAATAAGCCCCCCTTTTCTCTCTCTCAACATTCTCTTTCTTTTTTTTTTTTTTACCACGTTCTGTTCCTTTCGCAACCCGCCGCCATGTTGACTTAACGGCTTCCCATGCCGGTAATTCGGAAGACAGTTCTATTTACGCTCGGCCAGTCGCAGCTACCAGTACGGTACTGTCCTTTTGCTCAGATGACTACTGGCCTGCGTCATCAGACCACAGTGCTGGAGGGCAGCCAGTGCAGGGCCAAAAAAAAAAAAGGCGGGAAAAGAATTAAGGGGGGGGGCGGCATAGTTTTCCATTCCTTCCACCTTCCTTTTTTTTTTTTTTCACCCCTACCGGCCATCACAAATTCCACCCACCCTTCACAAAGCTTTTGTCTTTTTTTTTCCTTTTTTCTCCCGTTTTCTCCTTTTTTTTTCATTCTCTCTTCGTTTCTATGCCTCCCGGCAGGCTAGAGCCACGGTTGGATTGCATCAGAGCTCAGACGAACGTTCCACACGCATGGACCTTTTTTTTTTTTCTCTCTCTCTCTCCCTTCTTTCTTTTTCTATCCCGTTTTCGGGTTCTCTCTAGTTTCCCAGTTTTAGTTTTCTTTTCTTTTTCCTTTTTTTTTATTCCTTTCCTCCGTAAATGCAGTGCACAGTGCGGAGGGATGCGGGTGGGTGGGTAAAAAGGGGGGGGGGCTAGCGCAAATTTAAGGACGCAGAGGAAAAAGACGGGGGAGGAGGGGGCGGGCGGCGTAACTCGCACGCGAAAGTTCGGCTAAATTAGCCGGTTTCGGGTCTTGTGCTAGTGGCGGTTGCCTGCAAGAGATGATGAGAGGGTTTTTTGAATAAAAAGTTGCAAGGAGAAAGAGAGAGAGCGCAGCTGCGTGAAGAGGAGAGAATCGAAACGCAGATGTTTCGGGCACTGCGCAAGTTGGAAGAGGAAAAAAAAAAAAAAAGGAAAAGAAAAGAAACCTGCGACGTCGATGCAAGGCCCATTCAAAAAATCGCATTCCCGAACCGTGGCGAAGCGGATTCGAGTGTCAAACGCAACAAACGGGGAATGTGAGATAGATGCCGGTCGGAGAGACAGACTGAGAGAGAGAGAGAGATGTTGCGGTGATGAACACTTTTATTCTGCTTCATTTATTGCTGTTTTCATTCTCCTAAGCGGTGCAAGAGCCGAGTTCGCCCAAATGACGAGCCCGTTTGTAATATCATCCCATCTGGAAACAGGAGAGTTACATGCGGACATGCACCAACCAAACGGGCGCAAGTTCCACGCACGTAGCTTCTACTGCATTGAGGGTAGGGGTATGTTTCCGAATTGCGGGAGGTTCATCCGGTTTTAACCTAATGATCAAGCGAATGTATGGGAAATAAATCTGAAGAAGCTACCAGAACCACAGAGGCAGAACTGTAGAAACACCAATGTTATTTTCATGAACGTTTAAAGAGAGCCTACCTGCGTACATCTGACTTTGCGCATTCTCTGATTTAATAAATGATTTACAGTGTATTTTTCTTGAATTTAATCGAGAGTGACGACCTTTAACTGCTAGAAAATGTTTATTTGAAAAGCAATAAGACATTTAGAGTTTTTGTAAAATCAAATTAATTAGTGAAAAAGTCTTCATGAATTGAATCCATTAAAAGCAGTCATCATTTTCAGTTTAATAGCATTTTTTTTTTCTGTCCAAAGTTGAAATTTTCCGAAACATACCAACATACCTTAGCATGATGCTGAATTATCTGGTTTTTGGAGTGTCTCTTTGTAATTTCTTTAACATATCCTTTACTTTTTATTTAGGAATATATAAATTTTGATCTATTATCTGCGCCGAAGTTTGGTTGAATGAAAATAACGTTAATATAATGCTTAAGAATGAGCACATACAGTGACATTGACGTTTCCATAAGATTAAATTGCAAATCCTGAGATACCTGAGATACGCTGAAAGCTTTCGAACGTCGAGAAACAGCCCCGTTGGTCAAAAATGGCGGTGCGTTCTGGCTGGCGCTCGGTCTTTCCGAAATTTACCGTTCGCAGGCTTTCCAGCGAAACGCCGTCTCTGGCACACACAGGATATGGTGTCTGAGACATGGAAGGATAAACCAGCCGATAATAATTGTGCCAGTGTGTTATTATATATGTCCGCATGACAGGATGGATATGCTGTAAGAAAATTATGCGTGCAAGACCACACTTAGAAAAATATCCATAGAGCAAAACAGAGAAACGTCCCCCTCCCTTTTTTTTTTCAAGCTATTCCAAAACTTTATTTTCTTGTTGCATTCATTTAAACTACATAGCATTTAATATAGTACCGTGTTATTTAAACTGGATATTCGCTAAGTTATTTTCCACGAACTCAGGCTGTGTGTAAAAACTGATCAGTGATAAACATTTTCAAAACTCTCAAAATTTTTAGACCTAGCTTTATGGATTTTTGGTATTTTTTAAAGTTTACATTCATATGATTAGTAAAAAGCTGACAGTAATGACGTATTTTGGAAAAAATAATGCTTAACTTCTAACTCTATACACATTTGTTAGGATATTTTAAAGTCTTAAATAAACTGGTGCAACGATTAAAATTTCATAATAACGGAAGATTTGAACGTAAAAAGGTATATTGCCTCATAATTCCACAATCAAAATTTTTACTTGTAACCTATATTTTCTTATTAAAAAGTAATATTTTTTGGTACATTGTGGATAGGGATATATGATATACGGTGAAACACAGTGGCGTGTAATAGTTAGCGCATCTCAATGCCATGATACAGGTCCTTGGCTCGATCTTCGGGTCAGGCAAAGGTTGCTTCAGCCTTTCATTTCTTGCGTGGGTCTATGAAATTAGGACAAAGTCTACTTGAAGAACTTAATATAGGGGATGAGGGGCCTCTCAGGCTGATGGGAACGGTGGATATGACATTTACAAACGAAAACTCTGTATAACTTATGAAAAATTTTTTGAACAGAAAGCGACAAAATTTGTGTTTCTATATTTTATAGGTTGACTGCTAGCAAGAATGAAGAGGAAAACTTCTGAAAGATACACCCTGAAATTTTGCGTTCCTGAAGTGATTTGCTTATTTTAAAAAACTACTGAAAATTTTGTATGATTTTTAATAAAATAATATCTTTAATATAACGTACGACAGTTGCAGTACGAAAATGCAAGGAATGTTACGATAAGCACTTTTATTTTTCATACCCTACCTGGAGTGTTAGTGATAAAAAAGGAGGGGAAAAAAAGAGAGAGAAATTGCATTCTATCTACTGCACTACCCCCGGAAATAAAATTGAATTTCACTTTCACTATCCCTTCGGCAATCCTTCGTTTGATTACAATGAGGAAACACAGGAGGTGACACAGTGTAAGAGACTGCGATAAGAATTTTTTTTTCTATTTCCCCTCCACCTCACAATATTCAAAAGCGGAACCTCAAAAGTGAAAAAAAAAAAAAAACCCAAAACAATTGCGCTTTCCTGCAGAAGAGACACACCAGATTGACAGGTTGAAGACGACAGCACCTGTTTTAGTTTATTTCTTCTTTCCCTTTTTAATTATAACAATATTTGGTAAGTTTTCATGAATTAATTCAAATTAATCTTTACGTATAAATGTGATATGGACTGAGCTGGGATGGGCTTTGTAATGTAAGTCAGAATTTTCTGTTCATTCAATTCAAAAATAAGCAAGCAATAACCTTGAAAATCTTTTGAATGTATGGATTTAAGTTTAGCTGTTTCGTATGTGAATTTCGTTTTCTCCATGATGTTCAAATGCTGAATATCTTGTCATTAGAGCTGTTTAGTTGGAAAACCTCCTTATTGTCTTATATATTGCAGAAAAATAACTTTTCTCCGCCTTCGCATTTCTCAGTCTAATCTTCGTTTTAAACATTGTTTTGTCTTATGCAATGATCAGTTTTATTAGTCTGACTAAACGTTCTACGTATTTGCAACATTAAATATGATTTCCAAAAATATTGTTGACTAAATTAATAGCGATGTTAATAATAATATAATAATAGTATTATCAATGATCTTCATTTATAAGTACATGAGAAATCATTTTGATGTATGAATGTGTATGTATACTTTTTAAAGTCGGTATTAGAGTCGAGTTATTTTAAGATCACTAGATAAAGGTGCGCAATTTATGATACTTGTTTTGAATTAAACTTACCCATACTGAAACAGAAATGTACACTGAGAAGACGAGATAGCTTGTCTTTAACCATAAAAAAGTATTTTATAAATAAAAATTAATGAAAAACAATCTCAAATTCTCACAACCAAAAACCATAGAATCCATTTAAAACTGGATTACATTAAACGATAATTGCAAATGATTGGTGCAACCGAGTCTAGCGGTAATCGAAACTTAAAAGGGCTTCACGCGAAAAAACTATCCATCATAATCTTATACAAGCTACCAGACTCAATATATAGAATATGCTTAATAACAATATTATCTCTTTTCTTTCTTTTTTTTTTTTTTAAAGAAAAACTTGAACCACTTTCTAGCGATGGTATACACACTACAGTGAAAAGGGGTTGAATAGAGAATTTAGAAGGAATTTCATTATCCCTGAGATAAGCAGAAAAAAGAAGAATGGGTTTTTTTTTTTACAAAGCAATTTTTAAATGCTGCTAAATAAATTATTAAATTGGAAAAATAAATAGATGTCGCTAAAGCATAATAATAATAATAAATTATTCAGTGTAAGGTTATCGAGGAATTGAATATTCAAATTCCAAAACATTAGTATTGCGTTGTAGGAAAATGTTCGTAATATTTGTGTATTATTACTAGAATGTACAAACATTCCATCAACATTCTTCCGAAAGGTAGATGGAGGTAGCTACGTTGATCCAAACTCTTAACCCTTTAACGCGCAGTGTTCCCGCTCTGGGAACACCAAGCTCTGACGTTTTGACTGTTGCCAGTCACGAAGAATAGATTTGATTTCTTTGAAAATAGTTGCGGGTGACATAGCTCCACGAGAATCCTTTACTTTTTAGCACGTCCTTTCCCGTAAAAAAAATTGTCACGATTATTTTTAACAGCACTGACATTTGCTCAAAAATGGAAGAATGCGAGAACAGCTGGATAGATTGCCCAATGCTAAAAAAAAGGCAGCCGTTGCCATCGCTCGACTTAACTACCAGAAAGATGGCGGACGATTGAAACGTTCACCGCGTTTCGATCTTCCGCCATCTTGCTGGTAGTTAAGTCGAGCGATGCGATGCCCTTTGTTGGAATTGCATCCCCGGCATTTTCAAATAGCGTACGTATGCGTATCCAGTGGATCGTAATCCCTATCTTAAATTCAGCCAAACTGATGAAGGGTTTCGATTTGCAGTCGCCCAAGGTTATTTATTCCTTAATCAGTCTTCGATTAAGCTTTACAAATGCTGTTTTTTTTTTTACCGAAAATAGTATTGCTCAATGAAGCACACTTAAAAAAAATATTTTGTTGAATCAATAATTTTTTTTTTAATTCAAAAAAATATTTTGTTAATTTAACAACAATTTTGTTAAAATCAACAAAATTATTCGGGTGAAATAGTGCCAACCAAAATTTTGTTCAATTCAACAAAACATTTTTGCAGGCATAACAATGTATTTATTTTGGGGGAGGGGGGAAACATTTTATTATAGGAAATAATTATTATTGAACAATTCTTTCTATCCAAAAATTTCTCTTTGTAAAAAAAAAATAAAAATAAATAGATGTAAAAAAAAAAAATAAAATACAAGGATTTATTTTGGAAGCGAGTGCCACACGTCAGTAAAGACTTTAGCACAGCCTATTTCAGAGTATCCGATATTTGAATAATACATATATTACGACAGTTTATCGCGTTCCAGAATCAGATCTTTAATTTCTAAAATAAAAATGCAAGATGATGACGTCATATGCGAGCAGCCAACACGTCAGGCGATTTTTTTAAATTGCGCGAACGCGTCAAAGACAGTTTCTCCATCTTTTCAAATGTTGATAAAGCTATTAAAAATGAATGACTATACTCCATGCACTTCTCGATTTAAAACAGCGTGCATTCAGAAACTTCAGTTTTGTTTTCCTGTTTTATGAGAAACAAACAAATCATCTGAAAAATTACATCATCTGCAGAAATATTTAACAGTTGATTTTAGCATTTCACGGAAAGAAATTTGTAGATTACAGTCATATCATATTTTTTCATGGATTAGGTATGTGTTTTATATGCTAATATTTGTTCACTCGGAATAAAAGAAAGACAAAATTGGGGGAATAATTCCGTAAGCGGGAGCAGGTTTAGTTGGCCACTTTTTTTGTTGCCAACGTCTAACCCATTAAGATTGCCATTAAAACAGTTCTCCATATATTCTAAGCACAATCCTTGCAGATTGGCGTATTTAGCAACGCGAAAAAGCTTTGGCGACATGCCCCCGCTTACGGAATTATTCCCACAATATGAAATACCCTCATATTTTAAATACGAACTGAAAGTTTGGTATATTAAATACGTATCTTAATTCCGCCATTATAGCAGTTTCTACAAAGGAGCACATGTGGAGCACTGTTTTACTGGCAACCTTTATATGAAAGGATTTACGATTATACGTATGCATAGGGGGCCACAGAATGAGTAGCCATGGGTGGCAAATATCCAAGCTTTTCCTTAATTTTGTTTTATGTGACCACAAACGTATGAGTTTGATTTGAAAATAATCGCCTTAATAAATATAGAGGTGATTGACCTTTTTTTGAAAATCTTTGGTACTTAAGCAGTCCGCCAAGACGAGCAATTTTTTGTCAATATAAATGCCGGATATATGAAATTATTGATGGTTTGGAATACGATTGACAACTGTTTGCCAGCTTATTTGACGAAAAAATAGTTTGGCGAGAATGGCCACCGGTATAATCCGTAAGTTAAATTTTTGTTTTCAGTGGAGGCCTATAACGCATCCTTTCCGTAAAACGGCATAGGCCACGATGATTTTTTATAAATTAACCACTTTCGTCAACAACATATGCCATAATAGGCATCGTACTTGCAAGCAGTTGATACTCTCCAATTTCACAATTTTTAGTAATTGCGCAAGATACATCCATTCTACATTAAGATAACGGCGTTAGCATAGAGGAGGAATAGGCTGGTTAGTGAATGGTGGAACAAGTCTCGAAACTTAAGTTTCTGCGTTTGAGTTTTCAACAGAAAATGAAAAAAAAAAAAAAAAAAGAAAACCAGAGAATTTTCTAAAGCCTGATAACTGCATTTAAAGGCACATGCAAACGGCACTATGCTCTATATGTCCGTAAATTTAGTCTAAATATTTAAAATTTCGTCCGTCGTCGACCAGAAAACTAGATGATTTCTGACTTCATCTACAAACCTGTTTTTAAAATGCATGTCACCATATGCTACTGTATTATTTATTTTCTAATTTACTTCTATTCTTTGACTTGAATTCATCAATTGAATTAAAAGTTTCAAAATATTCTGCTAGGGTGATTTCTTTTTAATGACTACCCTCCTCCGTGACGGACCTATGATTTTTTTTTTTTTCATCGGCGTTATAAATTTAAATATTTCAGTATTTGAAAAAGTAACTGTGTGAAATAATCAGGTGAACTACTCATCTAATCATGGTTTCTTTTACGGCAGTCAAAACAGTAACGCCATAAATTAAAACTTGCTTGAGAGTGATAAACTCTTTCACAAAATTTACGACATATTCGCGATTTCCTCAAGGTAACACAATTTGATGTTTTTCACAAGATTAAAATAAATAATGCATTTTCTTCTGCTAAAACTACAAGCATAGTTAGCTATTAGAGTTTGTTACAAACATATGGATTTAAGCAAAATATACAGTGTTGATAAATATTTTGAGTGTATTAAATTAAAAGTGTTTTTATAACATTCTTTTTCGACTGGTGCCTTACAACGAACTAAGCAATAAGTAATCCTATGTTACATTAGTTTCAACACAGACGACTATCTGAACTTTTTTAAAAATAAAAATTCAAACCGTTATTTTTATTTTTATTGCCAGAATTTCGCCTGATGTTTGACCTCTTTCTGAGAAGATGAAAATTCCACTCTTTAGTCTACGCAGACTCAGGAAAAATTATGAGGTGAGAAGTGCATTTGTATTTTACTATGTTCATTTTCTTTTACCACATACAGTGAAAATATTTCTGAGGCACGCCCCAAAAATTTTTTGAAAGCGTCATCCACCACATGAAACGGAAAAAGAAAATTTAATTTACTCAATGCTAAGAATTTAGATTCAAGCAAAAATCTTTCTTTCTGTGGAAGTTTCAGTTTGTTATTGTAAGAAATTTGTGTTAGAATTATCATAGTGTTGTTGCTGTTATGATTATTTTTTCTTACCATCAATGAATATGAATGTAACAAATAAATAAAGGAGGGTCATTTTTACTTCCTTGTACGTAGTATAAGGAAGTAATGTGATCCCGAAAAATTTTGGGGGGCAAATTTCGACAAAAAAAAAAAAACGATTTTGACTACCTCTAAATTTAATTTTAAGAATTTTTTCGCTGCATCTCATCGCAGGCTAGCATGCACGATCATATTAACGCGCCTGCAACTCATTTTGACCAGCGGCGAGTCTATTGTGGCCAGTTTTTCCATGCCATCTGTACGTACGTACGTACGTTTGAATGTAACTCGCATATCTCAAAAACTATTGGTCGTAGAATGTTGAGATTTGATATTTGGGATTGTTCTATGATCTAGTTGTGCACCTCCCCTTTTGGTCGCAATCGAATGGATAGTTTATGTACAGGACCGCCCAAAAGATTCGAAATAAATTACAGTCTAAGGGCCGAAATTCATTAAACTCGCCTAACTCAAAAACTATTAGGAGTAGAATATTGAAACTTTATATTTCGGATAGTTGTAACATCTAATTGTGCAACCCCCCTTTTGGTTCCATTCGACTGGATAGTTTATCTATAGGACCGCACAAAACATTCGAAATACATTACGCTCAATGGGCCGAAATTCATTAAACTCGCATATCTCAAAAACTATTAGGCGCAGAATATTGAAACTTTCTATTTAGGATTGTTTTAACATCTAGTTGTGCACCCCTCCCCCTTTCGGTCCCATTCGACTGGATAGTTTATCAACAGAACCGCCCAAAAGATTCGAAATACACTGCTGGCCACCCAAATTGCAACACCAAGAAAAACAAGAGATATCACAACAAAATTTATTGTGTAGATAACATGTTGACCAAGTAACAAATGATTAAATTTACAGCATTCTATGAAGCGTGGTTCCTGCCAAAATCAGTACCCAGAGTAGCCGCCGTTGTTGGAGATCACAGCTGCCACACGCCTCGGCATTGATTCAAAGAGACTTTGAATGTGTTCTTGGGGTACAGCAGACCAAGCAGCTTCCACACGTTGCCAAAGTTGATCTGGTGTGACAGCTGGGGATGAACTCTGGGTCAGTCGTTGAGCAACCATGGACCACATGTTTTCTATCGGCGAAAGATCCGGAGAGCGCGCCGGCCAGGGAAGCAATTCAATCTGGTGATTGACGAAGAACCCTTGGACAATGCGTGCCACGTGTGGCCGTGCATTATCCTGCTGAAATATGGCTGTTGGCAAGCCCTGAAGGTAAGAAAGGACAACTGGCTCCAACACCTCGGAGATGTAGCGCTGGCTGGTTAAAGTACCGGCAATGCGTACTAGAGGAGTGCGAGAGAGATATCCGATACCGCCCCATACCATAATACCCGGTGCAGGACCAGTGTGACGGTGCATAATGCAGCTGTTCAGCATCCTCTCTCCACGGTGTCTCCAGACTCGAATCCGACCGTCGTGGTGTTGCATACAGAAGCGTGACTCGTCAGTAAAGAGAATTTCATTCCATTCTGTCGTCCACATCCTTCTTTCATCGCACCATTGGCGGCGGAGACGTCTGTGGTTCCGCGTCAGAGGTAGACAAAGCAACGGACGTCTTGCGGACAGACCATTCTGCTGTAAACGACGTCGAATGGTACGCGCAGACACTGGATGATGCGTTACAGACTGAATCTGCTGTGATATGGTTCGTGATGTGACTGAGCGGTCCGTCACTGCCATGCGTACAATCTGCCTGTCATCACGTGACGTGGTGCACTGAGGTCGATGCGGTCGATCACGTCTGTCCGTCGTACCCTCCTGCACCCAACGATCACATATCCGCATCACAGTTGTTTGGTTTCGTCCAATACGACGACCGATTTCCCTGAAAGATAACCCACAATCTCGGTATGCCACTATCCTTCCTCTGTCAAACTCGGATACTTGATCAAAAGATGATCGTTGTTTCCTACGAGGCATAATTTATCGTTTTTTTGAAAAAAAAGCAAGAAAAACACAATTGCTGTACTTGAAACCGTCGAAATCTCCAAGCCTTAAATAGCGCTTTGAGGTGGCGCCACAGGCGCGCTTGATGTGCGTCTGCGCTGAAATTCTAATCATTTGCATATCTCACCTCAGCTAATGCATGTTGTAAATTTCATATTATTTGCATGCTTCCTTCAGGGTGTTGCATTTACGATGGCCAGCAGTGTACATTACGCTCTATGGGCCGAAATTCATCAAAGCGTTTTTTAGAGGTATTGGGCTACTTCAAACGACTCAGAAGTGATATATGTTGTAAAGAGTTAGAAAATGAATTTCTCCATTTAAAAAACGTGTCTTTATCATTTATAGTTCTGCTACAGGAACATTCAAAAGATTTCCAATACATTACGGTCAATGGCAATTTTAGGGGCATTCATCCATTTCAAGCACAGTACCGTCCTACCACATAAGTTAGGTAATGGTCCGACCACGGTCACGTGCCTCCTTCAAGAACTATTCCAAAAGTCGCCAAGCTTGGGGACTTTTGGTGTACGTGTGTGCATATTTAACTCTCAAATCTCAAAAACTATTATGAAATTTCATATATAAGATTGTTGTAACATCTAGTTGTGCATCTCGATTTTTGGTTCCAATCTACTGGAGAGTTTATTTACAGGACCACCGAAAAGAATTTCAGTACTTTAATGTCTATGGACATCTTCAATATAATACAACTGTAGACAGTCATTGTTTCGTACATGCCCAAAATCTCGCCGTCTGTCCTCGACCATGGCGAGTTTTGCCGAAATATCGCCAAATTTGGCGATAGTCAGTCATTTGGTCCATGACCAAAGTATCGCCATTTGTCATCGTTCTTTGCGAGTTTTGGCGAAATATCGCCAAATTTGGCGATAATCTGTCATTGTTTGGTCCATGCTTAAAATCACGCCAAATTTCGTCGACATTGACGAGTTTCACCGAAATATCGCCAAATTTGGCGCCAAAAATTATTTCGTATTTTGTATAACTCTAAAACTTTAACCCGTAGAATTTTGAACTTTTGTATTTAGAACTATTGTAATATCTAACTGTTTTCAATATCTTTTTTGACAACAATCGACTGGGAATTTATTTACAGGGTGAGCCAAATGACTTTAAATACATTGAGGTGTATGGATGCATTCGATTTATTGAAAGTCTGTGGTCAATGACTACTTTGGCTATCCCCAAAATCTCGCAAACTATCTCAAGTTTGTCAGCTTTTGGTGAAATATCGCCAAATAAAGTTTCAGAAGGAAATCTTTCAAATTGAACTCAACTTGGCGATATCGAAATATTTGGCTAGAAATCGCTAAACCTTACTATTATTGATATTTTATCTCTTTCAAACAAATAAGCTTAGAGGAAGTGCGTCGAAAATACTTTTGATTTAATAGACGTGCAAGGAAGTCATGTGTTGGACACATCAGAATTTTTTACATATTTACGACTCTAGATGTATAGAGTTAAATAAGTTTTTACACCACGGAAAAAAGAAAATAATCTGAGATATCAGAACACAGACTATCTGTAATTACACATTAAGAAATATGGAAAATACTGAAGCCTAATTCTTCAGTTTAACCGATTGTTCGTGCCTTTTTCAGAGATGAAGAAAGGTGGACCCTTTGTACCATCCGAAACGAAACGGTCCGTATTGATTTATTTTATATTTATGTGCGTTATTTACAAAGTTGTCCACTAGTTTCATCTATTTAACACTAGTTTTTAACAGACTTCAAAATGGAGGAGGTTATCGATTTTTGAAGTGAAACTTCTTCAGTCTCGTTGAGAGTGAAATTTCAAAGTCGCGTCACGGCAATAGCGTCATGATGAGGCTGGGACGATTTTGGATTTTAACAGACGGAGAGAGCAACCGGATAGATCGCCAGAGAGACAAAAATAGTATGCAAGCTATTCTCTGATGCCGCAGAGAGTTTTCCTTCTCCTCTTTGTGCTACATTCGTTCTTAAGAAAGTGTATGCATGCGCTGATTGTAATGACGAAAATGCTGGAGCGCTGACTTACAGTAGGTAAAGTCAATTATCAATGTTATATTTTGATCAGAATCTCCAGTATTTTGAAACTGATTTATATTTATTGTTATTAAAAAACTATTATTCACAAAACCCGATATCCAAGTAAGTAATATTTTATATATTCTTTTTGTATACATCCTCATTGTAATTTAAAATTTAAAATCCATGTATAATAAATGACTTTTATGTTTGTCTAATGACTAAGTGTGCTTAGTATATTTATTATTTTTTACCACCTGGACCGATTTCAATAATTCTTTTTTTTTAACTGGAAAAGTGGTACATTAATAACAAAATTAATGAATGAATGGATTAATAACAAATTAACTGAAATCTTCAAGTCTTTTGAGCACGTGAACGATATTCTCGGGTAAATGAGTATCGGGATGTTTATTTATGATGAAGTAATATGAACTAGAGTTTCCTTTTTTTTAATAGTCATGCTTATTTATATAATACCTTTAAAATGAAACGCAATAAATAATTATAATATGAAAGTTTCTGAGACCGCTATTTTAAGTTTTCTTACATAATTTTTTAATGTACAAGACACTCCTTTCATTACAATTGTACCTTCGTTTTTTATCTTCACAGCTTATTCCGATTACTACTCTGATTGTGGTAGACCTTGTAGGATGTACAGCGTATGGGATATACATGTTGTGGACTAAGCCGGATGTCACGTAGGTTTGAAATTATTAATTAATCCTTAGCATGGTACTTTTATGTGTTTTGAAATAGAGTTATAAAATTAACTTAAATAATTAAATTCAATTGCTAAAAATGCGTTTTAACCCTTTGAGGCACAACCCTTTCCCAATGCTGAAAAAAGGGAAGCCGTTTCCATCGCTCGACTTTACTACCAGCAAGATGGCGGACGATCGAAACGTTCATCGCGTGCCACAGATCTAGAGACCCTTTTTTGACGACAGCTGGCTGTGCCCGCGCACATCATGATATAAAAACTAATAATTGCCAGCAATATCAACTTAAAACTGTCTTTTTCCTGCTATTTATTTAGACGATGAATGACTAATACTGACTAATGTAATATAAAAGATAATTGAGAGAAAATTAGTAAACACTAACTATACATTTGATGATTCTTTCATTGAGTCGCATTCACATGAGTACAGCACAAACGAAGCTGAAGAAGTAAAGTAATACTTTGAATGACACACTTTTGGGAAATCTAGTTCTTTAATCACAAAAACAACATCTGAAAATTCACTAATACTCATATATATTTTTCGTTGGTTCGATATGATTATAAAGTGACTGAAAAGCCTATCCATTTAAAACAATCTTACTTTAATCGAACACGCAGTGATGGTGTAGGTTGATTAATGGAGTATTTGGCAGTGATTTTTCGAAGGAACGGTTACAATCAATTAATGAAAAATTTTTAAATAATTTATTTTTAAGGTACTTCTAATATCCGTCAATAAATAAAGGTTAAAAGTTTGTGGTTTTATTGATGAAAAATTATACAAAATCCTTGAAAATACACTTTGGTAATTAAATACTGAGCAGTGAGAATATTTTTTAATAAAGCTGTTAAACATGCATGGGATAGTAAATAATGAAAATATAAAAATATATCTTTCCAAAATGCTTAAAAGATTTTTCGGATTAAATATTTTACTTGAATTGTTTTAAAACATACCATTTTAACATTATTTATTATAACATAAACTTAATGTTGTTTTTAAACATATTACTTTACTTAACAAATCTTTTATCAGAATTAAGGCAAGTTAGCCTTTTTATAATACATAGCATGTACCATTAATAAATTTACATTTTTTTTTAATAAAAGAATATGCAGAATAAATAAACATACTTGTGTACAATATAGTAATCAATTAGTTTTACAAATACACTGTTTATAGCTCTCCCAATCTTACTGAATTCTTGAATTTTCTCATGTATTGCTACTTTAATTTTACTTTTTCATACTTTTAACTGCGATCGACTGTCATGCAATTTTGTTTTTAATTCCAGAGTAATCAAGTCACGTGAGGAGCGTTTCAAGCGTATCAACATGGAAGAACCTCAAACGGTATTCGACAAAATACTTTTTATCTATAATTTTGCTTGCGCCTTAATTAATATATAAATGTTTCCGCCTTATTGTAATATAGATGTACAAAATGCACCACATATACAATGTGGATTTACGAAAACACGAAGTTTGCTCACAATTCTTTTATAGTGATGAACTCAGTTCAGATCGTGTGGATACACCTACTGCTTTATTCACTCAACACTTCGCACGCAGATTAATACAAACATTCGAGTTAAAGTCATGAGTATGATATTTTCCCCATGACTTGAGCACGTGTGCTTGGATTAATCCGCCTGTCAAGTGCTTGGTGAATAAGGCCGTTATTATGTAATTTTATGAGGATGAATGTTAGCCACCCAACTTGATTCTACTATGGTAATAAAAATAATTATAATTAAATTGTCTGAGAATTCTGATTTAGTATAAGTAGAATGAAAGCGAATCCGTGAATTACATTTTTAACTTGGCGATTCATCTGTGTTCGCGCAATGTCTTACTGAAATTTGATTGCATATAAAATTTAAAAGTAAGGTAAGCTCTAAAACTCATAAAGGTAGAGGAAACAGTTCAATGCACCATAAAGGTGTACGTCAGGCTTGCTAAATGGGATGTTGTCTCAGTAATATAATAACAAAAATTTACCGTAAAAGAAAAGTATTTATAATATAAATACTTTTAATTACTATTATTATTCTTCTGATATTATTATCTGAGAACGTAAGATCAGACATTGCGTTTGGGAAAGATCAAAATTACGATCCAACTGCGGTAGCGCAATGTCTTGCTGAAACTTCATTACATGGAAAATTTGAAAGTAAAGCAAGCTCTAACACTTACAAATGTAGAGGAAACAATTCAGTGCATCAGAAAGGTTTATGTCAGGGTTATTAAATAGGATGGTGCCTTTGTAATAACAATAACTATAGATGTATCATAAAAGGAGACGATTGATAATTATATGAATATTAGTAATTAATTATTTTATTATTATTCAGAGAGTAAAAGCATTATTTTCTTAAACTTGCATCACTATTATATTTTGACATGTTTATAAAACATTTTCTCTGCGTAAAATGACTTTTCTTTTTAGCTGCGGCTGTTTCAAGGGGAATTCAAAAATCAATATCCCAAAGAAATGGATGATTTGAGACGCGAAATATGGAGTGCTAAGTGATGGTCAGAAGACTGCAAACAGTTTAGTTTAAAAAATACAGAATAGCACCATTTGAAATGCATTCGAAATCATCTTGTATATCCGTATTTATTGTACATTTTATGCAATGTTACGCAAATAAAATTATACCTTGATATTTGTAATTACTCACATTTAAGGAATTTCCAGCCGTCATCATTCCCAGAGCTTTTAGTAAAAATGTATGAGATATTTAGTTTTGTTTTTACCTGCTGCCATTGAAGTGTGGTAGCGTATGACGGAGGTAAATTTGGTAAGTATTCCTTTTTGATCAAAAACATAATTAGTTTGGTTTTAAATGATATTTCTTTTTTAGCCTTATTTTAATTACATTTTCAGACATTAATTAGGAAGATTTATTCTCATTAAAATGTTTATTAATTGCATTTGAAAACATAATATTAGCCTTTATATGCTTTATTGAACTCGTGTTCTTCTATGTCTCCGAAAATCTTACAAGAAACTATACATTCCTGGAAATTTGAGGTTCTGTTATTGCTTTCAATTTAGAAAGAGTCTAAAGAGCTTATTATTTAAAAGAAGTAAGAATTAGTACATATTTTTTCTATTTATTTTATGTGTGGTAGGGTAAAATGGGAAAACAGTTAGGCTTGCTTAATATTATGCTTTTAAATACTCCTAATATTTTTTTTAATGAGTAAAAATGCTGCCAACTAATGTGTGAAAATATAGGCTAACGAAGAAAAATTATTTAAAAATAGGCTACTTATATTTTTTAATTAAAAGGAAATACTTATAAATTTTACCTCACCTTATGCGCAACAATTTGATGTCAAATGCAATTTTTTGAAAATCTAGAATTAAGTCTAACAGTCTTGGCCATTATACTCTTAAGTCTGAATAACAAGTAGTAATCGGATTGGAATAAAATTTGATAAATTGTATTAGCAATTATTTTGGCTTTTTAAAATACTATTACTAGCTTTAGTCCATCTGCTATCCAATTTACACCACCTTTATGAAAATGACAACTCTTAATTAAGTTTAATATTTTTGTATTTAAAACTAATTTGATTCTATAAAATATTTTCCGGCGTGAAGGGTATGAATGCACTGCACATAATAATACAAAATGTTCCATTTCTAAATTTAACAGCAAACGACGCGCGAATAAAAAATGCTTGATTTCATACCCATTTTACTTTTAAAATTTATTAATTTATTTAAAATACCGTCGTTCGGTAGAGTTGTCGGAATTCTTTTCCTAATATAACAAAACAGTTCATTACCCTCAGTACTAACACGAAGTGGAGTGGAGTATACGAAAAGGAAAAAAAAGGTTATAATTACATTTTAAAATTTAACTTTTTAAAATTAAGTATCTTTTGAAAACTTATTGTATACAAACGTTAAAATAAATATTTTTGGTTGTTAAAATGCTGATTTAAGTAATCAATTTTTCAATCTCCAAAAAGGTTTCATTCAATTTGATAACGAAACTTTAGTTGTGAGAAATTTACCTCATAATCTTTTTGTCATATATCTCTTCGCACTGATTATAACTTAAAAGATCGCTGTGACTTTAAATTCTTCGGTAATTTAAATGATAATCAGTTTTCGTATACTGCTATACAGTGATTCAAAGAAAATTTCAAGAGGTTCAAATCTACTCGTGGAAAATTTTTTTTTCTTTGTAATGGATGCTTCAAACTCTTCCTCTATTGTTCTAACTGCCCCATTATGGTGTGATTAAGATGTCATTCAATAGAATTGGCGAACAAAAATTCTGCCAAAAACAAACGCAAGGGCACAGTTTCATAATGTATGTGTATGATTAATAGAAAAGATAATAATCATCCAATTTAAAGAGTAGTAATGATGGATTTCTTTTTCTGTCGATCGCAATACAAGTAAATATAAAACTGAGTTTCTCTTACAATTTCCGAAAGAAAGATAGAATTTTGTTTAAAATCCAGGAGATGGGTGAATACTTTTACAAACGAGGTTATTATTATTATTTTTAAAAAATCTATTTTATTTCAGTGCTGGCGCTCTAAAACGCAATTAACTGAGGTGTTACAATTAATAATGTGATTGCTGAGTGCACAGATTTTTTTTTCTTATTTTCTATTCCCGATTCCATTCAAAAGAGCGTTTAAATAAGAATTAAAAACAAGAAAGATAAATTATGCTAAACGCATAGTTTACCCGTTCTATCCAATGGTAACCTGCAACAGGGCATTCAAAGATTCATTCCAGGAAGTAAAGATGGCCACAAAAAGGCGAATATCTGCCGTCGAGTCTTTGAAATGATGCAGCGAGCATGTTAACAATTTAACGCGCTACTGGTGTCAGTCGCGACGAATAAATTTGATTTTTATAAAATACTTGAGGGTGACAAAGTGACACGAGAACCCTTCATTTTTTAGCACATAATTTCCCGTAAAAATTGACGATTATTTTTAACCATTTAACGCGCAGTGTTCCCACTCTGCGAGCACCAAATTCTGACGTTTTGACTGTTGCCAGTCACGAAGAATGGATTTGATTTCTATAAAAATAGTTGCGGGTGACATAGCTCCACGAGAATCCTTTACTTTTTAGCATGTCATTTCCCGTCAAAAATTGTCACGATTATTTTTAACAGTACTGACATCTGCTGAAAAATGGAAGAATGCGAGAACATTTCGATAGATTGACCAATGCTGAAAAGGGGCAGCCGTTGCCATCGACGACTTAACTACCAGTAAGATGGCGGACGATCGAAACGTTCATTGCGTGCCACAGATCTAGAGACCCTTTAGTTTTGACGACAGCTGGCTGTGCGGCACAGCCAGCTGTCGTCAAAAAAGGGTATCTAGATCTGTGGCACGCGATGAACGTTTCGATCGTCCGCCATCTTACTGGTAGTTAAGTCAAGCGATGGCAACGGCTGCCCTTTTTTCAGCAATGGTAAATGGTTGCGCTTCATATAGGTTAAAGGCGATAAATGTTGGTATTTTTAACGTAGAGCTTCATCTATGAGTGAGAGCGTTTTGCTTGACACTCTCTGCACAGAAATTGTACACGCTACATTACCTTCGACAGACAGGCCCTGTTTTATACGTCTCAAAAAAATTTCATTTAGAATGGCGAACGTCGTTGTGTGATTGGTGGCGCGCCTTTGTCATGTACAAATTTCCTCCGTGTGCCTGAATCATGTTTTTACTGGCCGTTAACAGGGTTACTTCTGTGCGAGCATAACACGTCCATTTTTGTGATGCATGTACATGCACTGAACATTTTGCGATGAAAAAAAAGTATTGAAATACGAAAATTTGTCGTTTCTGTATCTATAGCCTTGCGTGCCACTTTGTAGCTTTTCCCAGAATCTCGAGCCCATACCTTTGAATAACTACCTCTGAAATTTCATCTCGATCGGTTGAACAGGTCCGCCCTAGAGGTCCATATATCGGCGAAGTTTTTATGGCCTGCGTTGAAAATCTACTCACTTTTCAACTGTTACAAAATTGAATTTATGAAAGTGTTTGCAAAGGTTCTGGGATGTCTATATCAAATTTCCATTCCATTAAGTCATGCAAATATTGATCAAATTGTGAAATTGTTATAACTGACCTCAGTCTCTCCGACAGTGCAGTATAAAAGATAATTACAATATTCTCATTTTACTGCACGAAACTTTTATCTAAATTTACATTTATCATTCAAATGTAAAGACGTGAAGTTTTCCATCTGTTTCATGGCCAAGCACATATCTTTTAAATATTCAACTTTCAATATTCTAATATAAACCGTCATTTTTTGAAAAATAATTTATTTTATTTTTAGTGCCACTTTCGTCCCAGATAGTCCTATTTTCAATAACTTTATCAGTGTCCAGGTGAGCATCTTAAAAGGTAGTGAGTCAAGACAGAAAATAGTAAAATATAGTAATAAGGTTTTATTTTAAATATTTATTAGCTATATTTTCAAATCTACCGATCAAAATGCAATCAAAGTTCATTTTGGTTGATTCATAATAAAAACCAAGTGATAATAAATCGAGGCTCTTAATGAAAAAAAGAAAAATATTCCTCTCTGTCAAATTTTAGTCTCTACGCCCCCCCCCCCGACAAACAGTAGAAAAAAGAAATGCCTTTAATATCCCGTGTTGGATTCGGCCCGTGCAATTTTATGCGTGTTAGAAATTCGCTGCGAGAGTGCAATGCAGGCAGGATTGCTGGTCGAATGGAATGCAGCATGGAATAGGAGGGGGGGGGGTGTACCCGGATCAGTACGAAAGAGATAGGGTATGGTGGAGGGGGGGGGGATCTCCATTTCAAGAGCTTTTGCGTGCCACAAACTGTAAGCGTGCCGCAAATTCGCTGGACCAAGCCCCGTTCCCCTGATCAATATACCGGGCACTACACCTCTTGCTCGAGAACTGATGTAAGGCTATGGCCTGCTTGCAAAAAAAAAAAAAAAAAAAAAAAAGGTAAAGAGATTTCACCATGTATCGAAACCTAGGTTTTGGATTTGCGTAAAATGCTCGATGCCCCCTGACATTTACTTTTTTTCCACCGTTGAAGTTACATGCACCACACGCCAGCCATAAGGGGTTCCTACGCTATCATCCTCTCTCTCTCTCTTCTTCCTTTCTGTCTATCCTCTTTCCTTTTCCGTCAGGTCCGGATGCCACTCTTCAGCGAGGGAGGGATGGAAAAGTTTGAGACGTCCGTTCTCTCTCTTTCTTTCTCTCTCGGACTGAAAACGAAAGAAGGAAGAAGAAGAAAAAAAAAAAAAAGAAAAGAAGGATTCTGGCAGCATCAGGAGAAGAAAGGGGATCGGGGAAAAAGAAGTTTTTTTTTTCTTATCCTGGAGAAAAAGGAAAAAAACGGGCAAAGGAAAAAAAAAATCTTCAGGATCTTGCAGAAGACTTATCTGCGACGTCTCTCCGGGCGAAATGAAAATAGGAGCGGAATTGGGGGGTGGCAGGCAGGAATACAGGATAAGGGGAAGAAAGCTGCTTGCTTGCTGCGACGTTTATTTTACTATTTGTTGGTTGGTGGAAGTTTTTTTTTCTTTTTTTTCAATCCCTTCCTTATCCTTGGTTAGTTTTGTGTTGGTATCTGCTAGTTGGTATTACAGCTACATGGATGTAACTACACATGCGTCGTCGGCCACCACAGAGGCATTTTCCAAGGGGTGATAATATTTGGATACTGTGCATTAACCCTTTAACGCGCAGTGTTCCCGCTCTGGGAACACCAAACTCTGAGGTTTTGACTGTTGCCAGTCACGAAGAATAGATCTGATTTCTATAAAAATAGTGGCGGGTGACATAGCTCCATGAGAATCCTTTACTTTTTAGCACGTCATTTCCCGTAAAAAAAATGGTCACGATTATTTTTTAACAGCACCGACATCTGCTGGAAAATGGAAGAATGCGAGAACAGCCGGATAGATTGCCCAACGCCGAAAAAAGGGCAGCCGTTGCCTTCGTTGGACTTAACTACCAGCAAGATGGCGGACGATCGAAACGTTCACCGCGTGCCACAGATCTAGAGACCCTTTTTTGACGGCAGCTGGCTGTGCGCGCACACAGCCAGCTGCCGTCAAAAAAGGGGTATCTAGATCTGTGGCACGCGATGAACGTTTCGATCGTCCGCCATCTTGCTGGTAGTTAAGTCGAGCGAAGGCAACGGCTGCCCTTTTTTTAGCATTGGGAAAGGGTTGCACCTCAAAGGGTTAAAAGCAACGATGGGCACAGACAGGAAAATAGATTGCTTGCAACGATGGGAGTGGGTAGGTTAGTTATGCGTCAAGTAGTAGTGTTGGCGAGAATAAGATCGAGTTGGAAAGTGTTTTATAATCGATATGTTCGGCATTGTTTTTTTTTTACTTCGGACAAGTGCAGCTGATTTCAGTCGATTTTTTCGGGAATTACTTTCTGCGATGGGGAAGTGGTGTGTGCAGATAGATCTCGGTAGGAGAGGAAGTGTCACGCCCGCGTTCGCAAAGTGCAGGCGTGGGATGCGGGTAAAGGTACGATGTCAGTCATCCTGAGCGACAGTTAACTTGCCAATAACATGTGTGTGAGTGCGTCTGTCTGTCCTCCACGCATATCCGCATCGGTGCCTCCAGAAAGAAAGACAGAAAAAAAAATGAGACGCTTTACTGAGGTTTTCCCCCCAGAAAGGATCGAAGTGGATGAATGCAGGTGTACCGCCACTGCATTGTGCGGGTTTTTAGTTATTTTTTTCTCTCTCATTCTGAGGGAAAAAGGAGAAGACCAAAAAAAAAGAGGAAATATTTGCCGAAACTGTAATGATGACTGTTAGTCAGTTCCTCTGTCGAGCGCAGTACCGCGAAACTCTGAGGACGTTATTCAAGCAGAGCGATCGAACATTTTCGTTTTGGGCGAAGTGATGCCTGTAAAAGTGAAATTGCGTCGTACGGCTCTTGAGAAAAGAGCTTTCCTACTGGCTGGCTTTTTTGCCATTCAGGCACAGGCCAGAAGCCAGCTACTCTATAAGAGGGCCAACGTTACCCCCCACTACCGAAGGAACAGAATTTTTGGACCCCAGGGCAGGTTTGAGACGGGGCCCCGATTCCCCTTTCCCCACAAAAAAAATTCTCCAGTCTTTTCGTCCCATAGTTTATTTTCAAACACTGTAGAATTAACACATTTTAAATTTACCGTAGTCTACACATGCAAAACTTTATTCATGATAAAATCCCAAATCCGGGGCCCCTCTGAAGCCTGGGGCAGAGGACAATTTCCCCTCCTCGCTGGGACTGCTTTAAGAAACATGCCACGATGGGAGTCAGACACAGTCTCATGATCACACAGAGTAGTACATTAACCACCATACAGTCTGTGGCAGCTTAAAAAAATTAGGATGTTTCTGTAGAAGCTAGGGTCTGCACTTGCAAATTGTAGACTCACGCGAGAGAAAAAAAAATCTTAAACATGGAAAAATTGCTGGTGCCGTTCATTTTGTAAAATACTGTACGTTCAAAATAATTATCTGAATGTTTAATAAATTTCAATACATTTACTGTTTGTAAAAGCGAAGTGAGAGTTTTCTGAGCTAATGCTGAACAAACTGTATCTTATTCAGGGACACCCAACTTTCAGAAGGTAGTTAAATTTTGGAATGGTCAAGACCATTTGCTAGAACAGGACGGCTAGCAGAAAACATGTTGCATTAGAAATGTTTTTTTTTTTTTTTAAATATCAAAAATTCTTCAACAGTACACTCATCAAATTCTATCCGATAAACTAACGATTACTAATATAATTACGATATTTAAAACGGTTAAATAACAGTTGTCTCGTTGTAATTTCACAGTTGCAATATTCAAAATTGCTTTCAAATTAACAACCAACTGAAGGGACCAAACTCCATTCCTTTAATAATTAAAAAAAAAAAAAAGAAAGAATGAGATTGAGGCATTGATAAGAGTGAGAAAGAGAGAAGAAGGAGGGGGGGGGAGAAATCTGTGTACAATTTCCCCCTCTCTTTCCGCTCTGCCACTTTTCACCCTGTTTTCTCAGGTTACTAATACTTCTTTTTTTTTTCATACTTTAAGTGAAACAAAATCCTCTGCTAGAATTTAAGATGAAATTTGAGATCACTAACATGCAGCGTGTCGTGTAATGGACAGCATAAACTCGTAGGCTAAACGTATGTCATACATCACAGAAATATTTATGAATCCATGTTCAATTTGTTTATGTACTCAAGTATTTATGAATGAATATTGAGAATCCCATAAACTGGGCAATCGTAATCTGTATTGCCGTAACCGGGTGAAAGATAGCCTTCTCTGGAATGCTTTGCTATCGTTCGTAGTAAAAGTAAGTTTTTTTTTTAAATTAATTTATGTTTTAAATATGACATGGCGATTTTTAGACCATTTATATTTCCCTAAACCTCCAAACAGCTATATTAATCTTTCAGATCTGATAAAATAATTTATCTTGGAATTAAATGATTTTTCTTTTGATAATAGGTATTAAATTTGTCATTAAAAAGATAAAATTAAAAAAAAATGTTTATTAAATTTTCGAGGAAAATTGTTTTTCTTTTGGGCACAAAAGAGGACGTCCATCCTGTAGGATATTATAGCTAACTTTTGTGTCCTCAATTGTGGATACAGGGTCTGAAAGGGTTAAAGGCTGTTTGGGTGTTCTTTAACAACAAAGCAAAATCTCGAAAAGAAAACTAACGTAAGACATACAAATATTTAACATTTTAGCATTTTTAAAGATCGAATGCATAAGTTTAATAGCCAAAACACTTAATTAGCCATATATATTTCATATATATATAGATAGATAGATAGATAGATTTCTTATTTTTCATTAACATTCTTTATAGCTGTATCTAAGTATTTAACAATGAAAACTTTAAATTAACATCTAAAATGAATCATCAGGTCAAAAATATCACTATTATTATTTATGGATGTTTGTGATGATATCAATCTCTCATTATCAATGTAATGTAAATAGGTTTCTATACAAGGTGTCCCCAAAATACTGATTTAGGTTTTTATTTCTTTAACATGATCATACACATGTACAATAAATTACAAAGTTACGTAAAAAATGTGCAGAATTTTAATCGATACCGTGAAATTCCGTACCATTTTTATGCAACTTCGTAATTTACTGTATATGTCCATTATTAACGCGTTTAACCAATAAAAGCCCAGTTCAGTGTTTTTGGGATTTATATACTTTTGCAAATGTATGCCTTTGCGGAAAAGCAAAATGAAAGATACCTTTTTGCACGCTGCTCACGATATTTCGAAACACGTTGCTTTCCTTGATTCAAACCCTAACAGAATCGATTGATGCAATAAGAAAATTATGCATTCTAAAAATGTTTATACATAAACGACTTAAAAACCACTTAGTGTAAACTACTAAATGAAAACAATATTGCATTGGTACTGCCTTAGAAATTTCACTCATATTGCCATTCGTTGTCAAAAAAATTACAGCCATATACTTTCACTTATCTTTTTCAATAACCCTCATAGGGAAATACATACTGTAACCGTAATTTTGTTAGAAATAATTTAACAGCATAAACAAAAACATTATAATTAATGTATTAACATTTAAAAATATTATTAGTTTTAAACAGTTTGAAGTTATTCCAAATTATTGGAGTTATCTTTAACAAAATGTTCATTTCAAAATTAAAAAAATATGCTTTTATTAATTTATTTTCTGAATTAATAAATATTAAAAAGCATCATTGTATATTTTGAAATATTAGAAATAAATAGTGATTCTGCAATTTTTGGGACAATTTATATAAATTTATATTTATAAATGTGACGGAAAAGAGTTGTTTTGTTTCAATTAATTTTTCTGTTAGTGTTTAGTTTTAATTAATTGGTTTATATTCTTATATCTATTTCGTAGATATGCTCATGTTTACATTCACACTAATGCTTACATAAATGTAGTATCAAATCATATACTATCGATATTTTAAAAATTATAATAATAATTTCAAGAATTACACTGCATTTATGGTACACATTTTAGGATTATTGGTATTTCCTAAAAGGAAAAACTCCTCTTTATTATTATAAAATAATACCCAAATAATCGGAAATAGGTTTAGAATTTCTTCAGTTTACAAATTTTAAAACATTTTTACGGACTTTTAAATTATATTCATATTTAATGAATTACATTGTAAAACATAACATTGAAATATGATGATAACTATACGAAACAATCGCTTATCATTTTTAAATGACCAAAAAATTACGTTTTTGCAAAAATGTAAATGTGATTATTTTTATAAGCAGCAATGCGTTATGTAAAATATTGATAATGTTTAAAAAAATAGATATACGACAAATTTTTTTCGACTAATGAATTACTAATCATGATTTCATTTTTTTACTCTTTACTTTTAATAAATTATTATATGTTTTCATAGGACAGACAAACAAAAATAAATTAAATTTGATACATTCAGCAAATAAAATATTATTAAATTCTTTACATGTAGTTCCAGAATTCCATTAATTCCAAACCTCAAAAAAGGTGACTTATTTATCACCAGATAGGTGAGATTATGTCAGCACTTAATCGTTTATATGTTTACTTAATCCCCACAAAAGAAGAGAAAGGAAATTAAGAAGGTGGCTCGAGCAGTGTTACTGCTGTTGATTTAAATAAATCACAAACTATCACATACTAAGCATATATGTGCATTCTTTTCTGATTATACAATTAGAAAAACATATTTATTCGAAAATAAAAGTTTTTTCTTACTTGTCACATTAAAATTTTACATAAGTAATTGTAACTGAATGCAATTACTACATTCGAAGAAAAAGCCTAAACCACATAATATACTGGAACAATATATTATTACGCATTGTGAAGTTAGGATATTTATTTATTTTTAAGATCTTTTATGGTATACATTTACTTAAACTAATTTTAGAGTGTGATTCTACTTTTCTTTTACAACGACTAACAGCAATTAACCTTTACATGCATTGAGAAAACATAAAGGAACTTCTTAGACAAGAAATGCGATCTAAAAACATTTCAGATTACGGTTTTTCAAATAATACTATTTATGAAACTACAGTGTTTTATCTTGAAAAACATGGAAAGTTTAATTATGAGAGAGAAAAAAGCTGGTTTACCTGCACTACTTTAAAAAATATATTAATATTTTTTAAATATTGATTAATGAGCTTAACAACGTAAATTGTTCATTAATTTTAGGAAAATTGTATACAAATAATTTAATTTAATACAAATAATTTTATTAATTTTATTATTATACAAATAATTAATTAATTATGTAATAATTTTATTTTAAATATTTATAATTCTTTTAAATTTTAGTTCTTTTAAATGTTCGTAAAATAATTTTATTTTTACGCTTGTGTCAATTCAAGATTATTTTCAATTATCATATATGTATTTTTAATCTACGCAAAAAGTGCTTCACTTCTACATTATTTAGATAAATAAATTTAAACAATAAAATCTTTCAATAAATTCAAGAACCCTACAATTTGTTACACCGCAAAAGTAAACTGTCTGGTTTTAGCCAAAGTAGCTTAGTGAATAATTTAAAAAAGAAATACTGTTTCATAGATTTTGAAGAAGCAGAAGTTTCAGCAAAGCAACTAAGTTCGGTAGCATAATTTTTTTTGTTTGTTACTGAACGTAATATGTTTTGTATGAACTTTGTATGTCTACATATTCTTCCTTTTACCTTCCCCTCCCCCCCCCCCAAAAAAAAAAAAAAACTAAAACTAACTCAACAGTTTCAAAAATGCGAAAAAAATGTTTTTGGAACTACATAGAACGTGTAACGATAAAAGGAAACAGTAATTTAATAAATATAACTAAAATTCTTTAAAGAAAAAAAGAGAAAAAATTTATAAATTAAATACATAGTTAAAAACAACTTGGTTAATATTATAAATTACAATCTAAAAATAAAAAAAATTAAGAAAATAATACAAACATTAATTATTTATTGTAACGAAGAAGAAGAAAATAATATTATGAATGCACTTTGTTTTTAAAAGTGTATTTAAAAACTACATTTCTAAAAACATTCTTTGAAAAGAATACTCGAGAAAATAACATAAATGTAAAAAAATTTAAGGTAACAACTAAGTCTATTAAACGTTTTAATAAAAAAGATAGTTTGAAAAACGCTATAATAGTCTAAAAACTTGGAACAGTTGCTAAATCTTTCATTGAAAGCTTGTGATAATGACAGCTTAACGAATTATAATTATTATGTGTACATTTTTGATATTAGCATTAACACGCATTAAATATAATTAGCAAAATATTTACATAGCTTTCTAACCAAAAAGATTACTACTATTTAATTATCTTTCGCTACGTGATTTCGATTTAAATGAATTCACTCATGTATAAAATTTCCATTAGTATCGTATAACAGAAGCAAAACGTAAGTTCATTTACTATAATTTAGCTTTGCAAGAAATCTTTTTGCACGACGCTTTATTACAAATTGTAGTTATTAAACATGTTGTTAAACTAAATTTTCTGAATCGAAATTAATTACATTTCAACAATATCAATAAAAGCTCATTGAAATATGATTATCACTATGAATAATATACCTTAATTTATTGGAAATTTGTAAGAATTAAATCATTTTTAAATTATGATAGTTATATATATATATATATATATATATATAAATATTTCAGAAAGCGTTTTCTCTCTGTTCCTATCAACACAGGCAACTTGTGAATCAGTACACATAACAATAACATTATGGTTATGAATATATTAATTTTAAATAGTATTCCACAACAAAAGCTATGATTTTAATTATTTCTAAAGCTGCTTATTTTATATTAAAAACTTTTAATAACGCCAATATTAAAAATTAAATAATAATAATAATAATAATTCCTGAATTTGCAAATAACATTTTACTCTCCAGATATGCAATATTTTTTTTATTGTAAAACTAAATTAAATAACAAAGCAAACTTAATTGAGATATATCAATTAGTTGAAGCTTCATAGGCTGTGGAATCCAGATTAATTATCTGTTTCAAAGTATGATCTTTTCAACAATCCTCGGAGAAAAATTAAATATGTTTATAAAGTAAACGCTAAAATAATAATATGTATATATATATAATATAAATACTTTATTTTCAAAATATATCCTTTTTCCTACAAAACACAAATGAGAATGCCTACATACTCTGTTGAGCATTATTTTTTTTTACGTGAAATACATCTTAAAAACAGTATAACTTATTATTTAAAACATCTATCTCCGAATGATATTTCTAAATTAAAGATTTTATGGAACTTTTTATTGAAATGTTTATGGATTTCTGTGAAATTAAATTTTTGCTAAAATTCAGTAGTAGTAATAATTGCATTTAGAAATTATAGGTAATGTCTAGATACAGTTATTTACTTTTTAAGGAATGGCGCAAAAGCTTTTCTAGCCTTTTTCTTAAAAGTTAAAATTTTGTGAAAATAAATAAAAGCATAAACTTTCCGTACCGGGTAGAAAGAAACATTTTCCTAAAATAGTAAGCTATGTAATGAAGTAATAAAAAGGTGCGCAAGCATGCGTAAGAAACTATTTATTACTATAATTTTAAACTTTAAATAAAAATATTATTACAACAAATCGTTGTCATGGAACAGAGTACACCTAGTTTAGGAAGACAGTTATTAACAGAAAATATTTTCCAAACATTCTTTTTGAATGTTCCATTTAAATTGACAATCTAGTCTTTGATTTTGCAATTTAAAAAATATTTAATTTCGAATTTATTAGATTTTTATAACTAATAGCACCATATGAATCGTTTTGAACAATAGCGGTCGTTTATAAGCATGTATCTATATACGTAGATTAATCAACGGTAAATCTGCTAAATCACACATATTAGTATATCCCACATATTAGTATAAGTTTATTTTTACAGCAAAATAAATAAACATTCAGTTAGTTTATTAATAAACGAAGTTTTAAATTGATTTTTTACCAATTATGATAACTTTACTTTATTTCTATGTTTCCATTGTAAAAAGGGGGAAATTTAACGTTGTTGAAACTGAATAAAACGGTTTTTGAAAGTAAAAAATCTTTGTAAAAATTCTTTAATGAAGTGTTTAAGAGCAATCAACTTAAATTACCTTGAAATATTATTGTAAATAAAAAATATAGTACAAAACAAAAGAAAACAAAAAAGATAATTAAAAGTTTTAGGGGTTGCATTCCTGCATTTCATATAATAAAGAAAAATCGTGAAAAAAATAAGGTTTTTGCGGAAGAAATTAATTTTTTATGCATTTTGCAGAGCTTTTTTTTTTTTTTCAATTGACACTAACAATGATAACGAAAGTAAAACATTTTGTAGGTTATTCATTCCTTATTATTACTTTTCTTTGACTGGTAAAAGAAATATGCGAATTTTTCTTCTTAAGTTAAGATTAAAAGCGATACAAGACCAAAATTATTCAATAAATGTTAATTTTTTCTAACAATTAATGTTTCTGACATGTAGTTTAATTTTTTATAAGAACACTCACTACATATTTTCGGATTAATTCTTTCTTTCAAACAATGCCGCAGATAATTATGAAGCTCAAATTTATAAGTTTGGTTTAGTTTTACAAGTTAACAAAAGTTGATCATTTGCTGATAACAGTTGTCTTTCGTTTTAAGATGTAAATATTTTCTATGACTATTTTAGTATATTGTATTATTTATGTTATTGTCCTATTTTAGCTATAGCTGTGATTTTAAGAGTAGATGATGGGATTGATAATACATTTTTATATTTGTTTTTATTTTATTTATATATTAACACATTGATGAAGTACATAAAAATATATTTGATTTACATGAAGTGTGAAAAAACTAAAATATATGCATTTATTGGAATTGGAAATATGTTACTGCAATTTGTTTAAATGAAGTACATGCAAAAGGGTACAAGGAAAATAGTTCTTATCTCTCTTTTCTTTAAGGGGTATACTTTTTCGTAATATTTAAACGTATAGAATAATTTTTAAGATACTTAAAATTTTTATGAAATATTTTAATTAGACATTCCTAAACAAGTCCAAATGAAAGATGATAAACACATTTTCTCATCGGTCTCTCTTCAAGTCGGTATTATATTTGCAATGGAATAATTGTCGTCTCTCCTTTTCATAACAAACTGCCGTTTTTTTCTTCTTTTTCAAAGAAATAAATAATTTATCTTGATATCTAGTCAAGATAACTTAGATTTTTATGGAATATTTTAATAACATACTTTAAATTTTGAAGAAGCATTGAAACATGGTATACGCGTTTTCCCATATTTAAGATGTAAATATTTTTTTTTTTTTTTTTTTTTTTTTTTTGTAAATTATACAGATAATTCTTTTTCTAATTTAAAGGAAATACTTAACGCACAATTTAAAAGTAATATTTAATTGAGATATTAATTATTTAGTGATACAAAATTGTGGATTACAAGCTTAATATCAAATAAATAGCAAAAATCGCAACTAATCATTTTAGGATTGTAGCATTGCATTTACGATCAACCGTTTAATAAACATAACATTGATTATGCTATGGATTACATTTCCTTGATACCGATAAGTTTATTCCGCTAGAATAAACTTAATAGGCATGTGTAAGAATATAATACGCTCACAGTTTGTGCAGATCAAAGTGTATTTCAGTCTATTCTATTTTTTCTAAAGGTTTTAAACGTTCTCAGTTTTCACATACCGAGTAATTTTGTTAGTCTTTGGCTTGTCTTTTCGGCTAATTTGCTTATTTTCCAGCCCTAAATGAATTTCTTCGGATGTCATGGCATCAGAATGCAACAATTTTTGTACTTACCGTACCAAGCAAGCATCGGGGGCCTTTGGATGTCCGCGGAGGGTGCAAGAAACTGCGTCGGTTACAATGTAGATGTCGATGTTACTCTTTACACTGATAGGATCAGCGGTGGTCAGAGAGATTGATCACTTTTTTTTTCCCTTAGCGTTACATGATCGACGTGACGCTAGCACTCCAGATCTCCCCGAGAAGACACATGAGGCGCCGGCGATGTCCAGTCACAGAACAATCGAACGCGAACAAAACTCCATGTTTTTGTTGTTGCAGCTGATATTGTGTTTTCGCACTATTATTTATTTATTTATCAACAAATCCCACTGCTGGAATGTTTTAAGTCGGTGAAGCATCTAGCAGTCTCACATGATACACTACATCGGGGAAAGAGAGAAAAAGACCGGCTCAGCACAGATAAATTTTGGCGATATCTCTCCAGTGCTCGGTTCTTGGAGAGGATGGTCAAAAGATAAACAAGATCAATAGATTCAGTTTTCTACTGATGTCAAACACGCACTGAAAAGAAGCAGAATCTTATATTCGTATTTCGTCGAAATTGAGTAGAGTATTACTCCCTGTCCTCTTTTCTTTCTTTTCGGGAGAATATAAAGTAGTTCTTTTTTTAAAGAAATGCCCGAAAACACACCGATAGACCACACTCAGAGCTCGGCAACTAGATGTCCACTCCACCCACGATGTAAAGACGATATTGAGATGAGAAATCCCACTTTTAAAAGCACAGATAGGTTGGTTTCCTCCCAGCTATCGGGTCCAGTATTTTATTATGGTTATTTTCTCCATAAGTTTATGATGCAGTCACTTCTCTCGCAGGAATGTTTCAGAGCAGAAGACACTTCTTTTAACTTCCCGGCTCCACCATAGCTTAACGGTGTGGTGTCTATAAGTATATAATTGGCTGAACGACTGCAAAAACTGCCTTGCCTCTGTGGTTGGGGAACACTCTACTCGGTAACAACAACAGTGAAAAAAGGAACAGGATCCAAGGCAAGGCAGCAAGGTCCAATATGAGAAGAGAATGAGAGAGAGAAAACACACAGTGTGTTCGTTTCCAGCAGAGGGAGGCGATAAACTTGGTGTATTGACCGTCAGACGGGTTACTGGGGGCCAGAGAGGCAGGCGCGGCGCACACATCACCGCGCAGTCAGCCGGGAGAGTGGGCGGCGGCGGAGGGGAGAAAACCGGGGTGTGGGGGAGGAACGTGGTAGTTGCAAAAATTGGTGACGGGAAAAGGGATGCAGCTGTGGGGGGAAGACAACCAGAAAGAGAGAAAAAAATGAGGTAAATATAGACAAAATGAACATATTGTTAAGTGGTAACAATCGAAAATTGTGGTTATTTTTAGCTCTGCAGGAAATAATTTATAATTAATACATATTTATTAAAAAATACTTAGGATACATTCTGAAAAAAAGCGAGATTCTGCAAGTATATCAAGTGAAAATAGATAGTAGTAGAGAAAATTAAGTGTTGTTGTTGAATATTAAGTATTTTTATCCCAAACATCACGCAGAAAGAAATGCACAATTGAAAATATAAATTATTAATGTGCTCAAAGAAAGAAATTTAAAAAAATGTGATTAAGTTAAAAATTCACACTTACAGATGTAATATTATTGACTAAAAACATCATTTACGTTCGTGTCCCATCGAATTCAGGTGGATAAATAGATATAGATTTCTAATGAGTACATCGAATGAAGAAAAAATAAAAAAGCACTATTTTTTCTTAATTCGATGGGGAGGGGGGAGTAAGAAAAGTAAAAATATTCGCATGGTGTAATAATGAGATTCGCCCACAAGAAACTAAAATACATATGAAACGTTGATAATGTAAAAATGATACACGCTACATCCTTCTTTTGGATAGCACAATCAATATTAACATTCATACGACATTTTGTTACATTTAAAGTTACTTGTAGTACAATTTGACTTCATTAAAAATGATTAATAAAGTAACTATCCAAATTAAATATGAAGTACAAAATAAATCCCGATAGTATGTACCAGTAAATTGTAAACTAATAGAGTCGACAACTCGTTTTTATGAACTCGCACAGGGAGAACTCAAAAAGAGTTCGAAAAATCGGAAAGTTCGCGAAAACTGGATTATGTCTATAGTAGTGTATTCGAGACAACTCCCTAGTTCGTGAAATGGTAAGTGTTCGTAAAGACGAGTGTCGACTGTCGACTGTTATGTTCATATTAAACCTGCACGAACGCCGAAAATTTAAGAATTCATTTCAAATCAAATGTAATGTATAAACTTGGACGGGGTGAAAAAAATTTCCACAAGTCAAGTAAAAGTTGAGGTTTTACTATTAAAAATGGACAAAAAATATGGTAAATGCAGAAAAAATCTGACAGAAGAGTTGGGGTAAATCAGGGATGGCCAAATCTTGGTGCATGAGCCAAACTTGGAGCATTAGATGATTTCAAGTGTTGCACTGCATCTTCAGGGGTCGATCACGAAATTTTTTCCAGGATCCCATTTTTGTGAAAATTGCTTACTTTTGAAAAATTTAATATTTAATATTGTGAATTTCAACACTTATTTTTTTTTAATTTTCCTACCAATTTTTAATAAAAGTCACCTTTAATAATAAAATAAATTAAAATGTAGGGTAGAATACCAGAGAAAAGGCCGTTTTAATAGATTGCATTTTAAAGAAGGGGCCGTTTTAATTCATTGCATTTTTGTGAAGGGGCCGTTTTAATCCATGGTAATTTTGTGAAGGGGCCCCAAAGCGGACCCAGTTTTCGTCTGCACCGACTCCTCATCTATGTGCCAACTTACTTTTCTGAAACAAATTTTGTACCTGGAGGTATTTTATTTTTTATAATTTATGTTATGTCAATAGGAAGCATTCGTCCACTCCAAAATATGTCATCAAAATCGAGCTATCTCTGATCCCCTACCATGTGCCCGAAAAATTAATTCTAGAATCCTCTTCCTCAGAACTACAATTTCAATCTCGCGCGTTATTAATTTTACTTCCCTCCACTAAAACAACCTACCAATACTTATATTTTCGGACTCTACACGTGAACGGTAGGAAATGGAAAATATTCTCGAGTTGTACGGCGCACCCGAAGTCGTCCGTGAAAAAAATTGGCGCATAATATGCAAAAGGTTGGCCTGGTGTCAATGGTACTAGCTAAAAATTAGCATTTGCGCTCATCTTCAACTCACTGACCGAGTAAAGCTGTAAGATGGCAATCTCATAGCATTATACAGAATTGAATACAAGATTGAATTCGTAAGCTCCTTATTTAAGCTCCAGTTCTCGAAAGAGAGTGGGCTCGAACTTCACTCCTGAGTATAGTTCACGTGGGCCCCTAACGTAACCAGGAGGGTGCCATGGGCACCTGGGCTCCCCCGAAATTTTGTTAATGCAATGTCAATAAATCAAGCATTTTTGAGAGAAAGTCTACCTTTTCACTTTTGGGCACCGCCTGGATTTTTTTTTCTTGCTATGTCCCTGACGTAGGCAATTATGATCTTTAAAATGGGGTTTGGTTAATCATCGAGAGGCTAAAGGGGGTCTCGTGATTTATTAAAGTTATTCAAAATAATTCATTACAAATTACAGAGCTGAGGAGAGGAGAAGGGTACGATTGTGTGGAATTAAGTGGCAATTTAGTGGCAGAAAGCTCTCGATTTTGATGTGCAGACCTACTTCAGCAAATTAAATTAAGTGGGTTACTCAGAAATTGTTCCGCTTCTCAACAACATAAATCCAAGAAAAAGGGGTACGAAAATTTGTGTATGACTGGAAAGCAAGTGATAGAGTAAGAATACCCTGATTGTAAGCGAATGAAATCCAAATTACATTTTACTATTTTCCATTGCCTAATAGTAAAAGGAATTTAATATTTGATAAATATTTCGTGTATATTGAATTACAGCATTTATAATATTCGCCATTTTTCAACAGGTGCCTATCCTTACGTGCCTTACAAATAACTATTTAGTATCATTTTTAAACAAAAGGCATAACAAAGAGAAATTAGAACTTCCACTCGGGTTCGTAAGCTTGGCAATTGAGTGCAGGCGAAAAGTTCTATTAATCAGTCCAGTAGACAGGGCGAAACACAAATTTTATTCGTTCTAGAAATTCTACCAACGATCTTTAATACACAATTCACAGAAATTAACAATCACCTACTCGATTTATAATAGTCAGCGGATAACAGAAGCTTCCTCATATATTGTATTTCTCAAACAATGTAATCTTTCTACACTCTAAAGCTAGGTGGAGTTCTCGAGCTGAAGAGTTAACAGCTCCTCAGCATACAATAAAGAATTCGCAAACAGCTTTAAAAAAAAGGCTTCCCAAAATACGTGCGAAAGCGCCGTTTATAATAACCGTAACACAGCGCTATGAAAAAGAGTACTTAGGATCCCAGCACAATTGTCGTTTTCGCTGCAAGCGAAACCTAACAACTCCAACCGATTGTGAGACGTCCTCCTCTTATTTATACTTTTCGCACATTTTCATGAACATTCTAAGTATTTCGTGAACACATTCCACCAATCTCGAATATCGATTGCGTAATACTCAAGTTATAGTGCAATACTAATGCAGGAAAGAAAACAATACAGGCCCCATGAATAAAAGCGCACGATATGTCACAAAGCTTGGAGCCTTTTGCGAAGTATCGCCTAATTCAACGTCAAAAATAAGTTTTCAAAGTTAGATGATCTGTATCGCCAATATTTGGCGAGAAATCATCAATCCCTATGCTGTTCAAGGGCGAAACCCAAAGGTCTTTATCTCGTGTTCTATTTAATCGATCTACATGCAACGAAATGAAAAATTTAATTATCCGACGCGTAAAATACAAATTTTAGCCTAAATTAAACCCCTGAGGAACAGATCAACACCAAAAATTCGAAACAATATACTAAACCATTATTTCATAAGTATACCAATAGAATGAAGAGTAAGCCTAATATTGTTATTATTTTACACATGATATCATTGAGAACAAAATTGGAAATAACAAAATAATAAAAAATAAACACAGAATAAAATCTACGGTAATTGGATACTGAAAATTGTAGATATTGTTGAGTGTTCTTTAAAAATAATAGTGTTACAAAAAAGTTTTCCATAATACTTTATTATAAATATATTTAGTACAAGAATGCATCAAAGGAATGAGCGACTGGACCCTGTATTTGTGCAAGTTCATGAGAATATGTGATTCTAAGCAAAATAAAGTTTATTGGAGAATGTAAAACTTAAATAAATATCCACTCTCTTTAAAATTATTAAAAATGAAGTAAGTACTAATGGCGTACTAAATTATTAGATAATCAGCGTATAATTAGATAAGATAGAATAGGAAAAAGAGTTGTGGGGAAATAGCATTCTAATAGTTCAGAAAAGATTATTTTATAAAATATCTCGGAAAAATTATACATAAAGGAAACACAAATAAAATTTGCTTATAATGGATTTGTTGATATATTTAAGAAGCCGTAAAAATTAAGAATCCAATAAATAAATTCATGAAAGCCGGTACTCTGATATTGAAGCAACCTTATTATAACTTCAATTATTAAAAAGTCATTTCCTTATTTATTCATAATGCAACACAGTAATACAGAAGCCACTGTGGATATAAGTAAATAAATCAAAATTATTATAAAAGAATACCTCAACATAACATATTAAAAAATAAAAAGCAAAATACAAATTCCAATATGACTTGCTCTGAAAATTGCAATCTAATTTATGACTATATTTTAAATTAAATAAAGGTATATATTTTAAATAGCTGAATTTTAAAAGGCATAGTATACATTTACATAAATCTTTCACCGTTAAGAAAAGTTGATTTTTTAGTCTGGAAAAAGAATGAAGCATTATATGTTAATGACAACACAATATATATTTTTAAATGAATAAATCAGAAATAAATATTCTTTCACATTTGCAAAGTAAATTGCATATAATTAACCAATGTATTTAGAAAAGTACTTGAATATTTAATACAATTGGAAGAAATAGCTTTAAAAATTGAAACAAAAATTTAAATGTTTCCGCAATAAGTAATTTTAATTTTTTTAAAGTAATAATATCGTGAGTTTTTTTCCCTCCACGCACAGAATAAGTTACATATAATGTTCGTACGAGAACTGAATTTTCTGAAATTCCGAACTTTTCAAAAATTATCCTAAAACACCTTACTACTTGAGATACCGAGAGAACTTCTTTCCGTATTTTATATATATATATATTAAAAAAAAAACAGGACCACTTTTAAAATACCAGACCATTTTAAGACAATTTTTCAAAAATGCGGAATTTTAGCAAATTCGGGATTCGTACGAACCATGTATTCTTCTAGAACATCTTTTGACCTAATCGAGTTTCTAATTCATTTTTTAACTCGTGACATCAAAATGAAGTCAGTTTTACTCGTAATATCGAATTTTAATTGTTGAAACCAAAAAAATTAATCCTACGTTATTCAATGATACACTATCATAAGATATTGTGAAAGTTTATGATTTCGTTCATGGAGCAAAATTTATGTATCAGCTTATGAAAGTAAACGGGTTTCTTTTGCATTTTTAAACTCTTTTTACCAAAATGATGTGAATTTAACTTGAATTACTGAAAGTAGAAAAATAATTTTCTCACGTTATTAACTATGTTTACTAATGTGCTCAAATCGGAGATTTCAGTAGCTTTCTGCATTGAAAATCGCTAAAAATCAGGGAAAGGGCAGATTTTCAGAATTTTAAAGCCACCTACGGTCTATCTTGTACCGTTTTACATGTCTGCACAAAATTTCAAGCAGATAGGTCGAATGGTGTGGATTCGTACACCGGACAAGTGAACAAACAAAGAAATTTTCACATTTATGTATTACATAGTGGAGTATAATTTAAAACTGTTCTTTGATCGATGAATAAATTCATTGATTTCCGATTATTTTGCAACATATTAGATACCAGATGTACAATGTGGGTTGAATCGTAACAGAAGTTTAGGATTTGTTTTGGATACATTTTGGTTACCATATTTCGTTATAATAGCTTGTTTACCTTCTTCTCCTTTCAGAAACGAGTTACGCCTAACTGAACAAACTCAGTAAGTACCAACTCTTTAAAAAACTAAGCAGAAAGACTGGTCCTAGAAAATAAACACTGTTCTTAGCTTAGAAAAAAGCGGATTGCATGAAATGAATAAAATATTAGGAGGACTATTATTGATTAATATACAAATATGCGCATTGGAAAGAAAATTTTCATCCATTCAGTTTTTGACTGTAAATTGCCCATCTTCACTTTTTCTGCTTTTAATTTTTTTTAAAAATAAAGCATCTTATTCGACAAGGGCTTTTCATTGTTATCAAGAAATACTCAAATAGCCCTTTATGAGGTTTAGATGCACAAAAAATTCTGTTTACTAATTTCCAATTTTTACTGCAGTAGAGCAAAATAAAAAAGTAAAGTAAATTATTTGTTATCTAAAGTAACCTCCTACATTATTAACTATTTTTCAAGATTAAAGCACCAAAAGAATTTATCATCTTTTATTTTTAATCTTGCATCCAGCTTCAACATGTTCACTTTCAGAAAGACTCGATGTTGAATATTCCTCTTCTGTGTCCAGCATTGCTTCCCTGGACGGGGTTTGAGTGTTCTTTTGGGACCCATCCAAAACATACGCTGGAAAGCGACACTGGACACACAAAAGGAAACTTCATCGTTGCATATTTGTAAAGAACAATTACCCCCCCCCCCCAATTAAAAAAAGTGATTAAATATTCTCTTTCACACTAAAGCATATTAATATACTTTATGAAGGCTGCTCGTAAAAGCCGGAAAATATTCATTTCTTTAGTTTTGTGTAACAGTCTCTCAATCCCGCCTGTCTGTTCTAGGGACCCGTAAACATGCAAGAATAATCAAAATGTTGAAATATGTTACTGCCCCTTAATTACAGAAAGTCACTTATGCAAAATTGTGCTTTTTATATAAAAAGGAATTTGTAAATAATTGTTTACTGTGGCTGTCTTTTTCACTTTCATAATTTCACATGTGCGAATATAACATTTCTCTAGGAAAGCTTTTATAATCAATGTATATTTACTTACTTAATTGTTAAAAATATCATTATAGTACAGGTAATAATACATTTAATTAAAAATTACATGGTGCTCACCACGCAAATTGTTATGGATACTTGCACCAACAGAAAAGTAATAGGACAACATGAATATCAGAAACTGTAAAATAGACTCAACATTAAATACTGAGACAAACAGTAAGTCGAAAAGTTGCACAGAAAAGATTTTTATTCAGAGAACAAAGAAGAAAAAGCATTTATTGCATTCTATATATTTTAACAATGCTTTCAGATGACTGATTACTACTATTTACAACTTACACAAGTAGGGAATTAAAAAAGAATTAAAACCAACCGCATGCTGCTTCTACTGGGTGAAAGAAAAAATGTTTCGTATTTCTGATACGTAACTATACATTATATGCTTTCTTTTCAACGTTTTTCTACAAATTTGAAAAGTATTTCGGTTTTTTATCTGACCGTCTATGCTTAACTGCTGCAAATATGTATTCGTTGCTACGAAGTTTAGGTATGTCATTTTTATACACTTTGGCTTGTACCCTATTTAAAAACGGCGTACATAACTTTTTTTTTATAGGAGCACTCGAAACAATTCCAGTACATTAGTCTCTATGTAGTCTCTAGTCTTTATTTAAAGTATATTTTATAAATATTCGTCTATTTAAAAAATCGTGATATATATGCAATTAATAATTACAAAATTATGCTCCCCATTAAAAATAGTATATATGTAGCGTAGTATTTATGTAGAAGCAATCAAAAGAATTCCAATATAATACGCTCTACAGCAGTTTAGAGACATCGTTTCAAGAATAATACATTACGTATATAAGCGTTTATAACAGGTTACTTTTCACTTAAAGGATGAAAATAAAAATTGAATTTTTTTTTGGAAGGAATTGAATTTGGATCCAACTCTCCAGGATCTTCCAAAATTATATTAAAAGGGATATTCAGAAGATTTTGAGGATAACCTTAAAAAAGAGGCTAGCCTCAAAATCACAAAGTTTGACGATGATACATCGTCAAATTTGGCACAGATAAAAATGTCGTGTTATAAATTATTTTACAATAAATGCGTTTTGCATGATTTATCTTTTTTTTAGTAATTGTAAAAAATTTCATAAAATACTTAAAATTAATTGGTTTAAATAGAAAAAAAGGACAGTCGGCTACCTGCCGAAGAACATGAATGAGATTTTTTTTTCCACTTATAAAAAGTGGAACATAACACAATTAACAATGATATCTTCAAATCGGTAAAAAATGCGAAAACTTTCTTCAAATAATCACAGAATATGGACTTCAAGCACATGGCAGAATCTGAATTCTTTTGAGTGACCCTTTAAAAATATTGTAAAAGACGACTGCACAGGGTACGTGAACTTCATAATCCTATATTAAAATATTCTCAAAGACTGTTCTTTTAGTTTAAACGTGGCTGTTAAAGTTTGTATAAAACGTGGTTATTAGTATTGCTTATAAGCAAGTAAATAACCTGCTATTAACACAGTAACACAGTTAAAAACAAAGTAGCATTCTTACTTTATATTAAAATACTTATTTTAACTCTCGTGTTACACAAAGTTACTTTATTTCACTCAAAAACATATATTTTATCTGAAACACAGAAGGAACATTAGATATTACGCGTTCCGACTGAACGCCTTCCGCAGAGCCTGTAAAACAGTTTTTTCCTTCGTGGCACAGCGCTTGCTCATAAACATTCACTCATTTCGCATTTGAGGAAGTGCAGGTTTATTTTTTCTTCCCTCGCAAAATACGCTGGAATGGGTAACCGATCTTATTCAGTTTTTTTCCCCTCCCAAGTTAACGGTTGTTTCTAAAATTTCTAACAAAGAAACAAACTGTTTATGATTTTGGTTTGTCTGTCAGTCCGTCTGTACTTTTACTGCCGTAAATGACCATCGATTATTATGAAATTCAGGTATGTTTTTCCTGTGTACTGTACCATGTAACCTGGTGAAACTGGTGTTAGTAACACTTATATATTAGACTGTCTCATGTATTAGATACTATAAGCAATCATTGTTTAAAATATAGAGGTATTCGACTCTTTCGAACGAAACAACATTAATATAGAGGTTTGCAAAAATATATCCTTTACTGAAAATAGTGTGCACCATTTGTAGTTTTTTTATAGGATTACTTAAAAGAATTCCAGTACATCATAGTCTGTGGCAGTTTAGAGGCAGTCATCGACTTCAAGCGAAATAAAATTAATTCATAGATGTTCATAAAAACTTTAAAACTTATCTTCATTTAAAAGAACTGCAATAACATTTATAGTTATTTTGAAGGATTTCATAGCTACATTAATTATGAGATGGAGAATTGTTGAGGTTATTTCTCAAATCTCACCATCAAATTGTCGTCAAGTTTGGAAACTTTGAATGATATGTTTCCAGATTTGTTGCTAAAAGTAAGCCTCCAAAAATAGTTTCTGCTTGGTGGTGATATCACGTGAACTGGACACGACAATACCAGATTCTACTGTTAATAAATCCTTTTCTTTGGGTTTTCAGGTATTTTAGGTGTTTCTTTTCTTTTAAGTTTTCACTAAAATGTAGGTTTCCTCGGCCTGTCAAAGTATTTCAAGAACAATCTTTCCGTCTTTTCCCGTTCAGGGCATAGACAATGTATTTACTCATTTAAAAATTTCTGAGAGTCTCATGTATAGAATTATTACAGTGCGGGTCTACTCTTCCTTCGTCTTTCATTCGGGTTTTAATAAATGATAACTTTTGAAAGGCGTTCCTGGCTCATCCTGCAAATACCATTTAAGTTCAATCGTTTTTAGCACATTCTTCTTAGCTCCGTGTGTTAACTGTTCGTAAATCAGACTATGATTATCAATACTGGCTAAATAACTGACCTACTAGTCGGATAACAAGATTTACATTTTGGCTTTTTCTCATATGGAAGGATGTAACGTATAGCAGGTCTCCTCGCAAAATCTGCTACAGCTTTCCCCGGGTTCTTAAAGTTTTTTCTTAATTATTTTTCCATCTTTAGACTGGTCACACTTACATCTGCCTCCCTGCTCATTTACATACTTTTAATATTGTCGACTTTCCTGTGTGTGTTTCGAGTTTTCAACTGGAAAAGAGATGACTGATGGTCACATTGATGATTGCCCTGCATTATCTCATTTTAACTGTAGGGGGTGCTGCTGCAAAGATAAAAGAAGGTAAATCCAAGGAATCAATTTTGTCAAGGAAAACTGTAAGAAATGTTTGGGGATTCAACACAAACGAACAAGAATGGCAGCATAATATCTTGAGTAACACAAGAACTAACAATCGGAGCTACGTCCTTTTGGTACCAAATGAAAGAGAATATTTTTTACTGCAAGAAACACCAAAATCCCATAGCATTGATCTAACTCCTTTTTGCACCAAGCCTTTCAATTGTTTTGTGGAAAAATATTAGAGGGATCGCTGCCAATGTTCCAGGGGTCAACAGGCAGGCATTTGAAAAATTAAAAAGTATATTAACCTCACATGGATATTCTTTTATCCAAATTCAAAACTCAGAATGACAGATCGATTAGAAAATCACAACATTTAACAGCAGATTGTGTTCTAATGGCGGTGATGTGAAGAATTCTGAATTTTCGTTGCGCACAGCGTGTCCATTAAAGTCATTTGTCACCCCATCAACTTCAGAATTGTGAGAGTTATAGTCATAAAATTGGGTAGCTAGATATAGAAAAGTAGGTACGTACTACACAATAAAAGCACATACAGCGCCACATGGTGGCTAAATTCCAAGATAGCGTTCTTATGTCCAAAACGGTACGGAATACGAGTATAAAGCCAGTTGTTCAGCATCATCGATTTATCTCATAAAAAATCTTGTGCACAATCATGCAATAAATAGAAGGCATAAAGAGCGCATTTGTTTGGAAAGTGTTTTATAATAAACTTGTTTTGTCATGATTTATCTCTCTTGATATTAATGTAATATATTTTAAAAATAAGTTTTTCCGTTCTGGCACACGTTCGGTCCAGTTTTGATACCGGGCATGGGCTTGGATATTTTTGATGTCCTCGTTAGTCTGATTGACGACCGGCCAATAGGTGCTACTTCACAAATGGCCATCCCGTTCAGTGACCCCTGACCAAGGCTTGATGTGCCAGTGCCGCGCCATTGGTCAGTTAATAAGACATGGTAACAAAAAGGTTCCGGAGATCTAGTTAAATTAAAATATATTATCTATTTAAATGAATAAATATTTTCTTACAGATTGCTTTAAAAATATAAAATTGGGAACGTTACAAAATGGCACACATGAAAAATTCTAAGTAAAATAAAAAAAGGTTACTATGCCACATTGTGTATTACTATTACATTGGGTTGGCCCTTAAATCTTGTTTTACTTTTTTTAGAGTGAAAATTTTGTGCAAAAAATAAAATTTTTTGATATTGCATTTTATGTTATTCGATCGAGAATTATGTGCTCTGTAAAATAATATGTTTAGTCTTTTTCTGCTGCCATAGTTTTTTGTTCTTTTCAGAGCATTAATATGGAGTGCCAAGTCCAAAAAAAAAATTGAATTGAAACCAATTTTGAGCCATTCTAAAAAGCATCGCTTCTACGTCATACTCTTCAGAAATCTCTCCAGCAACTTCTGTGACTTTGGCACCTAGATTAAATGCTAAAAACTGAAAACATAAGTGCCAGAAAAGGTCTTTTTACCGACTTGACGCTTCCTTTTAATGACTTGAAAAGAACAAAAAGCATATCGGCGCAAAAAATTAAGCATATTATTTTATAGAGCACAGAATTCTGTGCCAAATAACTTAGAACGGATTACCAAAACATTTTATTTTTTGCTCTAAATTTTCCCTTAAAAAAACCGCCACGACTTACAACCCAATATTACGTTAAAAGCATCAATTACAAAACGTTTAAACTACAGTGTAACAAATAATTCGCCACCATCGATCACAGAAAAAGAATTTTTGCCGTGTGTAACAAAAAGAGCAAACAAATTTCTGTCAATATGACATTGTAATATGTTTTGTAATTGCTGTCCTTTGAGCCTGTATTTTGTTTGCCCTGATAAAAAAGCTATGGCTGTCACGTCCAAGCCTTTTCAATGGAAAGCACGCTTTCATAAACCTCAGGAACAAACGCTAGTTTTATGTTGTTCGATATAAGATTAATATCTCTATATATGTATCAAACTATCTATATATAATACCATAATAGAAGGACTTTCCAGAGAAATTCCAGCCTCATGCCTTGACAAAAGCTGGTAAAAATTACTTTAGTTTTTAGTTTTTTCAAGCTGTAAATCTCGGTTTATTATTTTATTTATTGCTGCATTTAAAGACTTCGCAATTGATTCCTGCTTGGAATGTCTTTTCTTACCAGAAATTTCACTTTAGGAACATTTGAAACAATAATGTACCTTTTCGGACACTTGTTTACAGACTTCTTTCCGTGAAGAAGCAATGTTTGACGGTTTTTACATTTCTGATTAATAATAGTGCTTACTTTGAGCTTAAAAATATTCGTACCATGCGTTTCATAACTTTTCTGAGCTTTGAAGCAAGATAATATATAGGAAAACTTTAATCCACAGCTTGTTTACATGCGAAATTTCGGGGGGGGAGAATAATAAATGTAAATGGCGGACGATATTTCTCATTTCAAATAACAAACTGTTGCCACACAATTTCGTTCAGAAATATTTGCTTTTTAAGTTTTTCCAACAAACTTAAATTTCTAAAAAAAAGTAAAGTTATAACCCAATTTGGAAAATAAGTGTACTTCCTGGTCAAGCTGAATGTTCTAAATCATAATTAAAATAAATGTATAAAATACTACCCTTCAACATCGATACTTTTTTGTGAAAGTGTCTAGACTTTTTCTCCAAGAGACTGTAGCTCACACGCAAGCGTCCAGTGGAATTTTGACGCACACCAATTAAATCCCATTTTAAACTAATTTTTTAAGTGTGCAAAACAATTTTTATAAGTAATTATAAATTTTATATTATTTATATAGTGTAATGTCAAAAGATATTTCTACAATTTTTATACTGAAATTACTTTATTTGTTTTTCAAGAAATTAGTCTCCCGTTTAATAAGTTTTCAGCTTAAGAAGTTTTAGCCCTTCATCCCTTTTAAAACTTCTTAAGCGGGTTTTAGTGTATATATTTCTACATTATTGTTTGTTTGACTTCTGAAAGGCGACTGCTTGTCTAGTCAAGAGGATTTTGTGATTCCGCCTTACGTTCTTTTCGCCAAATCGCGGGCGTACAAAAGATCCACGTTTCTTTCTTATTCTCGACTTCCAAGACGAATGGATCTGTGCCAGTCGTCACTATTGTCTTTATTTTAGTTTTTAGCTGTTTATAATGAAATGAAGTCGCTTTTCCTGTTATCCGAAATCAGCTTTCTTCGAGCGTTTAAGCCCTATTTTTGATGTTCCTTTTAAAACCCTAGTAAACATCCCATCGTCTGTATCTTAACGCAAACCTCCACGAAGGGCATTTGCCTAGCAAGCCCGACGACAGTATTTACGGGTTTCAGCAGAGTTTTGAGACGAGCTCCTCCCCCCCCCCCAAAAAAAAAAAAAAAAAAAATCTTCAACCCTTAATTCCCATAATATTTTTTCAAACAGTGTAGAATTAGTAAACTTTAAGTTTACTATAAGCCACATATACAAAGCCTTATACATGATACAATTTCCACCAAATAACGGCTTTCCTAAATCTCGGGCCCGGGACTATTGCTTCTGCTGTGCCCCTTCTTAGCGGGCCTGCTGCCTAACGAAGGTGCCTTTGAAGGGGGACTTTTTATGGGGTTCTAGCGCATATTCCCGCTACATCTGGAAAAAACCACCCAAAACTCCAGATCGTTAGATCGACAGGCGTGCAGTAGGCTACCACCCTAGACCTTCACACTTCAGCCATCCATCATTTCGGTGTCTTATCTACACGGCCACGGTGAGCCAATCCCATAGACGTACGGTATTTTTAAACGGAAATTATTAAGACCCTGTCTCTAAGCCTCTTAGTCGAAACCAAGGATAAAAACATAAGGATAGATATCAAAAGAGTTAAAAAAAAATGAAAAAGTCTCAAATAATCCGACACCAGAGGGTGCTTCTTCTGGTAGGGATTTTATAAAATCTGCTCATGTGAAAAGCAGCCTTCTGACAACAAAATAATTGTTACTTGTATTAATGGAAACTATATTCAATACATTTCACCTTTATTCGCTTAAAGTAATAATTAATTCCATATTCTATTTTTAACGTTATGCTATTGTAATAGAAAACGTCATTTCCGCTTTCACCAGAAATGAAGTCGTTTATTGAGTTCTTACATTCGAAAAATAAAATTGCATGAAACAAAAGGAACATTTAATTTATTGGTGCTTTAAAAATAGTCGGATATTTATTAGTATTGTAGCCATTTTGCATTTTGTCTCCTCATGCGTGGCAACCTTCTCAGCCCCCTATCTTAGTGTGTCGAATTTTAACAGAACTTTAACCTTAAAGATGATATCTATCTTAAAATAATAATCCATGGGCGAAACCAGTTTTGAGAAAAATGTGAATTTTCGTGTATAACTTAAGAAAAACATGGACATTGGTTTAAACAGCTTTTCAATAGAATGTTTCAATTTCTTAAATTCTTTTGACTGTCTGGAAGCATAAACGACTGCCTCCACCCCATCATGAGCATTTTCCAGTGAAGTGGGAAAGTATTTAAAATTTTTCTTTTAAATACTATTTTTATGTCTGTCCTTCATTTAACTGCCTTACATGTGAAGAACGAATGCCTCAATATTCACGTGTATTTGTGACATTTACTATACTGTGTGCTTTATTAAAAGGGGTGTGTGCAGTATTTTTGTCTGGAGCGTCAGTATAGTAAGGTCTATGGGCAGCTATTGCTTAAAGGGCGTTCTAGAGGCGTGGAAAAACTACTAAACGTAACATAAATTGTTCTTTGTCAAGAGTAAAAAAAATTGTTCTGGAAATTGAGACTGGAATCTATGGGAAATGAATTAAAGAAAATGCTTTACATAATCCTTGTTGTCTTACTTGCTTTTAAGCATTAGTTTCTTCGCTTCTTTTCACCGGTAAGGAAATTACGGCCAGTGGCGGATCCAGAAATTCTCTTTGGGGAGGGGCTAAACTTTGAAAAAAGCTTATTTCACCCAAACAAAATATACAATCAGGCAAAATTTTAGTCTAAACCAATGTAAAAACTTTTGGGAGGGGCTAAGTGATTAAAAAAGATCCCTTTACTTATTCAAAGTGCAGATATATGTGCACTATAGCAGATATAGTGCAGATATATGTGCACTATGCAAAGTGCTTATAATGAAGCAGAATGTTACCCTTTAGCAATCTCTTTTGGGGGTCTGAAGCCCCCTAGCCCCTCCCCTGAATCCGCTACTGATTACGGCGGATATTCCTTTTTAGTGTCTGTCGTTGGCTCTCGGCATGGGTCTTTGAATGTGCGGGAGTGTCTGAATGTGGCATTCAAAGATTCATGCTGGGGATACAACGATGGGCAGAGAAACTAAAATTGCATCTTTGCGAGCGAACAGGTTAACATGTTTTTCCGTTCCCAGTCGATACACAAAGAAGCCTGCGTTAGATAGTTGTGCATTCCGCGGTGGATTCAGAAAAGTTTTGTACGGTGAGGGTTAAGCATGATGAAGTTATTTTTCCCCCCTCCACGAATGCGGGAACATTGCAGTCTAAGACACGAGCTATACTCAGACCGGAAGTGTTGGCCACTGTATTATGGGGCATCCTACATAGGTGGGTCCACATCACCATATATGAAGCGACGGACCATTTAACAAGCCAGACCAAGCGGGAATAGAACTCGGACGCATGATCGTAGAGAGTGGTACGCTAACCACTACGCAATTCAGGACGTTAGCTGACGGAGTATTTCATGAGATATGGTTCATGCTTTTCTTTAATCCTTTTTAATACTGAATCCAGGTTTAACCTGTTTGCTTTCATTTCTGAAAAGACGCTGCGTAGAAGACTTTCAAGGGTTCGTAGGGTATGGGTCCTTAATTAGCTAAAATTTCGAACTTTTGAAAAATTATCCTAAAATGTGCTACTATTTGAGATACTCGAGAGAACTTCTTTTCTTATTTAATAAAAATAAGACCACTTTTAGAATAGCTGACCGTTATACCACAATATTAAAAAGTTCGGAATTTCAGCAAATCCAGGATGCGTACGAATCCTGCTTTTCCTTTTTCATGATCCAGGAAATGTTCAAGCGCAGATCTAGGTCCCAGCGAAGCATTCAAAGATTCATGTTGGGAGGAAAAAATTCGTTCCGCTGTATATTTTTAAGGGTATTATTCGAAGAAGCAGAAACTCTCTCACGGTCATTGCACACAAATTAAAATAAACTAGCTGCGCCAGACACTCGAAAAAATTCAGGATAATTCTTCATAAGCCGCACTACATACCGTAATAAATGAAAAAAAAAACCAAAACAGTTCCTTTTAGGAATCTTTCTGAAAAACATTTTTCAGCATGGAATTGCACAGCAAAAATTTTCCTGTCAATCACACATCCTGCCAAATATTCAAGTTTTAAGAGTTTTATCTGGAAGTTTCGTTACTGATACAGGGCTTTCACTTATTGCGATGCATAGTAGAGCTTGTAAAGATAAATTCTAAAAGTTTTCAAGTGCTAAACGTAAATAGTATTTTTGCATCTACATTCCAAATCACACGATTTTTTTCGAAATACACCGTTAACGAAGAGAGGTCAAACTTGGGTTCAATGACGGATGGAACTACGGAACAACTCGACAAAATTTTTTGTTTTAGGTCCAAGGTGGGGGTCGCTCTTTCTCCCGCCCTCACTGCTGAATGAGTCTCCGGGTGCTTTCGGCCTGATTATCGCTCGGACCCACCCCCCCTGAAGATTCTTGTTTTCGGGTGAATAACTCGGGGCCGGTGAAAGTGGGCCACACAGTCGTCGAAATTACGAGGACTTACACCCACGCACACGCGTATTACTCCACCGTCCCTAATTGGCCGACACACACCGAGTTCCCCGAGATGAAAAAAAACATCTCTCACTCGAAAACACCCTCGTTTGTCGGCGGAGGCCTCATTTTCCCAGGGGCGCCCTGCAGTGCCGGGGCTATAATGACGGTCGCTTCGTCATTATGCCAGGAAAAGGGCCAGGCCTGAGTTACGGTTACTGCGCCCCTCTATGGAAGGGGCAGTAAAGCTCAGTGCACGCATGTAGGAACCTGGAGTGAGCCGCCGTTATGGGTACACTTTAATGGCGCACTGCAAACAACAGGGGGTCATTCCGCTTAATGTCCAGCTTTGCGCGAACCGGGCTCAGATCCCACGTACCGCAGTTTGTCTGTGCTAGTCTGTACTAGTCTGTCCGCTACGAAACGTTGGTGAATTCAGAATAACAGCCTCCAATAACTATATTTAGCCTTGCACCAGCCAACCTCTCTATTGATTCTGTCTAACTGTATACCCCTTGAAAAGACTTACGCATGGGCGCCCATACATATAGGGGCAGAGGGGGAATGTGGTGCCCTTAGCTCCCATATTATCGTTACAATTTACGTACTGCAATACCATAAATGCAGTTCAACATTAAAATATATTGTCTTTCTAGGCAGGACCCTTGACCCCCCCCCCCACGATTACGAACAATCAAATGGGCTCCCGTCGTCTTATGTATTCACGCCAACTCCAGAATTTGTGTTGAATCTAGCATCCTTCAAAAATGACGCTGTTAAAAATGCACCGAATAGGTATAGTTTCTTTAAACACATTTCTAAACTTTAAAAATAAGGTTCCATAGAACTGTGCTTTAATCTTTGATCCAATTTTTTTTGTTTCACAAACTTTAGAAACATTAATCAAAGTATAATGTGCTTGTAACTAAGCTTACCCTATATAAACAGAATTCTACATCTAAAACGGGCGACTGTAACCAAATTTTGGTATATAGACTATTCATGAGATGCCCTCAAGGAATTTCCGAAAAAAATTAGTTCAAAAAAATATCCATTAGGTGGCGCTTTACGAGAAAAAATAGCAAATTTAACAATTGAAATGGCTAATGTGAAATGTACAAGCAACTTCAACTTATATTCAACAGTTTTTGAGCATTTATTAAGTGATTTGTGTTCTTTTTTGTGCTGATTTTACGATGCATAACGCCCCCTAGTGAACAATTTTGAAATATAAAAAGGCTTTCTTGTGCGCATCTCGTGTACGGTCCATTTGACAAATCTGGTGGCAATCTGCGCACCCGTTTAAGCCGCAGAATGATGTTCATAGGGGGAAGTTTAACCCTTTAACGCGCAGTGTTCCTCCTCTGGGAACACCAAACTCTGACGTTTTGACTGTTGCCAGTCACGAAGAATAGATTGGATTTCTATAAAAATAGTTGCGGGTGGCATCGCTCCACGAGAATCCTTTACTTTTTAGCACGTCAATTCCCGTAAAAAAATTGTCACGATTATTTTTAACAGCACTGACATCTGCTGAAAAATGGAAGAATGCGAGAAAAGCTGGATGGATTACCCAATGCTGAAAAAAGGGCAGCCGTTGCCATCGCTCGACTTAACTACCAGCAAGATGGCGGGCGATCGAAACGTTCATCGCGTGCCACAGATCTAGAGACCCTTTTTTGACGACAGCTGGCTGTGCCAATGCTGAAAAAAGAGCAGCCGTTGCCATCGCTCGACTTAACTACCAGCAAGATGGCGGACGACCGAAACGTTCATCGCGTGCCACAGATCTAGAGACCCTTTTTTTGAAGACAGCTGGCTGTTCGCGCACATTATTTTCAAGGATTTAAATATGGCAATACATATTTACTCAAATTAAGGGAAAAAAAACTTTAAAACTCTTTAAATATTAAGGCTCATTTAAAATGTCTTCTTTTTTAATTGTTTTAATATCATATTCTCATATAAAAATGACTAGGTGCTAAAAATGCTATGACTAGGGACAGAAATTAAAATATTTTGTCAAAACAAAGAAATTATTTGAGCAACTAGCTGAATTATCCGTGGTTGACGAGTTAGTACGTAATGGAAGTTTCCCAAAAAGCCAGAATTTTCGTCAGCATTGTAGACGTACAAAGAATGGAATTAGTATATTCGAAATAGTACCGAAAGCAAATTTATACTTCTGTGTTTTGTTAAAGATTACACGTTAGAGAGGAAAAGTTATGAGTGAAATTTACAGAATGAGAGTGAAATTATTATTTTTTTAATTTTTAAGTTTTATTCTGGTTTAATTAGCTTTTCATGTCAAGAGGTCGTTCTAACCTGTAACTAAATTTTGTTTAATTCACTGTAGATATTTTAACATTCTGCCTCAAAAAAGTTTTGCACAATTTTCACAGAATCTAAAAAAGCTAATGAATTAAAAGAGTTTTAAAATTCATTCAAAAATTTCAACAATTTCTAACATTTGTTATTTCAGTCGTTACTGATCATGTTGATAAACTTTATTGTATTCCCTCAATTCATTTTTGTGGGATGCGAGAACAAATATTTATATAATTTCCACCAAATCCCTAAATCTGTGGAATATTTAAAACAGTTTTGGCATTTAGAGTTTAAAATAACTTGCACCTAACATAATTTACCATTTCATTCTATTCCTTTGCCGTTTTTCGGAAATAGAACGAATATGTACTAAGTTTTCACAAAATCTCAAAATCTTTAAAAAAATTTTAAAGTACTTTTGGCTATAGTTTAAGTGACCACCTGTGATGATACTAAATTTTATTTCATTCGCTTCAGTTAGGGATGGATGCGAAGGGAGCGCGTCTCGCAGTGGTAAATCTCTGTCTCGTCTCGCAAACACTTTGTCACGTCTCGCGTCTCGTAGAGAAATTACCTGTCTCGTCTCGCGCGAGACGTTTCGCGAGTCTCGCAAAGTTAAGGACTGCTATTTTGTTACTATATTTTTAGTTAATACATTAATACTATTACATACATTAATACTATTTTATTGAAAACTAATATTAATAATAACAATTAGTTATACATATTACCATATTAGTACATATTTTAGTTACCGTATTAACTCATAAGTGCATTTCAAGTGATAAAAAATCACATTTAATCCGTATATATAATGTGACATGACGTCGGAAAAATATTTGATTTTATTTATTTATTTCCGGAACTGCGTAAATATAATATGCATGGTTGGTTGATGGCAGAGTTGGACAAAAACTAACATTGAACTAACAAGACAAACTAATTTAGTTAGTTGACAGGTAAATGACAACTAAACTAATAGATGCTAGTTGTAAGGTTCAACTAACTCTGCTCAACTAAATTAGTTTTAGTTGAACAGAAAGCTAAAACTAATTTAGTTGAGTCGAGTTAGTTGGATCTGTAACTAACAACTATTAGTTTTAGTTGTAGTTTTCGAATAACAACTAACAACTAACTGTAATCTATCTATACTTAGCGCAGAGTTCGGCATCATCATGTAAAATGCTAGAAGTCAAAGCCCGTTGTGCAGGTAATTACTATAACGGACGCTAGGAAAAGCATTTGGCAAAAATATGTTATGTCTACACACATAATTAATCTTTGTAAACTTAAAACAAATAATTTCATCTTCAATTTTCAATGTTAAAAAAATGACGCGTCACTTTTTGACGCGAGGAAGGCAGGTAATTTAAAATTTTTGACTCTTGTGTTAGACATGACGATTTTCAATCGACACCACTATATTTAAAAAAATAAATAATGCTTGAAATTTGCGATTTTGGAAAAAGAAAACTGATTTGCTTGTGAGGGTGTACTGTGCATGCATTAGGGTGCTGGAGTGTGTAATTCTGCTGGAGTGTGTTGGATAATGTCGTTTATTCACATAAAATTCAAACAAATAAATTTTCAACATATTTTTTACTGATAAAAAAGCTGCGTCCAATCATACGTTTCATGTTTGTTACATTTTAAGGCAAGAATTTTCTGGATAACATTTTTTTCATTTCATGAAAGATGCCCCCTCCCCTTATTTTCACGTATTCTCTCCTTGGAGGACGAATCTCAAAATGTCCTGACATTGATTGTTAGGTACTCGTGAGAGTTGTATTTTACAGCAATAATTTTATGGATATCGCTTCTTTTCTTTCAGATCACGTGAGATATGTGAGAAGAACGTTTTGCCGCCCTCCCCTTTCATTGATTAGGAAAGTTGGAAAATGCTGTCTAATGTAGCACACTTATGTTAAAAAACTCCACTCCTGTACATGCCAAATTTCGCATTGTTCGCTTTAGAAGTTTTAACTAGTCGAAATGATTTCATACGAATAAACATTACTTTTCGGTCTTCCCTAGTATTTGTGAATTCTTTTTTGTATGTTTTATTTTGACCTGTTTTCTACAAAGAACCTTTTGAAAATTCAAGTTGAACTATTTCCTTAAAGTAAATAACCAAATTAATTATGCCAGCGTTAATTAAGTTAAAGTAGCCGAGATCAGTCCCCCAAAATTTTCAGAAAACAGCAAAAATTCAAATGAATTAAATCAGGAAATGCGGTAGCTGAAAAATGTTACAGTTAAGAATAAACAAATAGCCAATCGCATTTCACTGTTTCTTTCAGCATTGGCTCATACTATTTACATATAAACAGAAGTTTACCCTTCTTATGGCGGTGTGTCCTACAGCCATTTTAATTCTGCTAATGAAACTTGGGGAACGGGTGGATTTTTATATTTTTAAAGTAGTGCCGATTATTTTCTTTATGTTTATAGGTAATTGTGAAAAATTCAAGCGGTGTAGATTTTATTGCCTATAATTTTTTTATCTTTTTAGAGTAATGGTGGTAAAAGTTTTCTCTTGATTGGTTCAACCGGAATCGTTAGAGTCAGTGAGTCAGGCATCAGCATAACTACACAGTAGCATTAGCAGACATTCTGAGCTTTCTTAAAACTGTGCTATTCAATGGATTGTTATTTAAAGAACGACCTCGTGGAAGCAATAAAATTTTAAGTTTGTTTTGCCACCATGAATAATTTCTCAAACTTTCTAGACACCCATAATCTGTCGTCCCATTCAGAAAAGGAAGAACATCCCAAATTCACAGCAACGTATAGTTAGTTCATGTTAAAAAAATTTTGTTAATATTTGTCTAAATAAAATTAGACTTTCGTCTGTACATTACTTGTAATCCAAAAATTTTGCGATTTCTATACGTTTCAATTATGTAGGAACCCAGTACGACCGTCAAAAAAAGTTTGTCATTCTGTCAGTATGTTCACGACGAAGAAAAACAGAAGAAAACAAAATGTACCCACCTCGAAGTGAGAGAAAAAGTTGCTCTGGAATGTGACTTGTTGACTGAACTGTTAGAGCATTTCAAACAAAAATTATACCGTATTCCTCGGTCCCTCTCAGTGCCCTCCTAGTTAAAATATTCGGGAGGGGGGACGTGTATCTTGGTCCCCATAGATTGCGACGCCCATGGTTGTTAGTAGCGAAATCGCGCCAGTAGATCATTCATTTACGTTCGCATATGTTGGCTTATGGTGAAAGAAGCATTTTTAATAAATGGTGAAACATTTTATTTATAAATATTAATTTATTTAAGAGAAAAATATGAAATATCCATAAGATTTGATTACATACGTATTCATCCATTTTGATGAATTGTAACCAATATTATATAAATAAACAAAAAAGCACAATTATTGCGTACACAAATAGAGTATAAAATATCAAAGTAAGAATACTTGCATCAGCTATTTAAAAAAATCTAATAATTATAGCTAGGCATTCTAAATAAGCTGGAAATTTTTCCATGAAAAAATAATACTTGAGCATACTTGAACAATTTATTCATAATTCTGGATTATGCGTCTATATGAATTAGACATTAAAACTCACTTGCAATTCAAACACCATATTTAAGCTATCTAAATATTTACAAAAAAAAAAAAAAAAAAAAAAAAAAAAAAAAAAAAAACCAATTATCAGAACTATGAAACACCGAATATCTATGTTGACATCAGTGATCAGTTGGGGGGGGGGAGGCTAATTGAAAGTATAATCTAAGAATTGTTCTCTAACAAGATGACGGAATTTCATTAGTTTTTATTTACAAGCAACAATTACTCTGCGCAAATTAATAAATGAATGGTTTCTTTAAATAAAATCATTTTATGTAGTTATTATATACAAATTCATACATGGAGGATTTTGTTCCCATAAAATTATTATATAGACAGACACATAACAATATATATACAATGGAACTTATCTCAGATTTGATCATACATTTTAAGTGGAAAACATCTTTAACAGAAAAACACTAAATATAAGTGATAAAAAATATAAACATATTTCTTTTATGAAGGATAATTGAAATATTATATTACAGTTTTGTTGTCTCTCTATTCTAAATTAAAGTAAAGGCCGCTGGCGCTGACAATAACTTGTGGACCTATCTCCTTCTAAACCGTAGGGATTTGAGTTTCGACTAAGGTGCCCACAGATTCGAAAAATTCCGAGAACCTGCTAAGCTTATTTAAATTTCGAAAATCGAATTATTTCAGAAGATATTAATAAAAAACTGAAAAAATAAACAGAATGGTTGCCAGATTTGGCATAAAATCATTCATTCCTTTGCAACAAAGCGTTTCCAAGTATCTAGAATCGCGTGAAATTTACAAACATGAGTTAGAATTACGCCCATTTTACGCCAAAATAAAAACTGTATGAAATAAGTAACTCAAAATGTGTTACACAAAGTTGACAATTTTCAAATAGTAAGTTCGCTTAGACAACGGCAGTTTAGAATTAGCGATTATTCGTTTTTCCAAAACAGAATAACTAATATCTTGAAAATGAAAAATAATTAAAATGCAGATTATTTTAAAACCGTTTCGGTCCAGCTGGATTATTTGCTACCAGTAGAAATATTTGGCGGCGTTAACTATGCTATTACAGCAGTTATAGTACACTTTGGATATTTGCTAGCGCGACGAGATGGTATAATTCGTGGTGTTAAGTACGTCCTTCTGCAAACGATTATGTAAATGAAAATATGGATAACGGTTTTCCGGTAACTTTAAATGAACAGTAAATATAGGTTGTGAGCATGTGTCAATCGCCAAATAATGAAAACTCACCATTGGTGGCAGGCTATTCTGTCTGTTCCGTAGCTTTTATTAACTTTACATGTTCGCAAGTCGCCAAATAATGAAAAATCGCCATGGGTGGCAAATTCGCAAGGTGTCCAATAGGTTTTACATTATTAAAAATACAGCTGAAACAGATATTCTGATTTTATTACGCTTTAGCTTCTAATTAATATAACTTTTGAATGGCAACATTAAATATCATTGTGTTTCTGCATTGTGTTTTTCCATTGTGTTTTTCATATCATTGTGTTTTTCCAGCGATTATAAGCGGAGTCCGCACTCCAGGTGGAGTATAGCTCAGGACCCGTACAACTCGGATTCCCATAACAAAATATCTTCCGTGTTATGAGGGGGAGGGGGTCTACTGTAGTGTGACGTTTAAATTTTTATGTACCAATGAAGATGCAAGAACCAAGCAATGTGTAGCTCAGTAACATTCTATCTGATCCAATCTTCGGGTTTTGTCTGTTGAAATTATGTCTTTTTTACGAATAAGCCTGATTAGGGGCCGAATGCCTCATACGAAAAGCGAGTGTAGCGAGTCTGGGAGCCTTGGCCCCTAGTTTCTTAAAACGAAATTACAGAAGTATGAACAGGAGTGTCATGTAATAGCCATCCCTGGACACGTGTGTCATGTAATAGCCATCCCTGGACACATATGTCATATACTAGCCACCCCTGACTTAGTGTCCATATGAGCTAAGGATTCAACTTTGTTACAAATATTGAAATAAAAATAATTTTTAAATGTAGCTTGCTCAAATATATGTAATTATTTTTAAAGTTCAATTTAGAAAATCTTAAAAAAGCTTTACAGTGAGAAACCCAACAGCAGTCAAAAATGGGTTAAAATGCTTGTGATAGTAAAAGGAGACGTAAAGCTAGTGCCCCTGGGCCTCATCTAAATATGGTCGGTCAGGCTTTGGAATTGCCGTACCACCTTTCCTCTGTTTACTTCGACTCTTCTCTGTTTTCTTTCTTTTTCCCAGTTTCTCTCTTTATTCTCTCTTTTGTGTGTTTTGTACATCCTCCGTGCTGTCCTAATTTTAAACATCACTTGTTAGAGTGTTGATTGTATACCAGGAAAGATAACAAAGGAGACGCAAGTTAAACGGTAGAGGCTTCAGCCAAAGTGTGCCTTCCCTTCTCAGGATGGCATACCTCCTCAAATACAGCACTGCAATTGTGATTGAAAAGTAATTCGTAATAAATTTACGCGAGACGAGAAATTCTCGCGAGAATACTCGCGTGACAAAACTCTGTCTCGTCTCGCAAAATATTTCTTTTCTCGTCCCGCGTGCCGCCTCGCAATGCGAGACGAGAACGCAAGATTTCTCGAGTCTCACGTCCATCCCTAGCTTCAATGATTTAAACGTAATCGACAAATATATTTTGAATAAATTTATGCAAAATCTCAAAATCTAATCCACCTTTTCTTTAAATTCCACGCCTATATTTTAAGTTGAGTGACCACCAATCACGTCACCCAATATCATTTCATTCGCTTTAGTCGTTATTGCGTGATGCGCGATCAAGGATTTCGAAACGATTTTCGCAAAATCTCAAAATTCAATCAAAATTAAAAAAAAATTCAATAGCTATATTTTAAGTTGAGTGATCCCGCCTTATATCATTATTTCATTTCCTTCAGACATTTTTAAGTAGTGCACGAACAAAAAAAGCGTCAGGGACAAAACGACAGAATGACATGACAGACATACAGACCTACAAACTTTTTTTGAGGGTCGTACTGGATTCCCAGGTGCTTGAAACGGATAGAAATAGCAAAATATTTGAATTCCAAGTAATGTACAGACAAAAGTCTAAATTTATTTATATAGATATATAATCATTTCCGTTAAGAATCATAAAAAAATATTAAATAGGTCAAATTATATGACATATATTGATAAAATTAAATCGCGTGTACTGTGGAACTAAATGAGAAAAGTTTTCAAGAGAAAAATGTAAATACAGTGAAACTTCCATGAGCGACCACCTCTATTAAGCGACTAACTCCTTCAATGACCCATTTTTAAGGCACCGGTTTTTTACCCTATCTACTTAATGTTAAAAGGCCTCCAGAAGAGACCACACAATTCTCTATAAGGGACCGATCCCGGTGCAATGTCCGAAAATTTTCTTACGTTTTTCTAGAAATAAAATAAACAAATACCGCATTTTAAACCCGTTGCTCTACTGCTAATCGACAACTAATGCAAATACACGCACACATCACGTACAAATCTTGTAGGTTAGACACATGCCTAAAAAATTGCTGGCGCAGCGCAGTGATGTGATCGAGTCACATGAAAAATGAAATTTAGAGAGGAAGTTAGCCGTTACTTTTGGTTATGGGAAAACCCAAAAAGCAAATTTTAAAGCAAATAGATTTTATTATGGCGAATTCGGAATGCATGAAAAATATCAGGATAAAGGCTCTTTTGTCAGTTCTAAGAAATAAAGTAGAGAGAGCAGTATTCTCGGAAAATGAAAAAAGAACGAAACAGTCCGAAATTTCTAAATATTTTATTAAAATTTAAACTTTAAGAATATTACTCATGCATTAGTATGCAGTTTCATAAATAACAATACAAACAATATTTTTTAGTATTTCCTTTTATTGATTATAAAATGTTTATACTTGTTTGAGCGATCACCTCTCTTAACGACCGATATTTCAGGGAACAGAGGGTGGTCGCTCCCGAGAAGTTTCACTGCAAAACGTTTCTGGTTCGTTCTATATTTTAGGGATCTCGTACCAGCGGACCACTGTTAATTTCAAGTCCTGTTATAACTGATTTTAAAAAGGAATTTACTTGGAAAGTCTTCTCGTTATAGTGAGTGTAAACGAAATAATTCCAGAGCTAAAACATTCAGAAAATTATCATCGTTTTTATTTTGTCATCAGCTATTTCCCGTTACCCACACTTTTCGTTCACGAAAACCAATTCCGAATCCATGCGCTAAGTCTACTTTATTTTTAAGAAAATAGGATGAAGTGCAGATTCAGGTACGCTTCCACTCTCTTTCTCTTTCTTTCTTTCTTTTTCTCTCTCTGACTTATTGTAATAATATTGAATTTTGCGAGACTGTTCCGGAGTTATTTTTTTTAAGCGAAAGAACGAAATAGAAAGTTGAAAAATCAGAAATAAGACAGTACGTGTAAAATAGAACTTTAGTAAATACTATTTCAGTGTATCCCCCCTTTCACTGAAAAATCATGCTGACAAGAAAAAATCTGATGTGAACAAAACACCACATGATTTCCTTGTACGTGCATTAAATTACGCAGATTTTTGATGCACTTTGTTGTAGCGAACAACGAACAACTATTCTAGGCGTTGGGGAATGCAGTAGATATAGCAAAACTAATCTGTAAATGTACTTTTCTCAATAAATAAAACAATAGGGTAGGTGCAACAGTAATTGACACTTTACACAATAATTTATTATAATAAGCTTTTATTACAGAACTGTTATCAAACAGTGCTATTTAGTACCCATTTAAACAACAATATTTGATTTTATGCAATTTTCTTTTATCTAAAGTGGGTTCTAGGTATGGGAAATTAAGATTTTAAATTGAGTGCTGAAAAAAAGGTTGATTCTCAGTAGCTGTTTTAATCCTAAAATTAAGATTAGTTCATTATCAACCTGTTCCTATTTGAAGCACATTTCTTTTTAGAAATCAATATACACTGAATTGCATTACACAATAGCACATAAACTAAATATTTAGAGATTTTTTAAATAAATAAATGTATTTATTTATTTATTTAAGATGGGGTGTCAATTATTGGGTAAAAAAAATGGATTTCAAGAGTAATTGACATTTATGTTAGTCACTGGTGTTTTAGCCAAGTTCATGATAATTGCACACAATTTCTAGTAAATGTAGTAAATAGCTACTGAGTAGGTTATCTTTAGATAATTTTTAATATATAGGGCATCCCAAAAATGTGGTAACACGCTTTAATTCTTTATCTAATGGAACTTTTATCATATGATGCTATCTAGTAAAAATTTAGGCATTTATCTTCATTTTTTGCAACTTTTTTTAAATCTCCAGGAGCTCTAGGTATCCAACTTTGAGATTTTAAACTCAGTGCTAAAAATATTGAAATTATCAGTAGCTGGGTTAATGCTTAAATTAAGTTCATTATCAATCTGTTTCTATTTAAAGCATATTTCTTTTTAGAAATTACTTTAAATTGAATTGTACCAGCTGAAGTACCCGTCGTTGACAGGTTAGTATCTAATGCAGATTTCTAAAAAGCCTGACTTTTCGTCAGCATTATGGGAGTACAAAGAAAGGAAGTAGCGTATTGGCAAAAGTATAGAAAGCATGTTATAACTTCTGTCTATAAAAGTTATAACTTCTCTCTATAGTTAAATGATTCCAGGTTAGATACTAAGTGCTGAATGAAATTCTCAAGAGAGAAAATATTTTATATTTAAAATTAATGTTCCGCTTTAGTGGAAGAGCTTTTAATGTCAAGAGGTCTTTCCTCTCGTGTAACTAAATTTTGTTTGATTCACTACAGATATTTTGATATGGTGCCCCCAGAAAACTGTGCAAATTTCAAAAAATCCAAAACGGCAAATAACATAAAAAAATCAAAGAAATTTTTAAAAATTAAATAGCTAGCTAATATATTAACTCCGTACGCCTTATAGTGATTCCATTTTTTTAAATGCAATTTTGCATAGTTTTAAAATTTATTCAAACTGAAAAAAAATTAAATTAAATAAAATCAGGCATTTATTGATTTAGTCGGTACTGATCATTATGCTACTAAATTTCATTCTATTTTCTAAAGCTGTGTTTGAGGGATACGAGCACAAACTTTACATGATTTTTGCAAAATCTCTCTGAAATATTTTAACAATTTTGGCATCTATAGTTCACTCATTAACTTTCCACATAACATAATTTCAAATTTCATTCGATCCCATTACAATTTTTTAGGAATGGAACAAACATTTTCTCTATTTTCGCAAAATTTCGAAATCTATATAAAAAAACAAAAACAAAATTGAAATACTTTCAGAATATAGCTAAGTGACCACGTATGATGATGCTAAATCTTATTTCCCTTCAAAGGTTTATATGTGATAGACAAACAAATATTAACACATTATTAATAAACTTTCTCAAAATACTAATCCAAATTTTCAAAACATTGGACGGCTATAGTTCAAGTTGCATGTTCACCGATTATGTTACCAAATTTCATTTCGTTCGCCTTGCGTAATGTGTGAAAAAAAATGAGTATTTTTAAAAAAGATTTTCAATAAATAAATAAATAAATAAATAAATCTCAAAATTAAATAATTTTTTTTTTAAAAATTCGTTGCCTATAGTTTAAGTTAAGTGACCAACTATCATGCAACTAATTTTCATATCATTCGCTTTAGTCGTTATTGTATGATGCGGGAACAAATACGTATGCTGTTTGAACCGATTTTCGCAAAACCACAAAATTTAATCAAAACTTAAGAAAAAAAATTGACGCCTACAGTTTAAGTTGAGTGACCCACTACCATGTCACCAAATTTCATTTCATTCCCTTTAGTTTTTGTTTCGTGAATCTGGATTAAAAATGTACGCATTTTGAAACACTTTTTGCAAAATCTCAAAATCTGATCAATTTTTTTTTTTAAATTCGATGTTATAGTTTCAGTAGTGTGATCAGCTATCATGTAAACAAATTTCAATTCATTCGCCTTAGTCATTTTTACTTGATGCGCGAACATAAATATACGCAGTTTTAAAACAATTTTCGCAGAACCTAAAAATTTGATCAAATTTTTTTTAAATTCGACTACTATAGTTTAAGTTGAGTGACCTTCTATAGTGTCACCAAATTTCATTTCATTTGAGTCATTTTTGCGTCACTGCATTAAAAATTAAATCAGCAAGTTTTTGTACTCATTTCTTAGGTGTCAATTACTAGATCAGGAAGTGCTAATCACTGGAGACAAAATTTTGTTCTTTTGTCAATTACTGGTGTCACCACCATGAGAACATGTAAAATATAGAAAAAATAGAAATTTCCAATATTCTTTGATAAATTATGCCTTTCATGAATTTTCAAAGTTCATTTAGTTTGAAAATAACAATTTTGTTTCTAGATAGTTTAAGTAATTAGTTATCTATATTTAATGCTTATTATTGCTCTTAGAGTGTCAATTACTGGTGCCCTTACCCTGTGTGCTATATGTGCGTTTATTCATCGCGAAGCACCAAGACCGGTAGTCCTATAGATCTCCTTAATTTATTTTATGTGTTCACTAGGAAAGGTTGACGCTTCACAGTTCTTTTCTTTTCGAAATTTGAATTCCTATTTTTTTAATCTTATTTTTTTTTCCAAGTTTCGGTAACTTTTCGGATTTATCGAATATACTAGTCAAAAAGACACCAAATTCTAATGTTATCCAGTAAAATAGTTAAAACACTCATAACTCGTGCTACAACAAAGTGCAAACTTCGATTATTAACGAGTGAAACTTTAATTTTAGACTAAATTAAACTGTGGAAAAAGGGATATCTCCTAAATTCGAAAAGTCGCTTTAATAATATCACCATGTTTCAGGTATTTAGTGATTCTGAGTTCAGGAACTTTTTGATTCTTCTGATTGTCTCGAAAGTCTTTATGTTTTTGATTTTTAACTTATTAAAAGATTTTCTTAAAATTTAATATAATAATTAAATTAACAATTAACACATAAGCTAAGTAAAAAAAAGTATAATCCGTTATTTAGATGTTGTTTTTGTGTCCATGGATAGACGATTGCACTATTCATGGAAAGAAGTGTCATTGCCTCCGAGAGAGTTGGACTTCTGCCTGTTGATCCCTAATTTTGAACCAATTCCAGATGAGGGGCCAACCCCTGAAAACGGTGCTCTCAGAGGTATAGCTCGAACATGGAGGACATTACAGCCACGGCGGATTTTACGTGCACCAGCTCCCATTAGCGTACACAGCCCCACAGCAGTCCAGTCGAGAGAGGAGTTCGCTCTCCCACTAACTGGCCAAGCCGGATGCTCCTTCAGTTTCAGTGTTCTTACGGGAACGGCGATTAGGGACTAGACTACTGCAGGACCATTATTTAGATATTATTTCAAAGACATCAACTTTGTGGTTAAAATAGCAGACTAAAGTTCTGAGTGCTCAGAATGTTGTGTTAATCTCACGGGGAGCGTAGGAGGACAAACGTTCCACTCAGGGATTCTTCTAGAATACAAGGCTGGTTATACTAGTTAATCACTATAATACTAATCTACAATACTAGTTAATCACTGGCTTTAGTCTGTTCGCTTTCGTTCGTCGCAGTCTGATGCTTGAAACGGCGGATAGAAAAAAAAAAAAAAAAAGAAATCTCTGCCGCTTCATCTTTACAACGAAAAGAAGCGAACAGATAACCCATGGATCAAAATACAAAGATAGTCATCCTTCCTTCTTCTTCAGTGGCTTGACAGCCGGGAATGGGCCCTGCGCTATTCAAGAAATTATTTCCAGGCCAGTCTCCTACCTGCAAGCGATCTAGGGTTTTTTGTTTGTTTGTCTCTAGTACCAGAAGATCTTTCTCAAAGTCATCTAACCATCTAAAATTTGGTCTGCCTCTTCTTCGAGTGCCAGTATGTCTGGCAGGCCCGGACTGGCTCCTTTGGGGGCCCTCGGATAGAGATTAAAAAAGGGCCCCTTACTGAGGAATTTAGTGGGAATACAATATTAGAATATGTAATATCTGGAAATTAGTCTTACGTGTCTAAAAACCACATTTAACACCTTTAGAGTTATTGGGGCCCTGACTCTTCGGGGGGGGGGGGCGTCGAGCCTCGGGGTTCCTCTCCTCCGCTGCGCCACTGCATAAAGACATAAGATTACTGGGAAATAAATAATTATATTACTTTGATATATATATATACATCAAATTACTTTAATTATAAAGTAGTATTTCTATTTGGGGGGCCCCTTGGGCCGGGGGCTATCGGCAATCGCCGAACAGCCGACCTGGCCAGTTTGGGTCTGATTGATGTCTGGCACTAAAGGCTTAGTGGTACGATCTTTATCCTTCCTGATAATGTGGCCTGCTCATTTTATTCTCGATCCTTTAATGAAAACAATGTGAGGCTCCTTATATGAGCAATAAGGTTTTTAATTCAATCTTCTGAGCCACGCTCTTTTTTTTTTTTTTTTTTGCATACTATCAAATATACTTCTCAAGATTATTCTTTCATAGAAGCTCAACATATGCTTATTTGCACTAGTCATATTCCAAATTCAGAGGAGAATAACTGCAGTCAATCGATGCATTAGTAGAATACGAAAATGTACTAAATCAATCGTAATCGAAAAATTCTACTATGTAGGTCTTATAAGATGTATTCAACATATATATGTAAAGGATAGAGCGGATAAAGAAATTTTTTTCGGGGGGAGGGGGCGCAAAGGTTCAATACCTTTCAAAACTGCATGAAATATGCAATCATAACCAGAAAGCCCATTCTAGTGTAACGATATTACTCTCGTTGGGAGGGGGGGGCATCAAGAAAGCGCACCATAAAAGTTAAAAAGGGGGTCTCAAATAATCCGACATCAGAGGACGCTTTCTGTGATAGGTTTTTTTACGATTTGTGCATGTAAAAAGGAATAATCTTTTGGTAACAAAATATTTTAAAATTGTATTATTGAAAATTGTATTCGATGCATTTCTCCTTCGTTCTCCATGAAATTAACTGTGCTCAAAATAAACAGTTAATTTCATATTCAGTTTTTATTATTACAGTTACCATAGAACAGAATCCACCGTTGCTACTCATTACAGCAATCCAACGAAAACTGAAATCATTTCTAGGCTTCTTAGGCTTGGAAAGGGAAAGATAATAAATACGAAACAAATAGAACATTAACATACAAGTGCTTTAAAAATACTCTGCAAATGGTTTTAATCCCCTAGCACAGACAGTGATCTCTATAGTCAGAAAAATCAGAACCGTTTCTAAAGCTTCATCTCCGTAGATGAAATTTATCTTTAATTTTAATCTGTGAGACTGAATATTCGATAAGCATATACCCAAATAAAATTGGATTGGAAAATACTTTAAAATAGACGAATTCTGCAATGTGCATCTTTCTTTCTTCAATTAACATGAAGTTCTCTCTCTCTCGCCCGCTCTGTCTTCTTCTTCTTCTTTTTTTGAGACGTTCTGTGAACGTTACCATGACAATGTTAGTACGCGCGCCCTTGTGTGATGCTTAGTCAGTCGTACGGTGTGAATGTGTTCATTTGAAGTCTTCTTCAAGTTCTTGACAATTACTTCAATGACTTCCAATAAAATAAAAATAAAACACTCCAGTCCGAAAAGAAATGTCTCACAAACGAACAAACAGAAGAGTGTTAGAAAAACCATACAATCTCGTACCGCCCTGTCTCTGCAACATAAAAGTCAAGAAAATCTGAAAAAAATCATTCAGGCGTAACACTTTTGTAAGATCCTGTTATTGAAGAGCTGAAGCAATTAAAACGGTTGGAACATGTGGGGAACTTTAAATTATTTTGGCGACGAAAACAAACTTATTACAAAGATTTAAAAAGAAAAGAAAAGAAAAACCAGTATATTATTGAACCATTTAAGTGTCTATCAGTAATTTATATGAAATCTTTAAATGATGTAAATTTTAATGGGGTAATTATCTTCCAAAAACAACCAATATAATAAATTTAAAAATTTTAGATTTAAAAAAAACATAAATTCAACATAATGTCAATAAGTAGTAAACTATTCGTTGAATCCACAAAGCTATCATCCACCAGTTTGATTTATGGGGAAAATTTTTTTCTTACACGATTTTTCTCAGATAATTGTAACATGTGTTTCTGATATAAAAATGACGCTGCTCTTGAGGGGAAAAAATGAAGTTTCAAAATTAACTTTATTTTTATTATAAATATTTCAAATCGACCGCCCAGTCAATTTGAAATGTTTACGAAAGCCGAAACTGAAACGATTCGAAAAATCCTGTGGAGACAAACTATAAAGATAAATTAAAACAACAAAATTAGTTAATTGTCAGTGCATAGTAAAAATCGATTTCGTTAAATCCTTTATAGAAGCTTTCGCTGTAAGCGGGAACAACAATCCATCTGACTGAATTGGTTGACAAGAACTGCTTTTCACAACTGTCTTAACTTTCTAAAAGTGTCTTTTCGGTTGTATATTAAGTGTGAGAAAAAACTTATGGGGAGAAAAAACCATAGGTCTGAAACTCTCTCACGATCGTTCAGAAATATTTGTGATAATCCAAACAAAAAAGTCACCGGGAAAAAAAAAAGACTTTTCGGCCAAAGGCAACAAACAAAACATAAGAATAAAACAGAAACAAATCCAAAATAATATTAACGGGTGGAAAAAATAAATAAGTAAATTTGTTGCAAACATAGCAACTCTAGCTATAAACAGGAAAATCACACGCAGACTTCAATCGATCGATTTTAAACAATTATTTCTAATAATGTTCCTATCGCAATAGTACACGATCTGGACGTGAGGCCGACACTTCCTTTCTCAAGAGAAAACATTTAAATGTTTACATATTGAAGGTAAAACTGCTTAATCTAAATTCAGATACTTTCAACGATACCTCTTCGTAAATAATTAGGAATTAACAGAATTTTTTCAAACAGATAAAAAGGGCAAGCTTTAAAAAACAATTCGAAAAATAACCTAAAATTTTAAAAAAGAAAAGAAAGAAAGAAAACCATCGGATCGTTTCTAATTCGTTATATCCGAAACCGCCTTCGCTATAAACAGGAGAAAAAAAATAACATCCACAAGAACCAAATCGATCGACATGGAAAAATGAATAAACGAAAATAATAAACGCTCGTCACATCATAATCCCGACGTAAATCTGACACTGCCTCTTCAGAGAGAGAGATGGACGTTTTTAACGACATAAATACTGTTTTTTGCCGGCGATTGAATGAAACGGCACGGCCCGATCCGCGTTTCCGCTCGAGAACACACAACTAGACGACCGACGCGAGAAATTCGAGATTTCGTCCCTGGAGCGAGCAGCAAGCAGCACACAACACACGAGAGAGAAGAGAGAGAGCTCGTCCTGTATCCCACTGTGCCGTCCGACGCGATCGCAAACACTGACGAGATCTGTTAGGCAGTACTGTATTCACGATGTCTTGATCGCCATTAATAAGAATCCATTTCTTTTCATTCTCTCAACTCGGAGTTCTCTATTGCAGCGCCATCTGTTGATATTTCTGAAAAATCAACAAAACAGGAAAACTGAATCGGGTTATTCATTCATTCATTCTCTCTCTCCCTCTCTCTCTCTTCCCCCGTGTCCCACCACCACCGCCTTCCCACCCGCTCTGAAACGCAGCGCGAGCTTTGAAAATTTTAAAATCAGCTGTTTTGGGAAGAGAGGGTGAACGGCGGGTGCTGGCGGACTGACCGGCCCGATCTGTGGGGAGGGAAACTGTTGACCAGCCCTCGGTTTCGGCCCAGGATCAACGGACTTGTGTGCATTACTTGCTCTAAACTTAAAAAATTCATTTTAGAAACAGTTTTCGAAAACTTAAGTCGCACAATCGCCGAGCCCTTATCAGGCGGAAAACTTTAGCATCCCATTTTCTCTGATAGAAAGCCTTTAAAGTCCAGAAAAATCTAATATCTTCGTAAATAGCTGTTTATTCATCGAGGAACCCATGAGCTTAGAAAAATGTTTCCTGCGAAAGCTTCTTTTGTTTGGGCTTCACGAGCGTACGCATCCCCTTGAACATTTTGTAAATCTGACAAAGAAAATGTACATTTCCTTTTAACTGAGAGTACATCTTTTATCTTAACAAAAGACACTTCTTCCTACTGACAGTAATATGTAATGAAACATCCTCCTCCTGATAATACTATATTCAAGTGGTATCCAACTGTTTTTATATTAAACTGCATGCATAAAAATTTAAACGGAATCACAAACAAAAGCCCAAAATTTCTTCAATATTTTATTTAAGTAACAGCGAGTGAAGCATATATATATATACATATATGTATATGACAGCAAAAATGAGCACAGACAAAGAATCTGTGCTGTCGTTTCTTGACTATGAAAATACAGGAAGGGTTATTCTAAATCAATTCGGCAGTCCTTCGTGGAATGATGCAGTAACATTTAAGATTTAAAAAAAAAAAAAAAAAAAAGTACAGCAGAAATTTTGCACAAGTAAGACTCATCGAAACGTTAGCTGCTTCGAGTCTAAAGATTGCAGTGATTATATCAATCTCCTAGTTAAGCACGATCCAGCTGCAGACGTTTCTACTATTCTTATTTGAACTGCAGATCCGGAGGGCAACGGGAGGTGTAGTCCCGTGGCCTCCACAAGAGCGACGACCCCACAATAGATATTTTAACGCAAAATTCCCTACAGAATACCGGATAATAAAACTAATAACGCCACAACCTTTATATTCAAAGGGGTCAGATGCAACGCAACTGCTTCTTTGCTCGCATTTCGCATACTGCTGGCACTCAGCGTGATCGGTTGCGAACCACATCGACTCACCAGAGTGCAACACCAGACAAGAAATAGACATCATTTTTTTGGCCTAAATAAATTCTATCTTTACCCGGAATCGAATCCGATACCACTAAGCAATGAGTCAACGCTGCACCCATTTTGCCGCGCAGGTCTAGGTTTGTTTGACATCGATGTTTTTCCACATCATCGATTGTATACTTCATGTTTCATCAACAAGCACGAAATATACTTAACGACTTCTTGTAAAGTTTATAAACATCGATGTTTTGAAAACAGCAATGTCGCATCCCTAATTTACAAATGAGATTAAGAACATTCCGTACATGTTCATAAAGCACACAATATCGACTATGTGAAAAAGCCGGTGTCAAACAAACATCGATGCATTGAAACCGATGCATCAATATTAAAAAAAAAAGAATCCATGTTTCGAAAACATTGGTGTCGCATCGCTACCCCAGGGCTCCCACACCTCTAAATCCAGCAGTGTTGAGCTGGGTTAATACTCCTTCACCTAGTACTGCATATGTAAATAATAAAATTGAGTTGGAAAGTGACTTTTAATCCATGTTTTCGGCACGATTTATCTTCTACGCTGTTTTTCTTTCCCCTTTCATTGAATGCTGGATTAACCACTGATTACAATGCATTGTGCTTCGCTTCGTACTAAAACCTAGTTAAGAACACCCGCCCCCCCTCCACCCTCCACCAATGCGTTCATTCTTGCGGCGTTTTGAAGCGAATTCCAACCACCCTTCCATTTAAGAAATAAAATCAGACGGTCGGGGAGGGAGGAAACGTGAGAGAGAAAAAAAGACAGACATGTGCTCGGATGACAGACAGACAGCTCCGGGGTCTGCTTCTCTCATCCTGTTCACTCAACCCTTTTGCTCTAGCAGATACGACGCGATACAGGAATTCGCTTCGGTCGGCAAGTTCTCTCTCATCTCATCTCCCAGCAAAACGCGCCAAAGTGAAAGGAGGGGGGGGGGGCACACATCTCTCTGTGCTGCTGCTGAAACTGACTGTCGTATGGATTTGCTGAAGTACGAAGCTGAGTCAGCCATGGCGTGTGTATGTGTATGAATGAGTGTGTGTGTCTGTACATGTATGCATGTATAGGCTCTGGCTAAAACATCATCACATCCTCCTCCTCTGCCCCAGTTAGGAAACAGCTGTAGATGTTATGCGAAAAGCAGTTAACAACGGGCCCAGTGCCGTCCGTGTCCGTCCCAAACCAGTGGAAATCGATCTGTCAAACTCCTTGTGATAATTACGGCCCTCCGCCGCTAACTTGCCAGTTTTGTTAACCCTTTAACGCGCAGTGTTCCCGCTCTGGGAACACCAAACTCCCCTACTAGCAATTTTGCTCGCGCTACCACGGGCCACGTAGCCAGCGGATGATGGCCCGAGCAAAATTGCTAGTAGGGTCTGACGTTTTGACAGTTGCCAGTCACGAAGAATAGATTGGATTTCTATAAAAATAGTTGCGGGTGACATAGCTCCACGAGAATCCTTTACTTTTCAGCACGTCATTTCCCGTCAAAAAATTGTGACTTTTATTTTTAACAGCACTGACATCTGCTGAAAAATGGAAGAATGCTAAAACAGCTGGATAGATTGCCCAATGCTGAAGAAAGGGCAGCCGTTGCCTTGCTCAACTACCAGCAAGATGGCGGACGATCGAAACGTTCATCGCGTGCCACAGATCTAGAGACCCTTTATGACGCAGCTGGCTGTGCTCGTGCACAGCCAGCTGTCGTCAGCTAAACCTTCCCACCATGGCCGAGTGGGTAAGACACTGAACATGGTAAATGGCTGAAATGCGAAGGTCCTTTGCTACACCTTTATAGTTTTAACTGTTTTTTTTATTAAAAATAATCCCTTATCCCTTTTAAAACAAAATATTTAATGTTTTGATACAATCTTGGCTCCTTTCACCAAATGTTCTTCTTCCACCTACATAAGATTTTTTTTTTTTTCAATTTATTAATTTTGATGCACAGTTTTTTGCAGAGGTGAGGATTGCGAACCTGCGACCCGCTTTAAAACAGTTTTAGTTGAGACAACCCTTTTGTTTTATTTTTCCAAGGGAAACTCCGTGGTCAAAATTTCTCCGACTGGAAAAATAGGGTTCCCCCCCCCCTTCTTTAACTATAACCGGAGCAATTTCCTCAAAGATGAAGTGTGGCAAGCACCCCAATCTCTTCTTCCTGCACGTAGCATGGGCGCTTATTTACGCGTGGCATGGGAATGGGGCGAGTGGTTTCCCAGCTACACATTTCTCTCCCCGTGCTGTAATAACCGCGTTGGAAGGCCCCCCCCCCTCTCTTCCCTCAAATCCTTCTTCTCCCCCCTCGCTCTCCTCTTAGGATCCCTTCATCTTCAGCAGCAGCAGCGGCCGGATTTCTCTATGTTGTACGCCCTTCGCTGAGTCAGCCCCCCCTCACTCTCAGCGAACAAGGCCTCTCTGCTCTCTCCTCATTTCTATCCGTTCAGCACAATAAGGGGCAGCGGACGTACACTTAACGCTAGCTGCAAAGCTCAGGGAGTTATATAAGCCACCGGGCCGTAGGATTTATACGGGGCGAGTGATTTTGAATGCATTTAGTGTATCAGCGCGGTTGGGGGAGAGAGAGAGGGGCCCTCTCTATTCTCTCTCGAAAGACGAGAGAGAGAAAACTAGAAAGAAAATCAGTGTGGGCAGAAAGTATAATGCCTTCCTCTTCCCGAGTGCACCGTGGCAGGTTGTTTTACGATCAAAATGCCCCCTTTATGGTCTGCTTTATGTTTAGTCAGCGCTGAATAACTAACTTGCACGCACGCAGAGAGGCCGTTGGAAGGAGCGAAAACTTTTTCGTTTTAAACCGTCGCTTGCTGGACAGCTATAACACTCACTGCATGAATGCTGGGCGCTTTTAGTGGTATCAGGGGCGTGCAGCAAAAATATAGTGGGATAGAGGGTCCGCGTACCTAGGTAAAGTAACGCCCGTGGCAGACAGTAAAATTGTGGTCTTTCTCTTAGTAAGGAAGACACCGATCCATTCGTTAGTCTTAAAATTTCTTTAGAAAGTTTGAGAATTTGAAAAAAAACTCTCCATCATTTACTCTCTAAGGACAGTGATTCAAAATACATATTTTAGTGTCTAACTGACTTTTAACCTAGCCACTCCCATCATTGCAAGAGCAGGGATATGATTGATTGCAGCGATTCTCACTATACCCAAGGTTGCATCCCGGCATGCAGTGACGAATACAGAAAAAAAAATTGGGGGGAAGGACTCATTAAAAAAAACAACAACTTTATTAACATAGACAGCATATACAATACAGCAAATTGTCACTTTAAAGCAATGTAATTTTTTGGGCGGGAGCTGCCAGCTTATTAAAAAAAGGCTCATTTTACCTAAACAAAGTGTACAATGAAACAAAATGTCACTCTTAGGGAGTGTCTTTTTTGGGGGGAGAGGGGATGAAGATCCTAGATCTGACACGGCAGGCATGGGATTTTGAATGCCCCTGCTGCAGCCAGGCGCATGTGCTGTCCTTGGAACGCTATAAAGTAAACAAGTTAAATGCTTCTTTCGTTGCGTCAGTTTCGGAACGGAATTTTGCGCCTCCTTCCAAGTGTTGCCCATGGCACGTGACCTACCTGCCACACCCTAGATATGCCACTGAGTCCCCGCTATGCGATTCGTCAAGAGAAGTAGCGGCTCCTGCATTTGAGCAGTTGAGCACGTGAACCCCCAAAGGAAAACTAAAGAATAAACACATTAACAAATTAAATTTATAAGAAATATTAAGCACACTTCTAGATTTATGTGAATTTAAAATGTGAGTTTTACTCTCTCGCCCCCCCTAATATTATTAAATACGCTTATTATAGCTAACGCACTGTAGTGTAGATTACTACAGCACAGTCTTTAATCAATCGCACGTGCAAACGGAAAATTTTCCCTCTGAACCGCTCTCTGGCATTAGAAGCGGAGACAACTGAGAAGAAGTACGGCACTGATGAAATCATTCCGTTCGCACAGTTTCATTGTGCACACAGGGCCATATTTTGCGGTATCGCTTCCGGATTTTCCCTTGGTTTGTTACGTTCGGTTGGTTAATTAATTTTTATTTCATTTTCTTAATATTTTCTTTATTTCTATCATTTTTCACTACATTATTTTTTTACAAACTAGTGTAAATAATTGAGATGGGAGTAAAAGACGTGTTTCGGAGCTAAAGCAATGGCATTTTTCAATAGTATCCTTTGAAAAGAAAAATGAAATAAAATGAATCAAGACAGACCTTTGCTAAAACTTATCTGGGTGACGAAATGTATGACCCAAGATGACTTGTTTTCTTTCAGTTGCGTGCATTGTTTTACTTTAACGGCTGGAAACGCAAATCTATTTTAATTTGTAAGGTGCGTCGTATCTGCATATTTAATTTTCTAAATATTTTTTGTAAACCCCCTTTAAATACTCCAAGAGCTGCCACTGGTCAAGAGTAGTCAATGCAAGGTTAAATTGCTAGTTACCTTGCAAATCTTTTATCCCACCTACTTTCTAAAAGATATTTCGTATGGATGTCATTTCATCTGCATTCGCTCATACTGGCATAGTAATACACAATATGCCCTTAAAGTCCCTTGCCACCCTCTTAATTTCGAAACGGCTGCTGCTAGATTCATAAAAGTGATGTTCAGGCAAAATAAAGTAGCCATGCGCGACTAAATTAAAACGCCTACGGCCCCACCTGGTGGAAAACGGCGAAGTTAGCATTCCTATCTCAAAAACGTAACGAGATAGGAGAAGGGATTTACAAAGTGGTACAGCATCCTCGATTTACACTCATGTCCATAAATTAAGGATAATGAAGTTCAGGCAAAGAAAGAGAAAGAAGCAAAACAAATTTGACTTATTTGTAAAGTCTATTTATTAAACAAAAAGTAAAGAGCAAAAAAGATGCTACATGTTTGACATAATTAATAAAAATTGCAAGTTTTACTCCCTTGACCAAATTTCAAAAAAGAACCTATTTACAAAAAACAGTATAACATGGTTAGTAGGATGGTTAATACGGAGTATGTCTCCCGGACGATGCAATACAGGCCTGACAACGCCTAGGCATGCTGAGTATCAAATGATCAATCTGATCTTGGGGAATATTACACCACTCATCAAGCAATGCACTCCGAAGTTCCGGTAGACAGGTGAGAGGGGGTTGACGGGCTGCAATTCGTCGGCCAAGCATATCCCACACATGCTTCAAGTCAGGTGAGTATGCTGGCCAATGCATACGGGTGATATCCTCCGATTGAAGGCATTCGTCTACAATGTTTGCACGGTGAGGACGGGCGTTGTCATCCATAAACACAAATTCAGCACCCATGGCGCCCCGAAACAAACGTACATGTTGTTCCAGAATGACATCCCGATAGATGTGGCCTGTCATCGTTACACTCTGAACATGCAGGTCAGTTCTGGAACCAAGAATAATTCCTCCCCAAACGAGCCATCCTGCACCACCGTAACGGTGTCTTTCAATGGTGTTCTCTTGGTGGTAACGGGTACCTGGCGCTCTCCAGATGAATGTCCGGCGAGAATCAGACTCCAAACTAAACCTGGACTCGTCGGAAAACATCACACAAGACCACTGTTGCGGTGTCCACAATGCATGCTCTCTACTCCAGGTTAATCGCAGGCGACAGTGAGTTGCGGTAAGTGGAACACATCTGACAGGCCTACGAGCATATAGACCAATGTGCCCTAAGCGTCTGTACACGGTCTGCCTTGAAACTGTCGTACCGGTAGCTGAAGTGAGCTGACGAGACAGGTCTGATGCTGTACTCCGTCTGTTTCTTTTGGCAGTAACTGCCAAATAGCGGTCCTCATTCGGCGTTGTAACTCGGGGGCGACCTGTGCTGTAACGTCTACTCACATTACCATCATCTTGGAATCGTTGCCAAAGCCTGGAGATGACACTTTGGGCGATTCCAAGTTCCTCGGATACTTCCAGCTGGGTACGTCCACATTCCAGTCGTCCGATAATTCTGCCACGTAAAACATCATCCAAATGCCTCCTTTGTGCCATAACTATGCGGTTTTTGCACTGAAAGGCTTTCACAGCGCTTGTGAACAATTTTACTTCTTTGCCACCATTCCTTATATACCCCTCTCTTACACTCTCGTCATTGTGACGTACCATCCACGCCATCTGGTGGTTTCCTGTAATTTGCTTATTCTTCTTCAAGATGTGTGTGATCATTCCACAGGTGAAATTTTTATTTTAGAGATCAATTTCTGTGTGATTCTGAATTATCCTTAATTTATGGACATGAGTGTAGAAGGAAAAGACACCTTGTGACAGAAGATTAAAAGAGAAATTACATTTTTTGTTCTATTTAGTGTAGATGAAATTTCATAAAACGTCTACGACTTCTCTCTATGATTTGTTCATTTATTGTGATATTTTCAAATCAATCAAATTTAACTGCATTTAAATTATTTAAATTATCTATAATTGATTTCCACTATAATATTTAAATTTTTAAAAAAACTTAGCTATAAGTAGTAAAATTTGAAGTTTGAAAGAGACGAATTGAATTATATAAATCCCCCCCCATGCATACTAAACTTTAAGATCGAGAGTCAAGTTCTCGATTCGCACGATTCCCAAAAGAGAATTTTTTGTAACGGGTCTGTACAATTATTTAAATAATACTTAGTTATCGCATTGAGGTTCGTAAAGAAATGCCAGTAGATGGTCTACCTTTAGTAGTATTCTTCCAAAGCTCAAATTTATAGTTATTTTTAGTGCCAATATAGTTATTTTTAGCAGTAAAATATGACCACCTTGTACATTCTAAATCATGATGCACAAAGGGAATTTTTCAGATATTAAAATAAATAAATCAAATTAGTCTCAAAAAATGTTCACTAAATGGCATTTTGCATGGAAAACCGGTGAATTCAGTTCAAGTAGTGAACCAAATTAGTTAATAAATATTCAAAAACAATTGAATTTATGAAGGGTGTAGATGCAAAACTCACACTCTTCATTTTTCAACTTCTCAGAAAAAAATTGGTTATTTTTAATAAACATGATACAATGGCACATTTATTTATTTATTGTGTGTGATATTTTTGTTGCCATATGAGCTAGTGTATATAGTCCTATAATAATTCTGGTAAAGCTAGAATTTAAATTTAAATATGGGAAATGTGTGTGTGTGAGTTTTGCTGCAAACTTTTATGGGTCATGTTAGTTATGAAGCGAAATAGTTTGAATTTAAAAATAAATGATAATAGTGATGAATAAGTAACAGTTTGAATAGTAAAATGTTAATAGTTTGAATTTAAAAATAAAAAGAAATAAAACAATGTTATTTTGAAGAGTAATAAGCAACAAAAATTTACACGCAAAAAACACTTATTAGAAATGTATTTCCGTTAGTCTTTAAAAAAAATCGAAAAAAAAAAAAGAATCCCATTATCCTTTGCTAGCACCCCTTATTGGTTGAAATTGGAGAGTGTGATTTTTGCTGCAAAACAGTTGCTGGATAATATGAGTTATGCTTCAAAACGAGATTTTCAGCAATTTTTCTCACCCTTAACATGTTCATTATGGTCTAAGTCACGATTACAGTCCAATTAGCCTTAAAAAGACGAATACAGTTATATGAAAAAACTCAATACCTGAAAAAGTGGATAATGTGACTTTTTATTTTTCATCTACATCCTTCGAAATTGTTGTATGTTTAGAGTCTTTTTTTTAGTTTAGTTTAGTTTTATTGTTAATTTTGTTGCTTTTTCGATTGTTAATTTTTTACCACATGCCAAGCAGCGTCTGGAGGACATATTTTAGACTTGGCTTTTTAAAATAATTCCTTTGAAAGCATCTCGTGTACCATCCGCATTCTATATGCTAAAGTTGGAGGCAATCTGCTCACCTGTTTCAGCCGCAAAATGCTGCTTATAGAGGAAGTTAAAATACGATTATTCTAAAACAGAGGTTCCTAACCGGTGGGGCGTGCCTCCCTTGGGAGACGCAGAGCGTTTGTCGGGGGAGCGCAAGAAAAACAGGCAAAGAGCAAAAGATAATGCATGCTTTAAAAAATCATCTTATTTAGCCTTAATTTTACTTTAAAACATATATGTTTCCGCTTAAAATGTTTATTCAAACTTTACAAATAACATTATTTTGTAGAAAAGGAGTGCAAATGCTCATTGTTGAAGAATTAAAAAACTGTACGTATGCTGAGGAATATGAGAGTTGAGGTGGGGGAGGGGGGAAGAATGTTAAAACGTTGGGAACCGCTGTTCTAAAACATAATGTACAGAGATAATTTTTCAAATATTATAATAATAAATAAATAAACATCTTCCAAAGTTAGACAATCATTTTTTTTTTGGTTGTTGTTTTCTTTTTAAGTAGGTTCATTGCAGTGAAAGCTGGAGTTCGGGGAACTTAATTTTACTTTTTATCCTTTCAGAGGGTTAAAGTGCCCAGGAACCCATAAAAAAAAGTCATAAATGAAATTAAATTCCAGATGACAGTAGTTATAGTAGCCTGTTCTTGAATAAGTTTCTTTCTTGGAGGGACTGTGCAAAAAAGTGCGCAAAATGGAACTTTGGATTTCTAATAAGTGGGAAGGAGGGGGGGGGGGTGGAAGTAGAACTCCAGCATCCTGTGCGTCAGAGAAAGCTCCATAGGAGGTCAGACCCCATCACTTCAAGAGAGAGAGAGAGAGAGTAGAGGGATTGGGAAAAGAGACGGGGGATTGGAACATGTCATGGGCAGAGAGATTTCGGGGGTTGATGGACGGACAGACAGGCTACGAGAGCGCTCTTCCCACTCTTCCATGGTTTTTGACCACGCCCATTTCTTCCTTCCTCTGCCCATGACAGCCTGATCATTCATCCCTTCCCCCCTTACTACCACCACCACCACACACACTCCAAAAAATAAATAAAGAATTTGAAATCTCACTGCCGAAAGAAGCGCAGGTACGCTCATAGCTTATGTGTGCGAGTTTGACAAGGGGAAATTTCGAAGGACTTCATTCCTGCGAATGAAGTTGAAAATATGTATCCGAGGAAAAAATATCGAGATGTGAATAGGTTTTGCTTTCGGAACTTTTTCAGGAAAGGGCTGAGGTGTGTTCAAATATATGTTTGGTGATTTAAAATTTATTGGGCACAACATTAAGTAAAGCTTTTCCTCACCAGAAGTTTCATTGCAAATGGAAGTGATGACTGCAAAGTTCAATTCTTATTATTTAAGAAAAAAACATATTAAAATAAATAAATAAAAACTTTCTAATGAAAAATATCTTGTTCAACCAAGCTCTCACTTTGATTGTGCTGTTGTGATTATGTGTGATTACGGCAACGCTACACTAGGGCGATCTGCCAAGGGGGGGTGCCTTGGTAGGAGGACTTTCTAAGGGGTTCTAACGCGTATTCACGTTACATCTGGAGAAAACCTACCAAAACTCCAGACCGTTAGATCGACAGCCGCGCTTTTCTCACTTTGAAGCGACTTACATAGACTTATAACGGAGCTATGGGCACCACCATGACCGAGTGGATAAAGACACTGAACATGGTAGATGGCTGAAGTGTAGGTCCCGGATTTGGACCCATCAGGCGGCCATCGATCTAACGGACTGGGCGGAGTTTTGGGCGGGTTTTCCAGATGTAACGTGAATACAAGTTAGATTCTTTGAAAAGTCCTTCGCTCAGAGCACTCCTCCTTGGGCAGATAGCCCTCGTGTAGCATTGGATTAATACACAATACAGTACGAAGGAGCTATATTTAAGAGCTATATTCCTTACCAGAAGGTACATACCCCAATTGAGCTATATTCCTTACCAGAATCACTGTATTTGTCATCTGTGTCACCATCTGCCACTTGAAAATGAAAATTAAATGTAATTACTAAATGAAAGAAAGGCAAAAACGTATAAGAAAAAACATATTGATCGAATGCCGACTATCGGAAATTAAGTTAATTTGGAAGTAATAAGAGAAAAAATAAATAATCACTGAGTAATTTTTGAAGCAGCAGCTCTGCATCTCTGTTTCACTTGCATCAACTGACACGCTTTATCGCTGAAAATTCCCATTGGAACTTTTATACGATGTGCAATTAAAAGGGGGATTGAAGCCCTTTCAGTATCGGTATCTTTATGGAATAAGTCTCGCACGGAGGGGTTGCTTGCAATTTCAGTTGTTAGTTTATTGGTTATTCTACCATGTTTAGCAGATATTTTAGCCGTTAATAACCATCATTCGAATTACCTATCACGTAAAGAAAAAAAAAATCAAACGAACATAGTTTATAATTGGACGCTGTTTATAAATGGAACATTTCTGAATTATTTTTTTATATTATTTTAAATGACAAAACGTGTTTCAATACTTTAAAGTTGCTCCAGGGCGCATTTACCTTTTATACACTTGTTTGTCATTGTGAAAAACTCTGTTGATAATTTCGAGATCGTAGAAGTAAAAATTTTAGAAGAAAGAAATTCTCATAACTGACTTCGTTCCGAGGGAAAAACTTCGCAAAATAGAGGTTCGTTAACCCTTTAACGCGCAGTGTTCCCGCTCTGGGAACACGAAACTCTGACGTTTTGACTGTTGCCAGTCACGAAGAATAGATTTGATTTCTATAAAAATAGTTGCGGGTGACATAGCTACACGAGAATCCTTTACGAAAAATGGTCACGATTATTTTTAACAGCACTGACATCTGCTGAAAAATGGAAGAATGCGAGAACAGCTGGATAGATTGCCCAATGCTGAAAAAAGGGCAGCCGTTGCCATCGCTCGACTCAACTACCAGCAAGAGGGCGGACGATCGAAATGTTCATCGCGTGCCACAGATCTAGAGACCCTTTTTTGACGACAGCTGGCTTGCGCGCACAGCCAGCTGTCGTCAAAAAAGGGTCTCTAGATGTGTGGCACGCGATGAACGTTTCGATCGTCCGCCATCTTGCTGGTAGTTAAGTCGAGCGATGGCAACGGCTGCCCTTTTTTTCAGCATGGAAAAGGTTTGCACCTCAAAGGGTTAAATAAGGGTCCGACTGTATTTTATTTCTTATAATATATCATTCGATGATCAAGTGGAAACATTTATACACTCTAAAATACATTCACCTGAAATTCGAAATATCTCTGATCCCCTGCCAATGCCGAAAAATTAATTATAGAATCCTCTTCCTTAGAACGACATTTTCAATCTCATGTTCGCACTTCAGCTTTTCTCTCTTCTCCCCTAAATTAAATCCTACCCGTACTTATATTTTCCAACACTGCCAGTGCTAGAGGCCTATGGCACATCTGAACTCGTCCGAGAAAAAAAATTGGCGCATGGTGTACAAAAAATTGGCCACACCGAAATAATGTATTTAAGCAGAGATTTTTTTAAATCCATGAAATAATGTTGTGTAGTAGTTTTTCATTGTTTAATATTTTCGAGTTCAAGGTTCTGTGAAAATATACGTGATTATTGTTATCATTTTTAATTTTAAGTTGGAGTTTTATGGAGTTGGGATGGACGAATTTTTTTTATAATGCTTTTTTATTCTAAAATTAATTCATTGCACATTAAAAATATAAACAAAATTCATCAAGAAAAAAAAATTGTTAATATGAATTCTTAATATATTCTCTAAAAAAACAAGGCACAAAAGAAAATTACAGATGATAAATTCTTGACTCACCTCAACTGTCATATTTCATGTATCAGTTAACTTTGTCACCGTGTGTAATGTTTTATTGACGGCCTGACGCTTGTCAACATGAAAGGCGCTTTTATAGATATCAAAATATAAATATCTTTCGCAAGTGATGGGGGTGTTTTGTCCATTTTCGATATCACATTGGGACATATTTCTTAAACATTTTATTCGCGATCGTTCTTTTGTTTTGTTCTTTTCGGAGCATTTTGTAAGAAAAACTACTGATGAATTGTTCTGAAATTGTTTTGTTTCTCGTCAACAAACGTATAAAGATTTTTCGTCAAACAGGGAATCGTAATTTCATAAGATCCTAGTTCATGTACTTTTAATCCTATAACAATAAAGAGTGAAAAAAATATGAAACAAAAATAATACCCGTTGAATTGGTACAATATAGTATTTGTAATTTTAAAAAGTAAGAAAGAGAAATCATATCAATATCGAATCTAAAACATTTTCGTGATGAAATGCTGTTTATATGTTGTTTTTTTTAGTCTATTGTACCAGTAGCTTCATATTTGCATACGAGAAGGAAACAAATAACAGAAAGATAGCTGACCCAAGTTACAGACACCTTTCAACAAAATTAAACATAAAAAAATAATGTTAGATTTCCCAAACTTCTACCCTTAAAAGAAATTCGTTCCTTCTCGTATGCAAATTCGTTCCTTCTTGTTTCCTTCTCGTATGCAAATTCGTTCCTTCTACATTTCATCACGAAAATATTTTAGATTCGATATTGATATGATTGATGAGTATTTTAATGAAATATTACAATTTTAAACCATACTAATATTAAAAAGTATCTTTCAGTTCTATCCCCTTTATTCTTTATTATTGTTAATTTATATTTATTAATAATACTTTGAAACATATTAAATTAAAAAATACATATAAAAAAACAACATTATCGCTAGGATGCGTAGCCTGATTATGCGAAATGAATTTCTCCGCTTTATAGAAGAGCTTACTTGTGGAAGAGTATTCCTTTGCTCTCTAAACTTCATATTAAAGTTGAAAACAATTATGTTTTCCATTTGTCTGTCCATCTTTATGTGCCTTAGCTACCAAAAACATGCATGGACTGCAACAATTTTTTTCAAAATTTGATATACACTGGAAAATTTTGTATTTCTCTTATTTGCTTACTGTGCTGTAATTAATAGCTACAGCACATTTTAAATATACAGCACAGTTTTTTTTCTTATATTTTTAAAAGAACATTTTAAGCACAAAAATTAGTTTTACTGTGACTTAAATAAAAATGGCGCATGTGCCATTTTTAGTTCTTTTACTAGTTAGTGCACATGAAACATTACGGTCTACGGGCAAACATTCTGTTGAGGGCATGGTAACGACGTTAATTCCTTTCAAACGCACACACACACACACACACAAAAGTATTTATTACTGAGGTGTGATTTCATGCCCTTTCTAAGAAGAAGGTTTTCAACAATTTATACAGGGGATCACAAAACACTCTTAGATTTTGTTTGTTTGCTTTGTGTTATGGCAACCCTACGCAAGGGACTATGGTAGGGGAGTTTCTTTGAACAGAGACTTTAACGTGTGTTCATGTTACATCTGGAGAAAACTACTTAAAAATGGTAGACTGTCGAAGTGTGAAGGTCCCGAGTTCGGGTCCCATCGCGCGTCCGTCGACCTAACCGTTCGGAGTTTTCCGTGGTTTTCTCCGAAACTTAGTGTAAATAGGGGTTAGGATCCCTTAGAAAGACTCCCACGGAGGGCACCCCACCCATAGGTTTAGATCCCTCGTGAAGATAATTGGCCTTAATCCCAAAACTGTTTAAAACTCCAGACCGTTAGATCGACAACTGCGTGGTAGGCCCGAACGCGAATCCCTCACACTTCAGCCGTCTGTCAGGTTCAGTGCCTTATCCACTTGGTCATGGTGGGTAGGAGGCCAAACATTCTTAGAGAAAGGACTAAATAAGTTCTTTTGTGACGTTGCTGTCGTTGTTTCAACAATTCGTAATACAGAGAGAGCTTTAGTATGAATAAGATGAATGCGTTGGAAAGTGTTTTGCATGGTGCGTGCGTCTGCCATGGTTTGTCTTTCTTGTTCCAAATTAAACCTAATTCCAGCTTTAAGACTGATTTCATATGCATCCGAGCCATTGGTTATTCCACTGTGATCGTTTCTCTCATGATCAGACTGTCACGCAGACAATCCGACTTTTCTTGAAGAGAGACGGCCCGTTGGGGGGGAAAAAGTTTCTGTCTCTCGAATCGTCCAAGACATCCCCGAGAAGCCCCTGAGGTTCCCATTTAAGCTTTTCGGTCGCATCCTCCAATTAATCAGTATGTGCTGGAATACGATGCTCCAGGAAATAAGAATGAAGTCGGAGATCTATCCATCTCTCTTCCTTTCCTCCTTTTAAGAAGTTCTCCATGCATAAACATCTGTGGATGCATTCTCCCCCCGTTTTCCATTCTCGTCGATTTTCCCCCAAATTTGGACGGATTATCCCTACACCCGCGTCCACCTGAAATGCTGCGGAAATATAGCGAAGAGATGGAACGATGGGAACGCAGAAGATAATGCGGAGACGAGAGGGGGGGGGGAGCGGAGAGTGCCGGGGCTTCCACTCGAAATGGAACGAACGCGCCGGGGCTTTAATCACCGGGCCCGGAGATTCTTTTCGACGCGGGGGCCTCTGGTGTCAGGGGCCCATTATTTTGCCTTTATCTGGAGCGCACTAAGCCCCCCCGCACCCCACCCCCCTCTTAGAAGGCCCCAAGATAAGAGGAGAAAGTGCGCTTTGGTGTGAGGGGGAGGGTGGGCTTCCATTTCTCTCTTCCAAGTCCGAACGAAATTTTGTTCTTGGCAGGGGCGCGAGGAAAAGTTCCTTCCTACTCTTTCCTGCAGAGCTGTTAGAGTTCGGTCTTTTAGCCTTAGGGGTGCCCGGGGGCTTTTCGAGGTCTCCTTCCTCTCTGATGATGATGGTGGTGATCATGATGGTGATGGTGATGATGATGATGGCACATTTTCTCTCTTTGGTCTGTGTGTGTCATTGTGATGGGGATATGAAGTTAGCCCAAGTGTGTCTGAGGGCGAAGGCATCCTCTCATGAAGGTCTTGTGTCCGTGCGCGAGAGTACCTATTCGTAAGAACCAGAATGGACTGGACAAGTCGCATTGCAAAAGCAGGAACCGGCGAGAGTTTGGCATGGAATGCCCATCAGCTAAATGTAAGATTAACAAAGCTAGCATTTTGATTTGGCTAGCTTGCGTGAAAGAAATGATTTTTTTCATACCACAAAATCGGTGTTCTCTGAGGTAGAAACAAACGTGTCTTGTTTTGGAAAGTGCGTCGCCCACCAATGGCCGATTGGATAAGACACCGAACGTTGGTAGATGGCAGAAGTGAGAAGGTTCCGCGTTCTGGCACCTCGTTCTGGTCAGTTTCCCTCAGATGTAAAGCGAAAACGCAATAGTGCCTCTTAAAAAGTCCTCCGTACAAGGCACCCCCCCGTAGCCAAATGCCTCTTGTGCAGGCTTGTTCTAACACAAAAAAAAACTTTAAGAGTGTTTTTTGAGCGTCTGTATAAAAGCTCCTACAATCTCCTCTGCCCAAGGCATCCCCTCCTCAGGTAGATAGTCCTCGGGTAGCTTTACCTTCATCATAAAAATTGGGAAAGATTTGATGGCCATCTGGTGTACGACAGCTGTGATCGAATAATTCGTTTTACATGTTTAGCACCAAATATTCACTTTTTCGGAGGTAAATTTAAACTGTATATAGCTTGCAACTCTGTTTGGGCGATAAATACGACAAGGGTATGTTTCTTGTATAGAGTGGTGTGTAGCCATTATTGTCATTTCACTGGAATGGGAGATTCAAAATAAGTTCTTATAAATAGCACTTTGTGGGAAGAAATGAAAATATGGTTGAATGAAATGCTTAAATAAGTTGTTCTATTTCAAAACTATATACATACAGTCTATGTCTCTATTAGTACATACGAGTACAATATATAATCCGGCTCAAAATTAGGTTCTTACCGTTTTCCCAGCTTTTCCTGCTTTGACAACCAATCAAAGCAGTTAAAAGATTTTTGAAGCGTTCCTGAAAATGTTAAAAATTCATTGGGTATTTCTTCAAACCTTAAGAGAATCTTTAGAATCTTCAAATCAAAGACTTTGCTTTCAAAAATCAAAACCTTATGGCATTTTCTTCATGTGTATGCTTCTTAATTTCTTTTTCGATAAAAATGTTATTTTTCTTTCCTATAAGTTATGTTAAATGTTATGTTCTTCTATTAATAAATTAAAAGTTTTTAGTACTTTGTGCTCCATGCATATTTTGTTCATTTTGTACGTAGCACAAAACTGTACATTTATTTAGTACCTTTTTTTTTCCTTCATAAGAAAAGTTAAACAGAAAAATATACGCAGGAAGAACTATTTTATTAAATCAAGTTAAAATTTTATTGGCTCTATTTTTAAATAAATAATTTGGTTAAATAAAAAAACCATTTTGTTGAAGAAACGAATATTTTCTTGGATTAACATGCGCTGAGCTGTTTCTGTTTCTGTAGGAAGACATCTTCATTCCAAACCTTAGGCTGTTGTTCATTATTAGAGAGAGGGCAAAGAACTATACACGTCATGTCACTCTTAAATATCGATAAAAGAAAAGTGTTTAAGCAAAGTAATCGGTAAAAGCACCGTCTTAAAGTATTGCATAATATTGTATGTTCTTTTTTTCTGAATATTTCTTTACTGTTGTGAGTTCACCTTTCATAAACATGCATAGCTCCACTGTAGTAAAAGTATTTTGAAGAATTTCAAGCAACATTATTTTTTGAAATTTCAATCCTGGAGGACGAGTATGGTTCTTTGATAAAATAAAGTTGTTGCTTTTTTTTCAAACTTTCTGAGGCTGAAAAATTCACCCCAGTTTGTTTAGTTTTCATTGCAATATACCTAACAAATATTTAAATTATAAAAAACTTACATATTTAAATATTTTTCTGCTTCTAAGCTCGGGTGCTTATTCGAGAGCTTATTCTCTACAATTAAAGTTACTCTTATCCCAAATTATTTTATTTATTTAGTGTTTATACTGCTAAACTCAGTAGCAGAACACCTCGCGTAGAGGACAAAGCCTGCATTGTCCAGCCACTCTTTCTTGACCGTGGACGCTGGGGTGCAAAAGCATATACCCCGTTTATTTAGTCAATCTGATGGTGGCTCCTAATGCTTAGTTCCCCAAGCAAGCTTGGTCTTCATTTTATCGACCCATTTAAGGGATGGAAGACTGAGTATTTATACTGCTTGAAGTAAACAGCACCAACAAATTTTTTTCAATTAAAAATGAAGCTCCTTTGTTTTCATTTTTTAAACAGTGACCTGATAGCTCCCAACTTTAGACACGCAACCATGTCTTCGGTGTTGTGTTAAAAAGAAACTCTAAATAACTGGGTGCAACAACAAAGATTCTCCCTCTTGTCCACACAGCGTTGCTCCCTTGTATTGGTAATGGAACATTTTGGAAGCAATTTTGGGAAGCATCACATAAAATCCCCCCCCCCTCTCTCTCTCTCTTTTACCCGTGAATTTACCGTGCAGTGAAAACAACTTTATACAGTCGAACCTCGTTAAGACGAAAACGCTTAACACGAAATTTCTCTTTGATGAAGGAAAACATTTCCATAATCTTACCTTTCGCCGTTCTATCGGTTAATACGAATTTCAGTTAACCCGAGAACAATTTTACTACCCTTCAACTTCGTCTTAACGAGGCTCGACTGTAGCCACCCAGGTAGTATAGTGGCTTAAGAACCATTCTATCACGCCTTGGATACGGGTTCGAATCCCGGCTTGAGCATGGATGTTAACTCGTCCGTCCCTTCATAGGGGGTAGTGCAGGCCGCCCACCGGGTGCCCCCCTCATAAAATGGTCACAATGCCTACGGACAGTTTTAGCGGACAATACCTAATCGGCAAGTGCCCGCCCGTTGAAAAAAAAATAAATAAGGTTCACAACTGTATATTTCTTCTTTTTTTGTTCTTTTCCAAGGAACTCGGTCCACGTCGAAAGAACGTAAGACAGGCGACTTCGGTTTTCGAGAGTGTCCCTGGAAAGTCCACGGGAACGATATACAACCCCGTGCACACAAATTACGGCACGGATCTATAGCTGTCGTGCGGTGGTGGTGGTGAAATCTATTCGGGATTGGGTCTATCCGGTGCTGCTGCGCTTTTAGTAGTAGTAGAGGCAGAGAGAGAGAGAGCACACGGCCTCTGAACGTAATGACCTGTGAACGTGTGTGCGGTTATGTATGAGAGAGATCGGGGTGGGGGGCAGTAGTGGACTGGAGATCTATTTGTATTCTGCAGTAGTTGGAGGGAGGATTAAGTATTCGTTAGCCATGTGTACATGCGTAGAGTGTGCGGAGCCATACACGAATGTACGCAATGCGGCAGAGAGAGAATTCGATTCAGAGCCCGAAACGAAGTCCCCGCTGCTCCGTGTTGTATACAGAGGAACTCTCTATATAATAACTGGGTTTGAAATGCATTTCAAAGCAGCTGCTGCCTGCTCCCCTTCAGAATGGAAGCACATAGGAGTTGAGAGAAACTTTAGCGTGCTAGGATTTGTGTGCACGCACATTCAAAGGATCGGAAGGGACAGAGAACGAGACTATTCAATGGGGGATGTCTTTCATTCGAATGGAATGATGTTGGGTGGTGTTGTGTATTAAGCCTTTGAGGCGCAACCCTTTCCCAATGCTGAAAAAAGGGCAGCCGTTGCCATCGCTCGACTTAACTACCAGCAAGATGGCGGACGATCGAAACGTTCATTGCGTGCCACAGATCTAGAGATCCTTTTCTGACGACGTCAAAAAGGCATTGCGCCTCAAAGGGTTAAGGCAAAGCTACTCGGGGGCTATCTGACTAAGGAAAGGGGTTCCATGGACGGAGGACTTTTTAAGGTGTTCTAAAGCGTATTTCCGTAACATCTGGAGAAAACCACCTAAAACTTCCTGAACGTTAGACCGACGGAAGCGTGATAGGCCCGAGACCGAGACCTTCCCCCTTCAGCCACCAACCATGTTCAAGAGTCTATATCCAATCGGCCATGGTTGGGCCCAAATAATGCTGTAAAGGGAAAACGTTTTGGAGGGGAAATTCCAGTCTTTAAAAGTCAGATATCGATTTTGTAATGGCCTGCTTTTTACAGGTCAAGCTTTAGGTAAAATTAAACAAGTGTTTTCATTACGGGCAGCATCTGCAAGAAGCCTTTGAAAACCCACATTGGGACTAGACTATTCTCCAGTCCATCATTTCTAAATCGTAATTGAAATCTACGCCACTTTAACGGCAGGAGCTTATTATTAGTTGCACTACAATCTGAATAAGGTCAACAACTACTGACTCAAAATTACGTTACAGGTAAAATAATTCTGCAAATTCTCACATTCCGTTTGCAGTACGAATACCCCGTCACTAAATCATTTCTTTACAACAATATCAGGTTTGTGTGATGAGTCTCTTAAGACCTGCTTTTAACCCATCGTTGAAAACTTCACTTTTGTTTTTCTTATGAGAAAGAAAATGGGCTAAATTCTGGAACCCTTCAGAAGTTCTTGCAGCCAGCAAGAGAACTTTTACGAAAACTTTGATTTAATGTACACGTTCTCTCAGTGGCCGATACAGGGGAAGGGTAGGGAGGCTTCAGCCACCAACCCCGCCCCCCCCCCAAAAAAAAAGATATTTAGACGCATATCTTATACGTAATATTTTGACACATTGTATACTTTGTTTAACGGTGTAGTTCAAAATACCATGTGTTTTTGGCACATAAATACAAATAAACTAATCATGCCCTTCACTTCAAAATTTTTAGAATGCTTCTTGACAAGCTATACTATACACTGCAATAAGCGACAAACCCGTATCCATTGCGAAACTTTCAGAAAAAAATTCTTAAAAATCGAAAATTTAGTAGGATGTGTCACTTTTCGAAAGCTTTTGTCGTGCAATTCTATGTTAAAGAATTTTTTTCTGAAATTTTTATAAAAAGCACCGCTGTTTCATTTATTACAGCAGCTAATACAGCTTATAAAGAATTATCCTGAATTTTTTCGAGTCCCTGGGACAATTGGTTTATTTTGATTGGTGTACCTAGATCTTGAGGGAGATTTGTTACTTCGAACTACTCCCTTAAGTAGAATGAACTTTTTTTATAACTCAGCCCTTCCCAAAAATATTTACATGGTTTTAGCGTAACAATTCATTCGGCCAAATAATTTATTAAAAAATTAACACCCCCCCCCACACACAACCAAAAAACACTCCCTATCCGCCATTGCGCTGTCTCTCTCTCTATATATATATATGGTGGTCTTTGCTGTGCCTAGATTCGAATTCTAATCCTACTTTGGTCTAGAACAGAGGTTCCAAACTTTTTTTCCTTGTAGACCACTTTCGAAATTTTACTGTTTTCGGTGGACCCCCTCCTGCTACATTTCTACCATATTCCCGAATCTAGTCAAAAAATGTGAATGAATCCCATTTTTTTTTTCACGCCAACTTAGACCCCTAAGGGTCCACCTGGACCACTTTGGGAATCACTGGTCTAGAATATGAATGTTTATTTCAGAGCTCTATGTCTATTCAGGGAATGTCTATATAGGATGGTATTTATATAGAAAATTGAATTGCGACCATTTCATTGCAACTAAACCTGTTACTCTATTTTTCACGCTATCTCTTTCTGTGTTCGAAGGGGGCTCGAGTCCCTTTAGTATCCTTCGGCGAAGTGACAATACCTCTGAGTAAGAAGAAAATGAGCCGTATCTGCAGTTAGAATGTTTTTAATTTTTTTTTCCTTCTTTCTTTTCATTCTCGAAATTGTATCTCGAGTTGCCTCGAGTCGTGTATAAGCTATCTCACCGTACCATATGCTTAGCTCGGTATGGGAGGACGAGGGGCGTATCTTATTACGGCAGTTACCCTTGGAAAGGCAAGGCAAGGAAAAGAAAAAAAAGTTGCCCTGGCTCTGATCGTGATACAAAATGTCGCATCGTCTTCGTCCAGTGTTTTTTTTTTCCCCTTCGGTCCAAGGATAAGCATCGATCAGAAAGTGCGGGGGGACGTGTGGGGCGGCCGTAATTGCGATGTGCCGGCCTTTTCCTGCTTTTCCCCCACCACCCACTCTCCTTTCCTTTACCCTCCTTTAATGACGGGGCCCGAAAATTCTGCTTGCATCCCTTCTTTTTTTTTTTTTTTTCACCCCTCGTGGGCAATTCCAACGCCCCTGCTTCTGCTGAAATTGCTTCCTAGCGCAGTTTTTTTTTCTGGTTCCCCCTCTCCTCTCCTCTCTCTCTCTCCTTCTTTCCCTTCTCTTTTTCTCTTCAGTTTTTTTTTTTTTTTTTTTTTCGAACGTTCCATTTTTTCCGTTCTCTCTTGTGCGATGTTCTCTTTTCGTTCCTCGATGCTGCTGACCCGATGAATTAAGAGCGGTGTAAGGGGGGAAGTAAGGGAGGGGGTAATACGGAAGAACAGCCGTATATATATATATATATATATATATATATATATATATATATATATATATATATATATATATATACATAAAATGCTGTGTTCGAAAATTCGTTGGAAAAGGGGAAAGGAGGGGGACAAGGGTTTGCCAACGTTGAAGGAGGCCATTGTTTGGATGGTGTACAAGCAAGCAATGGCGTGGTGGTGGTGGGGTTGGTGGCATACCCAAAGAAAAATCGAATTTCCTAAACCCTCTCTCCACTCTCCGGTTTCTAGAAACTGGAACACAGTCTGGAACAGATTTCGGTTATGTTCCGTATCAACACCCATTCAGATAGAAACAAAGCGTACGAGAGAAAGAACTAGAATCAATATTCCTAATACTGAGTGAGATGAGCTGGATTGTCTAGCCCGGAATGATTTCTCTCTCTGCTTTTTTTACTCCACGTCCCGTTAAATAAGCTTCAGTTTCAGAGCGAAGTTTTGGCGTAACATTGGGTCGTATAGTAACTGAATACGATTTTTTTTGAATATGTTTCTCTGTACAAAAAAAAAAAAAAAAAAAAAAAAAAAATTCAAAATCTGATTTTTTATGTGTACATTGATGGCTTTTAGGATGACTGGGAGAAGTCTTGTTTTCTCAAGCGTTTTCTTGTACTTCTGGGCCATTCGGAATTTAAAAGCCTCTTTGAACTTGCTTTTAAAGTGAAATTATACACTGTTAAAACAACAAAATTTTTATTTCAAGCCATTCTGGCGATTGGGTCATCACCTTATGGACACTGAACCAACTCAGGTCGAGAGAGATGCATTCAAATTACATCCATTTATAAAAAATTTCACATTAAAAATTATCGTATAATAATAGACATTCGTTTCATTTTTGAACATTATTTAAAAATAGAAAGCCGGCACTCGTGTATTCATTTGTGTTGGAGAAGGAGAAATAAATGCTTTTGTGGTTGAAAATTATTAGAAGCGTTCTTTTAACTTGAAGCAGGTCGAGAACACAACTTGCTACCTTCCTTTTATTTTTATATGTCAAAGTATTTGTCAGTTTTGTGTATTTTGTGTTTCAGGTAAACCTGGACGAGGGGCATCTGCCTCTGGCATGGGAAGATCCTTGGGTGGAGTCCTTTTTAAAAAGGATTCTAAAGCGTATTCACGTTACATCTAGAGAAAACCGCCCAAAACTGCAGACTGTTAGATCGACAGTCGCTCAATAGGCCCGAACCTCCACACTTCAGCCATCTACCATGTTCAGTGTCCTGTCCACTCGGCCATGGTGGGGCTTTAAATGTTATAGAAACACAGACAACTCTTTATCAGGTTTAAATGTAGCTTTGTAATAGAAATTTTTCTTTTTCGTTGTATTAAATGATTGCTAGATTTTATTGTAAGATCTGCCGCAGGAACGCCATCAGTTGCACAAGTAAAAGCATTGTTGAAGGACTCAGTAAATAATAATTTGTAAACAAACCTTGAAGACAGTGTAAGGAAATCGCAAGCGTTCTTGGAATCGCAAAATATGCCTGCATTAAAAGCGTATATTCTTTTCTCGTGATTCTCTTGGGCATTTTTTTTTATTTTTTGTAACTCACTCGTTCATTCCTAAAATCCTCTCCTTTTTCTCTTTATCAAACAAGCCCGAGGTAAGAAATGTTTGTTTTCCAGAGAAAGGATCGCGTCTGTTGACTTTTAAAATATTTAATGAACTACGCGACATAGATATTTTTATGAAAGAAGGCGTTTCATCATGCGAACTATAAAACGCACGAAATCCAGGAAAAACTACTTTCTATTTAATCTTTTGCTTTCAGTTTAATGTTCAGAGTACATATAAATTCAGACGCTCTTTAATTCAAGAATTTTACTATCGGATCTGAAAATGCAAGCGTGATCATAGATCTTTTTAAATGTAATATAACTGGTAAAAATAATTAATGTTATAAATCTTCGATTAAATCTTCTGTTATAAATCATCAATTTCGTCAGTCGTGTAAAATGGGAGATATATTGCATGTTTTGTAATACAGAAGTTTATTCCAATGCACTGAGACACATATTTTGCTGTCCGCTTAAACGCTCGGTTTTACTAACTTGATACACTTTGTTCTACCAGACAACGAATATGAACAGCGGTTTTAATATTTTTCTTCAAGAAATACGTTTTTCAGTATAACATTGTGATATTTTAACAGGCATTCATAAATCCAAGCGCATTAAACGGCAGAACCATTCATATGATAATAAAGCTTTTCGTAGTATTCTTGCTGTTAAAACTGGTGTGAAAAGCGTATGATTTACTTATTTATTTATTTTATTTTCGAGTTTATCAAATCTATAGTTCTTAAGCTTCTGCCATTTATATTTAGACATTTATATAATAATGAAGTGTTCCGTAGTAATTTCTTGCGTTTAAATCGGATGCTAAACGCATGCTTTATTTATATACTTTGCTTATTAATTTATGCCATATACAGTATTTAAGATTGATTTATAAACAAATGTAACAGTTAGACTGAGTTTTTATCGCTGATAACTTTCTGGTTTCTAGCTTTTACTTTTTGCCGAGATGCGAAAACTCATCTGTTCGCTTCGCTGCAAGTGAACAGCTGTAAAGGAGAAACGGTTTTACAGGCAGAGAAACGCTGAGGTGAGTGGGAACATAGCGTGGATGCGGATAACTTGAATATAATTCTGTTGTTTATCGACCCAATATTATCAGCATAGGGTCGCCTCTAAGTCCTGGCCTTTTTTTAAGTGAAAATTTTGCATGAAAAATAAAATATTTTGTTAATACGTTTTATGTCATTCAAATATTGTGCTCTACAAAATAGTGTTTGTTTTTTGGTGCGCCGATGTACTTTTAGTTATTTTCAGGTCATTAAAATGACGACAAATTAAGAAAAAAAAAAGCATTCTCGACATATACATCTTCTGCTTTTTACGCTTAACAAAGGTGCCTCAGAAGCTGCTCGAGAAATTTGTGAAATGTATGACGAAAAACCAATGCTTCTTAGGACGGCTCAAAATTGCTTTCGGCTCCTTTTTTTTTACCCGACTTGACACTTCATTTCAATGACCTGAAATGAATAAGAACTGTATAAGCACGAACATAAGAAGCATTTCCAGAGCATTTGGTTTTTTAAGTCAAATTTTTTCACTTTAAAAAAGGGCAGAATTTATGGGTCAATTCAATACATAGTTTGCACCGCCCAGGTGTTGTTGTGGCTAAAAAATGACTCTATTAAGACTTGGGTCCGGTTTCTATTCCCGGATAGGGCTTAGGTGTTCTCTTCTTAGGTGATAATGTGTTGGCTGCCCAATGGGTGTACCCATAATACAATGGCTAATTTATTCTGGCCTTAGTAGCGAATGATTAATGAACCATTCGAAAAAAAAAAGAAAAAAAAGATAGAGTGAGATTTGCAACATAGTTTTACATCTTCACGGCGACATGCTTGACAGTACAAGAGGAACTCATGAAATAAGGCTTGTAGAGCGACAAAGTCAGTACTTGGGTCTATTTAATTTAACGACTAGTACTATTAAACTACTTTATGCAAAATGAAATAGTACTGTATAAATAAATGCATTGAATACATGCTTTTACGTTTTTTATGCATGACTGGCTTTGCCTAAACGAATAATTGCATCCATGAATTTCTCTTGAGCACAGAAATGAGGGGCTATTGTGGTAAATGAACTAATTTTTACAAAAGGTTATTTATTTACTAAATCGGATTGGTTTTATATTGCAATTAATACATTTAAAAAGTATTTTAAATTACGCTTGATTAAATTAATTAATAATTTTTACTTTTACATTTTAGGATATTATCTATTATCAATAAATTAGATTTTTTCAATAAAATAAAAATTAGTTTACAAAAAATTCTATTGACTGCAAACATTATCTATTTAAATAAAAATTTATTTTGATATTTTTTTAAATAGAAAGCTATATTAAGTTGTCTAATCAGTATTCAATCTTAATCAAAACGACAACATTGGACTAAAATAACATGAAGAAATTATAATTCAAGGATCCTACTGCCTAATAATTGAATTTTTCAGCCAAGGTAAATTTTTAAATTATTGTAAAAAATATTTTATGAGTGTTTGTAGTTATTTAATTTTTTTTCTTCCTCCCAAATCTATAGCATTTATACACACAAGCCGCTTTTTCTCTTACGGTTGATGTACCACATCTTTGAAAATTTTGAAGAACGGATATGAACGCTGGTAATCCTTTGCCTAGATCCTCATTTATGGATTTGGCAGTTAGCCGTCAGTTTTTCAGTATGTGTTATCGCGAAACATTCTCAGGCTGAGCAAGGTTGAATCATCCACTGAGTTGGTCGTAAAAGGAAGATGGAGCTTGTTTGGGGACTAAACAGTGGGAGTTCCGCGTCAATATGAGCATCTAAATGCAGCATATGCTCCGAAACCCAAGAGTCCAAGGACACAACCCAAGGTCACCCCACGTGGGCTGTTGTGCCAATGATTTATTTATTTATTTTAATCTCGAATCAAACAGTTTTGTGTGCATTTCATTATACATTTTAGTAGTCATCGTCAGTGAAATTTTTTAAGCCAAGCCTCCTACTAAGCCCTGCAGCAGGAATGAGCCATTGATTACTTCCCTACGCGACAAGTAAGTGGTTGTTTTGGTGTATGGGAGCTTTGTATTATAAACACCAATACAAATTTAAAAACAAAAATCGTATTCTTTTTTGTAATTTAAAAAACCTTAATTATATATATATATATTATTATACATACTTAGTCAATAATAATAATCATTATATTTTTTAAACAATATGTTATATTTAATTTTGCTATAATATTTATTTTATTCAATCTTTTAAATTTATTATTATTCAATATATATTTATTATATTAATATACCTGGATATTCTTAAAATTTAATAATATTACCTATTAGTATTTGGCAACTCCTAAACTTTCTTCTTTCCACTTTTACACATTTATTTAGTGGCAACACCATTTTTCACTTTTTACAATTCTTAGCATTGGCAACACATATCAACTGTTCAAAATAAATTTCCATGTGCTCAAGGTTTGGTATGTAAAATTATCTTTCTAATTTTTGTTATCTTTTTGATTTCTTCTTTCCTTTATATAGTAGGGTAGGGCCCAGATGTGTGGAGTTAATATCTCTTCTGATATGCCACACAACCGAAACCCTACTATTTGGTTTACTGTAAATTATAATCCACTGTTTGTGGTCCCTGAAGATGGTGACAGTGGTTATAATTTTCGTTCCATTATACTATCACAATAATTCTTGCACTTTATTTGGATTCAAAATCTGGTTTCTAATTCTTGATAATAGCTGTTACTTTTATGCGAGATATGTCTTATTTGTAGTATGTTTTGTGTTTTACTTGTTAGTTATATATATATATATATATATATATATATAATTATTTAGTAAATATAAGAAGAAAGCCCCCCAGGCCAGCCAATTTTGTTATATAAATAAAGCATAAAATGCATTTTATGCTTTATTTATATAACAACAATGGCTGGCCTGGGGGGCTTTCTTCTTATATTTACTAAATAATATTATGCACATGTTTTCTTTTAAGCAGCTTCAATAAGCGCTATGTAACGTGTGTAACCACTGTATTTTTTTTTACTTTTGCATAAGATTTGATTATATATATATATATATATATATATATATATATAGTAAGAAACCAGAGAGAATAAGAAAAGAACTAGGGTGCGGGGAGGTTTAGAAAAAATTAATTAATTAATACTAATTAATTAAATAAAGTAAAATATTAATATGAGCAAAAAGTATAAAAACAGAATAGTAATAATGACTTAATAAAAAACAGAACTAGAACAATCAAAGAACAAAGACATTAACAACTTTTTTTTTTAGCTCAGGAAGTGTGGTTCTTTTTGTGCCACTCTAAACGATTGTACTCGATAAATACCTTTTTTTATTATTATTTTACGAAGTTTTAAATTATTTTTACCTTTTAACTCCAGGTTTTGCTGAGTTTTCTTGTTAAGCTGAGTTTTCTTGTTAAGTAGTAAGCTTAATTATTTTTTTTCCAATTCTTAACTAATCTGTCGCATACATGGCCACTAGTATTTTTGCTTGTTTATACAAAATTATGCAAGTTTTAGGGTTGTTTTGACAGAATGCAACAGCAGCATTTGTGACAATTTCTTAGTTGTTTCTACCCCGACGCAAAAGTACCTCAGCAACATGTTTCTTTGCTTCGCGGCGGGAGAAGCACTCTAAAGGAGAAACAGTTTTACAGGCATAGAAACGCAGTAGTGATGTGCCCTACCTTTAAAAAGCTGGATAATGGGATTGTTACTTTCCTACATCTACGGACACTATTAGTATTCTGTATTTTCCGAGTATATTAACTCAAAGTAATATTTTTCAGTGCAAGGTACCTCACTAAACTTTTTGAGGTCGATATAAAACCTTAGATTATAACCATGGAATGAAAGACCTATATATATATAAAAAAGAAGTTAAAATAAAAGTAAGCTCTTTTATTTAAAATTTTGTATAGATTAGCCATTGAAATCACATATTAGCTCTTATTAGCCCCACCCAAGACGTCGAATTTTTGTATAGGGGGATAAAAAGGCTATACATACATCTGAGGTTTTAAACTCTTTTAGAATTCGATTTTTAAAAATTTTATTATTATTATTATTATTTACAATATTGTATTGCTAGCTAAAATACATATCATCCGAAGTTTCGGCTCAACTGGAGCCTCGAAAGTCAGCTAAAAACATATTTTATATTAGTCATTGCAGCAGCTTTCGTGGGGTTCCAATATTCAGGAGATACTTCTCTTCCGCTTGGGATTGAATTTGAAATTAATCTCTAAAATAGTAGGTCTCTCATATACATACATCTTCATGCACGTCCATAGTCTACAATGTGTTGAATGTCTTTTTGCGAGCTCAATACTACTCACAGTATCAACACAATTTTCAGTATTATTGCAATGACATAGTTTCTTGGTATGGCTACTTAATTTTCAGGTTAACTGGAAATTCCGAAGTTTGAAAAAAATTAATTACAATACCTGACCCTGACATAACATCCAGACATGTATTACATATAACTGTAAGTCAAATAAAAAAAGTTCAAAAATCATTATTTTTCCAGTTAAGAAAGGACTTAATCCCAATTTTATTATTATTATTTTTTTCGACTCTAAATAACTGAATGGCATGCGAAACAAGATGATTTAACCCTTGCACACCCTGCGTCTGCAACTGAGGACACAAAAATTACCTATATTATCTTACAGGATGGATGTCCTAATTTTTGTATGTCAGGAAAAATGAATTTCCGTAGAACATTCAATGGACCAAGATTATTATTTTATTTTTTTTAATTGCATATTTTATATCTATTATCAAAAGAAGAATAATTTAATTCAAAAAGAAATTATTTAATCAGGTTTGAAAGGATTAATGAGCGTTTACACAAATTCAGCATTAGATATCACATAAATTATTTTTTTTTTAATGCATGAATTGCTCACTTTCGTCAGAATTATCGATCCAAGAATTGAACGCATGGTGAATTTCGAAAACAGAAAGCTCTTACAGTGAGATATTCATTTTTTTTTATTTCAATTTTAGATATTTTAGATTTTAACCACCATTTTTATGCATTGCCAGTATGATTTAATCACAGTGAGTGCTGCAATAGGCGTTTATTAACTATATATACGTAAGTTTAGCTATTTTATATTATATATATATATATATATATATATGTATTACTTGGTTACTATTTCAATGTGTAACTTCCATTTATGTCGTAACAAGATATATATTCAGTTAGGGGGACTCACGAAACATATCGTAAGTATATTAAATAGTAAAATATTAGTTAAATAATACTAAAATATCAATTAAATTGTAAAATATAGTACCAAAATATACGCTAAATACTTTTTTTTATTGCGAACATATAAAAGTAATGTGTAATAAGAAACCATTGGTTATTCCGAGTTGGTTGAAACCATAGTTAATTTTGCATATTAATGATTATTGTGATTAAAATTAACTAGTAAAAGCTAGGTTGCCTTACTCATTTTAATAATTCGTAATCCATCATGTAAAGATACGTAGTAAATTGTCTGAAAAGAAACCGATTTTATTTTCTTGTTTCTAAGGATATGAATGTGGATATGATGTTTTCTTAGAATGTCCGTAGATACTGAAGTACGACCTACTGGAGATGAGACGGGCATCAGATCGGAACTGTATCCGATGCGGGTTCGAGCTGACTCGGAATCATCATGCAAACATGTTCATTCGTTAAGTACACTAATAAGCATATTAAAAAAGTTTGACCGTTTTAGTAATGACGTTTTTCTGAGTCGTATTTTATTACTTGCAGAATTTTTAGATATTTTTTTAACTTCAACATGTGTTCAGCAATCAGCTGATTTTGTTTATCGTGATATTAACTAATCTGGTCAGCTGCACATTCTTGTTAGTTACAAATCAATTTTCTGTTAACAAATAAAATAATAATGTGTGTGAACCGGTGACTTTTATATCTTTTATTTATTTTTTTCCTCAAAAAAGTGTTGGACGTGGGTTTGAGCCCTCAGAATAATCGACTTAAGGCATGCACTGTACACGAGTTGATATCTGGCACCTTGCTCCTGCTCCCCTAAATGTTTCTAAAGATTTTGCTGGTAGTGAAGGAATTTTCACTCGCTGAGAATCAGCTAGCATCTTTGAAGAAGTAGTGTTATGCGAAGACAGTGATCTTATTTTATAGGAAAGCACGCACGCATTTGTTGAACCGAATCGAGCCAAGGAGTTATTTACGTGTTTGCAACGTAAAAGAAGAGATCGAGCAGGCATTTTTTTTTTTTTTTTTTTTTTTTTTTTTTTGAGCTTTAGTTTCTTTTCAAAGATTTTTGTGAGCAGAATCGCCACAGAGAGTATCGAGCTTATTTTCCAGTGCAGAAGACCTTGAGTTCCATTGGGAGGGGGGGGGGGTGTCTTTGGGCGTTCAAAATGGCTTTCGGCTTGCATGCAGTAGTAAACCCATCGATTTGTTCCTCGAACCGTGATTTTTCTTTCGCATTGATCCACGACCCTGAGAGGGACAGGGAAAGAGGGGGTAGGGAAAAGACAGGCCTACACTTCCTCACAAAGAAATCCCTAACGTCCTAAAGCCCCAAATTTGCAGACTTCCGTGCGACTTGCGTCATCCGTGAATCCTTAATCTCATTCCTTCTTTCTTATCTCTTTTGCGCGTGGTGGCTCCCCCTGGCGATGCGAGAGGCGGTTGAAAGGTCAGGCGGCAATTTCTCTCTACCAACCCCCCGCCGTCCGCACCACCACCCCACCTACTCCTTTCACTCTCTCTCGCACAGTCTTTGAAGAGCCTTTCCCTTCTACTCTCCCTCGCTCCGTAGTTTGGGAAAGCACAAGGAATGGGGGGAGGGGAGGGCCGGTTGTTCAATGGAAATGTGCTGTAGAACGTTTCGAAGTGACGGTGGTGGTGGTGGTGGTGGTAGAAGGGGGTAAATGCAGCGACACCTGACATTTCTCCTGCACGCATCACTTGGAGAACGCGAAAGTATCGGGGGGGGGGAGGTAGGATATGGAATGAATGGGTCAGTTTTGGATGACAAGAAAGGGGGTCATAGTCAAAGTGCAGTAACAGACTGCGAAAATTTAACCCCATGTGCTTCTAGTAGATGCCATTTTTGCAAGTTCGGTCACCTCCTGTGAGACATTCCATCTGAAATCTTAACACTTTGGGGCGCAACCCTTTCCCAATGTTGAAAAAAGGGCAGCCGTTGCCATCGTTCAACTTAACTACCAGCAAGATGGAGGACGATCGAACGTTCATCGCGTGCCACAGATCTAGAGATTCTTTTTTGACGTGCCCGGCACAGCCAGCTGCGTCAAAAAAGGGTCTCTAGATCTGTGGCACGCGATGAACGTTTCGATCGTCCGCCATCTTGCTGGTAGTTAAGTCGAACGATGGCAACGGCTGCCCTTTTTTCAGCATCGGGCAATCTATCCAACTGTTCTCGCATTCTTCCATTAGCTATGGGAGCTATGTCACCCGTAACTATTTTTATAGAAATCAAATCTATTCTTCGTGACTGGCAACAGTCAAAACGTCACAGTTTGGTGTTTCCAGAGCGGGAACACAGCGCGTCAGGGGCGTAGCCAAGGGGGGGGGGTTAGGGCGATCATAACCCCCCATGAGGATTTTTTGCCATACAAAATGTATATTCTTCACTCCTTTATCACACACATGTATGCATATATGTGAGTTGTAGTAGTCGTAACACCCCCCATGAAAAATTTCTGGCTACGCCCCTGCTGCGCGTTAAAGGGTTAATAGGTAAAACCTAAGTTTGATAACAATTTATCTTATTGCTAAACATTTCTTTTTTTGGCTTTATGCATTCTTGAGGTGTCCGATGACTGACCGGAGAAATACAAATCCATAAGGAATTCGATGCATAAGTTGAAGACTATTTTTAAGGAGAATCGGGCTCAAATTCACATTACAATCGATTGGACCCAAGTCTCCTATCTGACTTCTCAATAACTGGTTCGGCAGATTTGAATCGTCGTCCTCATAAGAAGACAAAACCGATTGGAAAAAAGAGCCTATGGGTGTCTTTTTGTGTAAACGACGTTGAAAATTTTGTGCTACAATTTCTTAGTATAAGAAATTAAGCACCACCATTTTCGAAACAAACGAAATGCTCAAACATACGAAACAAACGAAAAGTAAATGGGAAAAAAAAAAAAAAAAAAAAAGGGCCCCACGCCCACGCGATAACCTTCCCTACTCCTAAAGAAAATTACAACTAGTATGTTCTGAAAAGCTTTAAATATTTTTTTTTCCCTTTAAACGTAAAATTTTATTCTAAGTAGTCTGAAATAAATAAAAACAAAAATGTATATGATGTCAGCGAAACGCCACGTTGAAATGGTATATGGGCTATCGAGTATTTTAACGAATTGAAATAATGTTCCTAATTAAAACTAGTTTATATATTGTAAATTTGATGTATTTTTATAGTCCCTACATTGTTCAAAAGTAATATAAATTTTGAGAATGTTTTTCTCTTTTGTAATTTTATAGCAAAATTTTAAGTGTGGAAAGTAAAAGATTTTGGGGCCCTAAAATCTGTGGGACCTGGGCAATTGTCCCGTTTGCCCTACCGGTAATAAGGCACTGTTTATATCTACATATAAATACTGCCTGTCGCTCAGTGGTATGGCAGACGGCCTTTTTAATCAATCTGTAAGTTTCCGCTACAATTCATATCCGCATCAGAAAGTGAGGGTTTTCTGAATATTGGCGTCCCTCAAAACCTGCTAATGCTCTTCTAGAAGACTTTCAGAACAATAATGCACTAGAGTTAGTTGTCCCACGCCTTCACTACTCTTGGACGTAATTGTCATGAAGATTGCAACATTAGTCTTATCGTTAGATGAACTTTCCTAATGTTGCCTCCAGTGATGCGAGATGGAACTGAACATGTTTTTGAAGCCCCTTTCTTCCCTTTCTTTTCCTTAACGCTTTGGTCCCTTAGTTAGTTTTTCAGTTCATAGCAAAGATGAAAATCTCTCTGTGCTAAGTAATAGGTAATTGACTAACACAGACCAATAAGGAGCTTCAAAACAACGTTCAGTTCCTGCTTTGATGAGGGCGAAACCACATTTTTTGATGAAGGTGACTTTGAAGAAGTGATTTGTTTATCAACAAATAAAACAAATACTTCAATCTTCATGGAGATTATGCCGAAAAGTAACCAGGAACGCACATATGATTTTCTCTTCGACGAGGTTCAGCCCATATAAGTTGTGAACCAAACACCTGAAAGAAAGGAAGAAAAAAAATATTTTCTCGTTAACAGCTTTTAATAAGACCTCCTGCATTGCATGGTTTTCAGTTATGTATTTTATATATACAGGGTGTTTCAAAATTAGAGACACAAACATTAAGTGGAGATAGAGAACATCATAAGGATTCAGAACTGCACAGGAACACAATGCCATCTTAACCCTGTAAGAAACAGGCGTTTTGGGTTATTTTTAGACAGATATGGGCATGGCTTTTAATATTGAATTTTTAACAAAGATCTTTTATCTGGAATGATGAAAGGAGTATAAAGTATAATTATGATGCTTCTAATTGTAAAATAGGCGAAGAAGTAGGTTTATTGTAGGCAGAGTTAACTCCGCCTACTGAGCACTTTTTAAAATCTTGTATATTCCAATTTTACAATTTCATTCATAATATTCTTATCAACACAACCAGTGAGCTAAATAAATCAATGAAAGGTAGTATTATTGCACTCTATATTTCTTTCATCTAACCATAAGCGCATAAAAAGTCTTTGTTCAAAATTCAACATTTAAAAGTTACACCCATATCTATTAAAAAAAATAACCCATACGCCGGTTCTTAAAGAGTTAAAATGGCATTTGCGGTCATGGGTTTCTGTGCAATTCTGAATCCTTATGATGTACCCTATCTCCACTTAAATTCTGTACGTCTAATTTTGAAACTGTTAAAAATAAGGATTTCATAAAGTTTTATAATACAGTAGGTAGCCACATTATTACGGACACTACTCAAATTCTTCTTTTACCTAGTCCACGTAGTTAAACCATTAGGAGGTTAAACGACTGTCGTGCATACACATGGTGCAACACCTCACTCGGTAATTGCAGGTGTAGTTATGGAATAGAAGACAATATTCTCAAAATGTTTGCCTACAATGACAATGACACACAAACAAACGGTATTTACATTTAATGCGGAGATAAATTTGAACACATTTAAATTCACGATAAACACAAACTCTTGGTGAAATCTCATATTAAAATATTAAACTCACATAACATAAATAATTCAGTAATGAACTAAATGCCGTTTTCTGGCGGAAATATACACCCTCATAAAAAATTTCATCTCAATATTTTAATCATCACGAGATAGAACATATTTTTCCTTTTTATTCATTTGTTTTCAAGACAGCCACGTAAACTGCACCATTGCAAAGTGAAAAAAATAATTAAAATTTAGTGCTCGCTTTTATAACCTTGTTCACACGCTAGGTGGGGGAAATTAAAAATCTGCAAAACTGCATAGCAGTCAGCGCCAGAAATGCTTTACTCTCTAACCGCTAGGATCGCGCTGCCCGTCACTCGATTTCCTATTTCCGATGCGTTTTCATATTCGAAAGGTAGTTAAAAGAACACAAATCGAAGCAGGCAGTTTCGCTGAGTGTTATCTCCTATAGTCTATCTCCGTGATCTAGTTTAAAGGAATTTTTCGAGCATATAAGTTTATTCTCATCAAGTTTTTCTACTTACATTTTGCTGGTATCATTATTGTTGTTTTTGGCAAGTGCCAACACTGCGTCGTCGTTTGTTAAATTAAATTAGCGAGTGGCCTGGGAGTTAATCCACATAAACATCTGGGAGCTCCCAAGTAGACGATCACCGAAGAACTGATCAACTCTAGGCTAAGTTGATTCAAACTCAAATTAAGGATAGTATCATAACACCGATCTCTAAACGACATGCAAAAATATGTACATTGAGCATGTCACCACCAGGGCCTGATTATGACTAGGGATGGACGCGAGACGCGAGAATTCTCGCATTGTCTCGCGAGACGAGCAAGAAAATATTTTGCGGGGCGAGACGCGAGACGAGACAGAGTCTTGTCTCGCGCGAGATTTCTCAGACAGCCCCGATTCTCCTCTCGCACGTCTCGCGTCCATCCCTAATTATGACCAACAGGGGCCCCGGGCATTGATGAATTTGGGGGACCTCCATCTGTGAAATTTCTTTTACTTTTTCATAAAATTTTGATATAAAAAGAATATTTCAGAACAATATTTGAAATTAGGGGCCCTTTCGAGCCGGGGCCCTGGGCAAAGTCCCGATTAGCCCATGCGGTAATAAGGCCCTCCATGTCATGAATAAAGGCTGTATTGCTTCAACGGGTGGTTTCACCACATACCTACTAAGATTATTTTCGAAAAATTTTCATTGAATGTAAATGTTACTTTTACACAAAAAATACTATATACAGCCAAACTTCCGATTTAACGTTATCCACATTTAGCGTTTTCTCGCGCATAATGTCATTTTCTATTGGTCCAAAATATTTTCCTATACCTGTAAATAAAAAAAAAAGAAAATCTAGTTGATAAAATTACATTTGCCTCATTTAACGTGTTATTTTTGGAATGATATAGCTCGTATGATGATCGTATTCACAGCGAAAAAACACATATAGTTTCCTCTGCGATTGAAACAATTCAAACCGTGAAATTATACGATCATTTCTTTTAAGAATTGAAGGACAAGAAAAAAAATGTACAAAACTTCATAAATAATCAAAATGAAATTTTTGATGCTAATAGTAAAAACAAAACACCGAGTAAATAGGTTATTTTAACCGATTCCTTTAATAAATAATTCTGACAAAATTATTGCAGAGGAATAAATAAAAGGCTTCTAACATAAAAAACACTTCCCTTCATTGTCAATATTTTGTTTTCTCCAAATCCGATTTAGTTTTTCCGCATATCAAGTTATTTCTTTTCGGTCCCTCGAATGACATTAAATCTGGGTTTCACTATATCAATGTAGTTGCTTTTAGATATAAATAGAGCAGTCTTATAAATAAAAATTACCTACAAGACCTAAAACCGGGTGTTTACTCAAAAAAATTTACCTTAAGCTAGAAATTACAAAAATATATTTAGCTGTCCCCAAAATTTGGCCACCCAACCTACTGTAGGGTAATTCCGGAGAGTCGCCGCATTCGGACAGATGCCTCACCCCAGTATTTCTTGTAATTGTTGATAGATAGCAGTCACATGCTCAGTATAGGTGTGCAGAGGGATTTCCTTAACTAGTGTAGAGCTGGAATCACTTTCAATGCCTTAGCTGAAACTATACAATCCTTATTTTGAGGTATGCGCATGATTTCACTATCCAAACATTTAACCCTTTAACGCGCAGTGTTCCCGGTCTGGGAACACGAAACCGTGACGTTTTGACTGTTGCCAGTCGCGAAAAATGGACTTGATTTCTATAAAAATAGTTGCGGGTGACACAGCTCCACGAGAATCCTTTACTTTTTAGCACGTCATTTCCCGTAAAAAAATTGTCACGATTCTTTTTAACAGCACTGACATGGACAAATGGAAGAATGCGAGAACAGCTGAATAGATTGCCCAATGCTGAAAAAAGGGCAGCCGTGCCATCGTCGACTTAAATACCAGCAAGATGGCTGTGCCGCACACGCCAGTCGCGTGCCAAAGATCTAGAGACCCTTTTTGGCACGCGACCTGAACGTTTCGATCTACAGCCATCTTGCTGGTAGTTAAGTCGAGCGATGGCAACGGCTACCCTTTTTTCAGCATTGGGAAAGGGTTGCGCCTCAAAGGGTTAAACGCGTTACGCTTAAGTGTTTTTTTTACGCTAATTACTGAATCCATGCATGATTTCGAATTCAAAACTAAGCATATCGTCGGTATAGAAGCGCTGTGTATATGGTTACTTCACTTTCCTTTGCGAAAACAGGCAACTGTGATGTGCTACGTCTGTTCCGTACAAAGCGGATACCGAAATTTCTTTTGGACAGGATCCCGTTTTTAGTAAAATTTTAATTTATCTCTGTCCTACTTTTTATATTACTGAATTTATGTTATAGGAGTATATTTGCTGGATTTAATTAAGTGTTGTTAAATTTTTTTCCGTTCATTTTGCACAGACTCGCCAAGTTGGGTATGTTATTAGTCGTTAATTGTAACAATTTTGCATTTTAACGTTCGGGCCTAAATGAAATAGTGTTCTTAAAAACTAGATACATTTTCAATTTGTTTGCATATTTTATTAGAAACACCCACATTTTATAAAAGAATAAAAGAATGTAAAAAAAAAACAGTGTTAAAACAAATAAAATAAAATAAACGCTGTTTTACTGTTTTCCCCCTCTAAGATACACTGATGTTACGTTGTTGATGAAATAAAAATTAAAGTTCCATTTAAAAAAATAAGTATTTAATTTTAGTAGTGAACTAAGTCGGCTGACTCATATTGATTTAAACCTACTAATACCCCTCTTCGTACTCATTTAGTTTCTTTTTGTTGTTACATAGGTAATTATAGTCCAGATATGAATATCTTTTCAATATTTTTCATTTATTACTTCATTCTGCTCTTATGACAGGCAAGGCATAACACCCGCACAAGAGCGGCGTCTCACCAGTGCAATGTTTCAGAAAAAAAAAAAGTCAAAAATACTAATCATTTTTATATATTTTTTGTCGCAGTGCACATGATCTATATTCTACATTAAATAGCACAGCATGATTTATTTTATTGTATGTGCATCCTGGGATTTTTTACACAAATTCAAAAAAATGTGCGGCATAAGTCCCGGAATTGCCCTGTATTAAAAATGTCAAAACTTTATGATTTAACGAAGCAGTGTTAATAAATATTTTGGGAGAGGTCCCCTCCTTTGTGTGCGTCGCTGAAAGTAATCGTGTTTCTACAGGGTGTTTCAGAAAGGACTTTCCAATATTCAAAAGACATAACTGCTAAACGGTGAGAGATAGAACGGTGAAAAAAGTGGTATGTTGGGCAGGCAGGTCTGGTGTGCAGAAATAGTTCTAATATTGGTAGGTGACGTCACAACCACATGAAGTTTTAAGTAGTACTCGGAATCACAGGAAGTTCATTCGTCAGCTTTTTTTTATTTCTGACATGAGTCAAGAAAAGTTCCTCCAGGAATACTTCGGTGACCGAGTCATCGTTCTGAATTATTAAGGAATGGCAGGAATTGCCATGGATTGGGTCTCCATGTTCTCCGAATCTCAATCCAGGTTCTGTTTGTGGCGGTACTTGAAAGACATCGCTTGCTCTAAGATTCCTCAAACGCTGGAAAAGCTTTAACAGTTCATAAGTGAGGTATGCACATTCGTTTCATCAGAGACATTCCAAGGAGTGACTTCGAACTTGCGTCATATTATTGCTGTGAAAAGCGGCCATCTCGAAAAGATCGTAATGTGATTTGACCTCTGTTCAGGAAGCACATTTTCATACACTATTCAAGAGACACCGCTCAGTGACTCCATCGCTCTCTGATGTCCAATTTTGTAACTATTTCTGCAATCTGGAGATTAACAAGTTCCAGTCCTCTCTGTTCACCATACAAGTTGTTCCACTTTTTTGTTTTGTTCCACTTGACATAACCCACAATTTAGTGGTTATGTCATTTCAAAGTTGGGGAATCCTTTCGGAAACACCCTGCACCTAGATTATGATGACAACTTTATATATTTTTCCTTATTATTTTATAACAATGCGTGTACATGTCAATAACACACTGTATTTTGAAATGCTGCACTATTTATCTACTTTGCATGTTTTTTTTTTTTCTTTTACTTAGGACATAAATATTTATAACATGAAAAGCAGCTTTTCTCAGTAATCAGATTGAAACTGAACACTAATCCCAACACCGGAATGGACGATCAAAAACGATCACCAAGCAGCTTCCCGATGAATTTTAAAACGGAACAAACACGCAAAGATGCAATAATCGATCCGAATCCAACCAGCTTTTCAGTCATTAACTGCACATTTAAAGTGCATTGTTCAACAAATTGCGCCGAAATTATTAAATGCTGTTTAAATATCATTCTACTAAATAAGCTTCTTTTCATCAGCTTAGAGTTTAATTTAAACCTTGTTTCATCACAGTGGCTGAAAATGCTTTAATTGTATGGTGTATGACTGACTCTGTGGCGCGGATAAATTTATATATATATTCTCTTCATCGCCGTGAATAAATGAATAGCTCTTTAGATGTAATTAAATGCGGTGCTAGTATCTTTAAACGTTAGGAATCAAGACATTAATTGAAATTTATTAATATTGAGTGGCGGTGTCAAGAGAGATCATTTAGTATAACTGCGAAATACATTATTTTTATAATTTATGGATGGATACGGAACTTGTCTTTCTCGATCGATGTTAAGGAAGTGAAGGGAAGAAAAAAGAGGCTCGTTTTGACGCAAGTAATTAATATTTGAGGGATGAATAAAAGACATGGAAATCATACACAGATTTAGATTAAGGGAATGATCACAACGCTTTGAACATACTAATGGGAATTTCGGATGAAACTAGTGATGTGCCATTCGAATGCCTGTCATAATCGATTATTACTATTCGAATAGAATCCCTAATCGATTAATCAAATAGTGAATATTCGTAATTTTTACTATTCGAATAGTATTCGCGATTTCACTATTCGAATAGTGATCGCAATTTCACTGTTCGAATAATATTCACGGCTAATCGCGATTTCTCCATTCGAATATTATTCGAAATTTCGAATTCCATGTACTATTCGAATGCTATGTGCTGAGCGTTCAAATGGCATTTTCAAAATCGATTATCTAGAATGCATTTAATAATCGATTAATTCGAATAGTTTTCTTTCATTCATGTCCATCACTAGATGAAACTGGCCGGTTTTGAAGTATTTCTACTCGTCATTTTCAGAAGAAAGGGATAAATGTTTACGCTGACTACACTATTCTTCAATGTCAAGTTGCTGTGAAAAAATCTAATAAAACTTTTATTTCATTAACTTCCATGAGTTTTCTTTTTCTACTGGTTAGTCTTATCTCAGTTCTTATTTGTTATAGGTTGCTTTGAAACACGTCCATTTTATTATATGTAGAAAGATAGGAAATATTCGTTTCACATCACTGGTTATTACAAACTCTCTGAGCTGCAGAGACAAAAATTTCGTTCACTGACTTCTACCTTAATCTGTAATACGCCAGTTTCTTTTAGTAAGTAAAATAAAATGCAAATGATGGGCTATTTTTTTTAAAGTTTGAAAATTTTTTTAATCTACGTGTCTTTTAATTACAGTTTCTTTTAATAAAATTTGTTACTTTTCATGCTGTTAAATTTCCCAGAGCTTATTATAGAATTTTTCCAAGTGCACAGATCATCCTTTTCTGTCTTTCTTCCTTATTTTCAGTTTGAACCCAGACTTAGCCAGTTCGTTTTCATTTTTGTAAACACTCAGCGACGACGATGTTTTTCCTCTGCACTGTGTTACTTTCCAGCTTGGGTCTTCGAAAGTCCATGGGATCCAAAATTGCGACCAAAGAAGGTCAACTTTTGTTCTAAATCAAGGTAGCTCTAAAACTTCCTAAATAAAATTTTTTTTTCTAGTTATTGCTATCTAATGCTGCTAACCAGTGTCATGCAGTGCATAGCCCTTTTATTAGAGACTCCATGTTCAAGACATAAGCGGTCTCTTTCCTTAACAATTTGAGGCGCAACCCTTTCCCAATGCTGAAAAAAGGGCAGCCGTTGCCATCGCTCGACTTAACTACCAGCAAGATGGCGGACGATCGAAACGTTCATCGCGTGCCACAGATCTAGAGACTCTTTTTTGACGCAGCTGGCTGTGGGCGAGCACAGCCAGCTGCCAAGGGTCCGCCATCTTGCTGGTAGTTAAGTCGAGCGATGGCAACGGCTGCCCTTTTATCAGCATTGGGCAATCTATCCAGCTGTTCTAGCATTCTTCCGTTTTTTCAGCAGATGCCAGTGCTGTTAGAAATAATCGTGACAATTTTTTTACGGGAAATGGCGTGCTAAAATGTAAAGGATTCTCGTGGAGCTATGTCACCCGCAACTATTTTTATAGAAATCAAATCTATTCTTTGTGACTGGCAACAGTCAAAACGTCAGAGTTTGGTGTTCCCAGAGCGGGAACGCTGCGCGTTAAAGGGTTTAATGAATACCTGAGGTGGGTACCTTATTATGAACACTATTTTCTTTTCTCTCTCCTTTACTCTTTTCAAAGCTGTTATGTTCCAAAATTTGGCTCGGGTAAGTCACTTCATATCATATATACACAGGGAATCTGCAACATATATAGGTGAGGATTATTTGAGAATCGATTTGTCTAGAATTTAAATTTGCGTATCAGCGTATCCGTTGAAAAAAATAAACAGCGATGATCAATATTTTTACTTTTTACAGCTAAAGTATGTTTCACGATAATTTATGCGAAAATTTGAATTTGTCTGCAATAATGGAGCATTACGTATTCCTTCTGAATTTTCTGAACTAATGCAGGTTTATGATATTTACTAAAAATGCATCACGGCTTTGAGAAATGGACATTAAATTTCGTCTTTTTTTTTTTTAAACATGAGTTGATTGTTATACGCATGTACATTTTTTTTTTCTTTCAAACTGGTCACAGGCCGCATTATGAGTCTCTTTAATACACGAGGAACGAGTCTACGTTTCGTAAACAAATTTTGAGTATTAATGATGTCACAGAACTGCTGTGCAGAAATATTTTTGTCGACCATAAAAAACCTCGGAGGGCGTGTGGATGCGAACGTTTTTGGAAATAAAGATCGATTTCTAGAATAAAAAAAGGGGGGAGGGGGGGAACCTCCACGCGAAAAGCTATATTTGAAACCAAATGCATGCAATCGCACGATATTATATCGGAAAAACATTTATAATGCTGGGCAAAAATTTTAACAAGAGCGACTTTCTCGACATTACGCCATTTTTTTTTCTTTCTCGCTCTTTCTGCTCTCATTTCTCTTGTTCACTCAGAGAACATCCTCTTTAGTAATTCGATATATATATATGTATATATATATATATTTCTTCGATGTTCATGAACGAATGTAATTCGAAACATCGCATTTGTCGTATAATTATATTTCCTTTAGTAACGCTCGGAGGCAAAAATCGTTTCGTTACACGACACTTACATTTTCCCTGCGATTTTCCAGTTTTATTTCGCGAAAGCTTAAAGGTAAACATCTGCTGCTGCTGCTAGTGTGCTGTGCTGTGTTGTGTTGTGCTGCTGCGCGCCTTCTCTTACGTTTTTAATTTCATTTATTTATGCAGGTTGGCTCTGCCGCTTTTGAGCGCCCCAGCTACATCAAAAGAACGAGGAACGTTATTTGCTCATTCGAATGTTTCATAAAACTGCCTTGTTAGAAAAGTTTTATTTATAAATTGCAGCGTTTTGAACTTTGGTTTTCGGCAGGAAACGCACACTCACACACTAGAATTCGGTGGCGTCGCCTTTTTAAAAAGGGAAAGAGGGGGGAGGTTCGCGTAGCTCGCGCATATTTTCTTTTTATCTTGTTAGTGTCGACATTTTCCATTCACAGGGTGACATTTCATTAATTTTATTTGTTTGTTTGTTTGTTCTTATTGTTGTTGCAATTCGGAACGTTCTTCTTGAGCACGTAAGCAATTTCTTTGAAATTGAAACTGATTTAACATGGCTGCGCTGAAGGGTAAAAAAAGATACACGACAGGTTTATTATGAAAATAATAAATTTAATTTTTGGAAATTTTATAAAGGAAGGAGGGGGCGGCACGAAAAAATCCTTTTAATTCTTATCGGTATTCCAGGAAATTGCTTTAACCCTTTAACGCGCAGTGTTCCCGCTCTGGGAACACCAAACTCTGACGTTTTGACTGCTACCTGTCACGAAGAATAGATCTGATTTCTATAAAAATAGTTGCGGGTGACATAGCTCCACGAGAATCCTTTGCATTTTAGCACGGCTGGCTGTGCCGGGCTCGTCAAAAAAGGGTCTCTAGATCAGTGGCACGCAATGGACGTTTCGATCGTCCGCCATCTTGTTGGTAGTTAAGTCGAGCGATGGCAACGGCTGCCCTTTTTCCAGCATTGGGAAAGGGTTGCTCCTCAAAGGGTTAATCTCTGAGTGCATGTTAATCTCTTTCGAGTGCATGTGCAGAAGCAACAGTAGATGACTTCAATCAAAATTCTCATTCAAATCCACAGAAGCTTATTGGCTGAAATTTTTTTTATGTATGCTGATTATGTATAAAGCATGCTTCACGAAACGTCTTAAACTCAGCGAGATTTTGGGGGGGGGGGAAACCACTACTAGTATAATTTTTTTAATACCCAATAAAAGAACTTTAAATGTTATTTATATCCTTCAAATGAAGAGCGCGCTGCTACAAACGTATTTTAATTGTATTGAGTTAGAAATTGATTGTCCCTAAACTGACATAGAATGCAACGTATTGGAATTCTTTTGAGCCTGAAGAATTATATATGCTATATGAACATCATTTTCGATGGAGAGCATTATTTTGTAATCCTTAGTAACTTATGTCAACTTTGTCGAACATCTTTAAAATACGCTTTAAACAATGACTGCCCATAGAGCGGTGTTTCTCAATTTTTCTGCATCTGCAGGGGGGGGGGGATATCTCGCGGACCAGCGTCAGCCAAAATCAATAGGTTTTATATAAACATGCATTTTATATAATAAATCAAGTGTGAAACAATTATAATTTTTCATTAGAACAACATTTCCTGCCGATTATTTTTTAATAAATGTGAGTAAAATCTCGCGGGCCGACACCCGTGATAGGATGAGTGGTAGGGAAACACTGCGATAGAGCGTGTATTGGAATTCTTTTGTGTGCTCCTGCAAAAGAGCTATAAATTCTATATACACCATTTTCAATAGGGTACATAGCACAATACATAGAAACAACATATATAAATTTCGTAGTAATCGATGCATATTTAGGGCAGTTGGTGCATGGACGGACAGACAAACCAAAAGCATAAATTCTTTCCAACTTAGCTGGATAATTTTAAAAAGTATTACATCATCTGCGTATTTGTTGAAGGACTGTCATGAGTGTGTCTGAACTGCAATACAGTATTTGAATGTATGTTATCAACGACCCGTGTATTGCTCAAACCTGCATGAGCTTCCTTTCCAATTTTGATCCTTAACCCTTTGAGGCGCAACCCTTTCCCAATGCTGAAAAAAGGGTCTCTAGATCTGTGGCACGCGATGAACGTTTCGATCGTTCGCCATCTTGCTGGTGGTTAAGTCGAGCGATGGCAACGGCTGCCCTTTTTTCAGCATTGGGCAATCTATCCAGCTGTTCTCGCATTCTTCCTTTTTTCAGCAGATGTCAGTGCTGTTTAAAAATAATCGTGACCATTTTTTTACGGGAAAGGACGTGCTAAAAAGTAAAGGATTCTCGTGGAGCTATGTCACCCGCAACTATTTTTATAGAAATCCAATCTATTCTTCGTGACTGGCAATAGTCAAAACGTCAGAGTTTGGTGTTCCCAGAGCGGGAACACTGCGCGTTAAAGGGTTAGGCTACTCCTAAATATAGACAATTCCCTCAAAAAGTATTGAAAATAGAATTGACAGCATTTATAGTTCTTTTACAAGGTACACGGAATTGTTCAACAGATAACACTCTAAATACTTCGTCGTAATTTGTTTGCTTTTGATTTTTTGCTTTTCAGTACTATTACAGTACTATTTCGGTATAACAAACAAAAAAGAGTGAAAAAAAAATAGATCCAATTATCAATTCTGAAATATTCAAGTGAAACGGATTTTTTAAAAGTCGAAAATTTTATTCGTTAATCTGAAACTCTCATAAAATTGAAGTTTGCTTTGCAACGAGATTTTAACCGTTGTATGAATAAAGCATTTATATTGAAGTGTGCTTTACTTTAGGTGCGCACGGCCTAATTTGACTTTTTATCCACCACTTCGAACTATTTTTTGAGGAAATTTGGGGAGGGGAGCTCGGGAGGTAAAAGGTGTTTTGAAACATCGATCCACTAAATATTCGCAGGAAAATATTCCCTGCAATATTATCGAGAAGTGAGCAAGCTCCAACGCAAGAAAATAACTATTTGATAAAATTGTCAATGCTTTCGGTTTTTTTTTTTTTAATAAAAATAAATAGAACTTTGTCGCAAAATATGCATACAACGTCTGAATTTATTCTGAACAAATAATGATTCTAGAGCAGATCAAACAGCTTCCGAGTTCGATAAAATGTGATCAGTAAGTTGTTTATAAATAACGCACAAAAGCGCGTTATGAAAGGTAAAATTCAACCAAAATATTTGTTTTCAGCAAATTAAACAAACAGACGCACGCTTTAATTCGGAAAAAGCTAAAAATGTTAAAAAACAGATCAACGCATGTTTGTTTAAGTATTCAAACGAGATTTAAGCTTCGCGTTAATACTGGGCGGTATTGAAATACACTGCAAAATGCAATTTCCGTTAAAAATAAATCCCAGACGGATCATTGTCCCAAAATTATAACTTCAAAGGAGCATTCAGAATTCTAATTTTAATCCTTTGTCAACAAAAATAAGTGAATCAGTAAATAAATATCGGAACATCACATTAATTTTGCATACTTTCATATCGCGCCTTATTTATACTTGGTATTACAATTTTTGGAAAAAAGTAGGTGTTTTTTTGTTTTTTTTTTCACAGTATGTGGATCAGAGTCTTTATGAACACACAGGTTGGTTAAAATTAAACTTCCCCTATGAATAGTGGTCTAAAGATAAAACGGTCGAACGTATTGTAACCAAAATTGGTATATTACATGATATGCGCTCAAAAATGTAAAAAAAAAAAAAAAGGTTCACAAATTTTCCACTAGGTGGCGTTTTGCATGAAGAACGGCAAATTTAATGATGGAAATGGCTAATTCGAAATATACAAACAATTTAAAAATTTATTCAACAGTTTTGGGATACTTATTCACTAATATGGGTAATATTTGAAATGATTTCACCATATAAAGTGCCATCTAGTGGACATTTTTTTAACTAAACGTTCTGAAAAATTCTCTTAAGCACATCTCGTGTACAGTCCATATGCCAAATTTGGAATCAATCCGCTCATCAGTTACAGCTGCAGAATGCTGTTTATAGGAGAAGATTAATTATAACCACCCTGTACATTCTTTTGTAGTTGCCGCATTTTTTTACATTAATGATATTATTACCGGAACGTGGTTTTAACTTATTGTTTAAATTTTAACCCTTTCAGACCAAACGTCCACACACAATTGAGAACACAAATTTTGAAAGAATATTACAATGAAAACGCCAATAATTTCAAGATGAAAACGGTTGTTTGTATTTACGAAAAGTTTAATATTCATGATATTTTATCTTGTTTCTATTTTATTACAAATTTAGCCTATTTGTAGGAAAATATACGTGTATATCTATTAAAGTAAAATTGATTTATCAGGTATGAATGGGTTAGTAAGGCTATTATTTCTGAAGTGAAATACGTAAGTACTATTTCTTTCAACTTTGGATCATCAGACTATAACTGAAACACTTGCTTCCTTGCCATTTTGAGTGTATGGTGAAAAAACTGATTTACAGGCATTGTTTCAGATCTAGTAAAGGTATGACCCTTGACCTTGGCGACAGTTTTGTGACTTGGCGACAAACTTGGTGACTTTGGCTACAAAATGAAGTTCCTTGAATATGCTGGAATTTCCTGTTTATCTGGATTAAAGAGGAAGTTACTTTGTAACGTAATATCGGTTAAGAAAACTAAATATTAGAGAGGGGTCTCATTCAGTGGAGTGGATATTGATATTGGAAGTGAATAGGCCGTTAGAAGCTGAGCGCTTTTGTTTGAGCTACTGCTGTTGTTCAAGGGCGGCTCCAGGTTGAATTTTCGAAGGGGGCCATTGAACTCTTTAGATAGTCTATAAATTGTTTAAAATGCCAGTTGATCATGAAGAATCGTAAAGTATACGAATCTAAAGTTCAAAAACAAAAAGTTCGGAGGGGACTATGGCCTCTATGGCCCCCTCTCTGAAGCCGCCCTTGCTGTTGTTGACGTTTTTCTGACGGTTTCTGTTGCTAAATTGTGCAAGCTTCGTATTTTCCGCGGTACCGGTGGTACAATTTTCTGGAATAGTCGTTGAATAAAGTTTCTAGGAATCTTTATTGAACTGTTTAACGAACACTCTCTTGGCGATTTTATTACATTACATGTACTCTAGTTAATTATTCCGAGTCTCAGTGTTACCATTTTTACTAACATATGTTTTCGACAAACAGGTGCCATGATATAGTAACACCTGTAATTATCTAAAAATGGCAATCATATACACACTATAGTTTCGCAATTAGTTTTTTTTTTTAAACCAGTACATATAGCATGAATCCCCTGTCCCCCATTTCGACGTTAACTTACAGATGTACAATCCTTATTTTGAAAAAAGTGCATGATTTCACAATCCAAATTTTTAAACACGTTATACTTAAAAATTTACTATACACTAATTACCAAATACAAACATGATTTTGAAGTCAAAATTAAGTGTAGCTTCTGTATAGAGTACTGTGTGTATGATAACGCCATTTTCCATTGCAACGGCAGGTAATTGTGATGTATGACATTGGTTCCGTACAAAATGGGATGCATGCCAACTCCCAGATCATTAGTTTTTTGCATTAGCGGATAGTGAAGTATAAGTACCAGAAAACACGGCTCAAGAAGAGGCAAATTCATCAAGCAAAGTACTAATCAACACACCTCAAATCAATTTACAGCCTTCAGAACCTAGAACTAATAATCCAGAATAACCATCACCTAACAAACGCCTACATAAAATTTCTTCTGTTTTGAGATTTAGTCAGATGACAGCAAAACACAGAATTAAGTAGTAACCAGCAATAACCTTAACGTTTAGTGACAATAGGAAAGAGCTTTACAAGCAAATTTAGAGGAAAGGGGGGAAAAGAGTAAGAAATTTTTAAAAAAAAGGGTGATAAAAGTGCCAAGAGAAAATTTAATTTTGAATCAGAAAGAGGATCCCAACAGTTCATCAGACATATAGATGAACGTTCAAACTTTATCAAGATTACTTCCGAAGAAAAGAAAAAAATAAAATGTAAGAAGGCGAAAGAAGATGCAAAGTTACGATGACAACAATGAAAAGTTGGACCACAAATGTGACACAGACGTTCTTTGAAGAGTAACTTTCAGAAAACTACTCTAAAACTATAAAGAAGTGTGATTGGCTTCGTTGCATCAGGTGTCACATGTGGTTACATGAAGACTGTATTATTTTTGACACTTTTTGCTTAGACTGCGGTAAAAAAATGAGTCAGTTAGCAAATAAAACATTCTAAACACAATTTTACTTTTTTCTATTCCTTTCTGTAATACGCTGGTGTTACGTTGCAACTGAATTAAGAATTAAAAATCATTTTTAAAAAAATAAGTAGGTAGATAGTTTTAGAAGTGAACTCAGTTGGCAGAACAATATTGATGTGAACTAACTAGTGCGTTTCATTGTAACAATTTAGTTTCTTTTTGTTATTACGTAGGTAATTACAGTCCGGATATGTGAATATTTGTTTCAGAAATTTTTGTTTATTATTCCATTCTATACTTACGACGGGCGCGGCATAACTCCCGGTCAAGTGTGGCGTCTCGCACCAAATGTACGAATTACGCGCCGCAATGTTTGCATATATGTATATAAAATTTTAAATACATATATGCATGTATATTTCCAGTACACATGCTGTCTAGTTAACATTAAATAACAGAGCACAATTTATTTTTTTATAAGTGCACCATCGAATTTTATACACAAATTCAAAAATATATGCCGCATATCTCTCGGAATCACCCCATATATAATCCGATAGTCCGTCCCCCATTTTGTTGGTCGCCAATGTAGCAAGAGACCAGAACCTAGCAATAAGGGGTTGGCACTGCCATCACCAAAAAAAAGTTCCCGAGATTTCATTACTCGCCATTCGTTAATATTTCCTTGAGAGAAGTAAAAGGAAGTACAGTGATTGCAAAAAAATTCGATTTTCAGATTTTCATAAAAAATGGATTTTGGCTATCATTACATTTACTTTGGAGAGTTCTTGCGTGACATTTCAAGTATATATGTTCGTATATATACATGTACAATCCATTCTGATTAACGTTTCTCCCAATGTTGACAACCATTTTTCCTGACGTCTCCACATGCCTATTTATACAGGCATCAGGAAAAAAATTTCCAAAATGGACTCGCGGTAGAGAAAGTTGGTGGGGTACAATGAAACATTTTTTTTTTCTGTTCACATACTTGTACCAACACAAAAATGTACAAAAATGAAATTAATGGACACTTTTAACCAACTCTTTTCCACATCTAAATAAATATTTAGGAGTTTGTAAATAACTTTTTTCATATTTAAAAAATTACAAAAGGTAACTGTCTGCCAGTGTTTCATTGTACCCTTTATACCGTGGTATAACGAAACACTTAATAACACTTCACAAACAATTCATTAATAGGAGTTACAATTCAAATTTCAGCATAAATATTTTATGTACAGTTATAATAAACATGAATGAGACATAAATATGAAATTAAATTGAAAAAACAAATTTAATTAAACTGCTATAGCGTAAGATAAAAACATAATACTTTTATTAGAGGTTAGCCTATAGTTTTTTATTTTGTATTAAATTCTCTTACATTAAATTCAAAAATTAATATTTCTGCTTTCCTTTCTGTATCACCTGAAGGATCAGGGGGTAGTAATTTTGAGACAATTTGAGTTTCTTTCAAAATATGTTTCCGAAAAACTTTGAATCTTACTCAGTCGTTTGACGTACACAACTTCGCATTCTGTTTGACTTAAGTTTATTATATCCCCAACAGAGTACATTTCTTATTCACCTTTCTTGATTAAAATATAATCATTTAGAGTGATACTGCTTATGTCATTCATGTTATGTGAGAGTAGCTCATAATCTCTACTGCTTGGATTTTTAGTTGAAAGACAATCTGGATTGTCGCCATCTTCAGAGTCTAAAGGAGATAGAATGCGATTTAAAAACCGTTCATTTTTAACTTTATGTGCTCTATGGAGATCTCAATCTAAATATTTAATGGTAATATCTTTAGTTTAAGTGAATGCATTCACCCGGGGTACAATGAAACATGTTTCATTGTACCCCTAATTGAGGCTACTTTTTAAATAAATTTCTACTAATTCCTAATATTTATCTTTTATAAATTCTGGCTTTCAAAGTATGAAGACCGCAATATTTGAAAAATAAATACTTATACATACTAAAACAAGGGGGGTAAAACAAAATTAACGAAATTTACTTTCATTGGTGAAAATCCGATAATTTTCTATATCTCTTGTTGTAAAAATACGATTATCTCCAAATCACATGAGTAACTGGAACATATATTTGTATAATAGGTGTGCGAGTTTCAATTTTCTATGACAAATTATATTGATTTTAGGTAGCATGTTTCATTGTACCTCAACTTCCCCTATGCATAAATGTGTACGTATACTCGCAAATCTCAAAAAATATTAAGAGATAGAATGCTGAAATTTTATATTTAGGATTGCTGTAACATCTAATTGTACACTTCTTTTTTGGTTCCAATTCAATGGATAGTTTATTTACGGGGCCACCCAAAAGAATTTCAATGCATTAAAGTCTATGGCCATCTTCAATATAGTATTATGTTTATGGTCAGTCATTGTTTGGGCCATGCCCAAAGTCTTGCCTTTTGCCACGAGTTTGGCAACGTTTTTGAAAATATCGCTAAATTTGTTGGTAAAAATAAGCACGTATATCAAATAACTCAAAAAAAATTAGCCGTACAATACTTAAATTTTGTATTTTGAACTACTATAACGTGTAGTTGTGCAGGGCATCTCCTTTTCTGATTGCAGTCTACTGGGTAGTTTATTTACTGGATCACCCAAAAGACTTTCAAGGCATTGAGGTCTATGAATACCTTCAATTCATTGAAACTTAGTCAAGATTTGGGCTATGCCCCAAAACTTGCAAATTATCAGAAAGCTTGACAATTTTGGGCAAAATATCGCCAAATTAAGCACCAAAATTAAGTCTTTAAATCTGAACCCTTCTTGGCGATAGCTCTTATATTGGGCGAAAATCGCTAAAGCTTAATATCATTGAAGTATTGTATTTCAGTTTCAAATGATTTAGACTAGATATTAAATCATTTACTTTAGATGAAATGCATCGAAACTATTTATGATTTAATAGTCGCACAAGGAAATCATGTGGTATCCACATCAGATTTTCTTTTTTGTAGCGTGGTGCACTTGAAGAGTTTATGTACAGTATGGTGTTTTAATTAAATGTTTTAAAGTGTGTTTTATGTCCGTGTGTTGCTTATAATATCACCTTCATGGTAGACACTCAACCAATACACAGTAGGACTTCACGCCTGGGAAAAAGTTTTTACATGAGTTCCGTACTGTAAAGTGTTCAAGTTTAAAGAGTTAATAAAGGTGTATTTTAAAAGTCTTTAACGTAATGTTATTAAAAACATACCCCAAGGAAGTCTACACACACACACACACATATATATATAATAAGTAAAACACAAAGAATATTACTGCAAAAATGACGACATACCCCATAGGAAAAAAAAAGTATATTAGCAGAATCAGAGGGCCAATATATTTATATACTCGTATATATATATAGCTTATGAATGAGCAATATATGCTGCAATATACACTATATTGCTGTTTCCTGGAGGTATGATGTTATGTTTTAGTCATTAGTCTTTTTTACTGTTGCAGTTCCGAAACTTCTCGGGAGCGAACATCCTCCGTTCTGCGAAAAATCGGCCTTTAAGAGAGGTGAACAGTTGATATTCTTCATATCTGACCTATTTTATTTTTTGCATCAGAGAAAAGAACATTTTATTTTTTACATCTGGCAAAAGAACATTTATCCTGCTATTCAAAAATGCATTCCCAATTCGCAATAATAAAATCGATTTGCTGCCATTGTAAGTTCGACTTTTTGAATTCCGTCATTCCTTAAAAATCTAAGAAAATTGTCGGGCAGGGAACTGGGACCGGTCGCTTATAGAGGGTTGTGTGGGCTATTTAACATTATGCAGATATTATAAAAAATCGGTGGTTGGAGGATGGAGGTCACTTAAAGCTGTTCTACCTGAAAGCGGTGGATTTCGGTCGACTTTCACCCATGATAGGAAGTAAACTTATAATCACATCACTATGAGAATTTCCAGAATGTTTCCTCTAAAACTAAAATAAGAACTGACATTGAGATAAAATTTGAAAAGTTATTTAATTTTTTTAAAAATATTATTAACTTGACACTTTTTCAGAGAAAACGCTATTTTCTCGAATTTCGCTCCCGATTAGAAATAAATTTACAATGATATAATTATGAGAATTTTCAGAATGTTTCCTCGGAAACTATAATGATGTCTGACATTAAGATAAAGTTTGAAAAACTATTTAATTTTTTTTAAACTGTTAAACTTGACACTTTTTCAGAGGAAGACGTTTTTGATGGAATATCAATAAAGATCAGAAATAAACTTACAATGCCAGAAGTACGAAATTTTGTGGAGTGTTTCCTCAGAAATCATACTGTGAACTGAAACAAATTTCAAATTCGAAAAGCTTTTTAATTTTTTGAAAAAAAATATTAAAATTGGAACTTTGTCAGAAAACCACTTTTTGGTTAACTTTCCCTCCGGGTAAGAAATAAATTTACAGTGCCAGAACTATGAAAATTTTCAGAATATTTCCTCGGAAACTATACTGTGGAATCAGGTAAATCTAAAATTTGAAGAACTAGGTAATAGAGGTGGTCACTTAATATAAGTGGTAGCTTATAGAAGTTTCACTATACATACATGCATGCATATATATATATATATATATATACACTGTCTACCAATAAGTATTTGGACACCTATGCAAATGAAGATATCTGCTGTCCTGAGGTACGTCACGGCCTCCGCCGGTATATATCATGTAGGAAACAGCATCGGCATTAGTCGCATGCAAGATGCCGCGCAGTTCAGAGCTCTCTGATTTCGAGAAAGGTTTAATTATCGGGTATCGCAAATGTGGCCGATCCTTAAGGGACATATCTAGCGATCTGAAGTACCCAAAATCGACAGTGGCCTATGTGATTAAGAAGTAGAAGGTGAGCGGTGATTGTCGGAATGTGCCCCGAGTCGGCAGACCAACGAAACTGGGAGACCGACGAGTGCTGTCCAGAGAAATTCGGAAGAACCGCACCCAACCGATGGCCCTCATCCGCGAGGAGTTTCAACAGTCATCCGGGAGTATTGTTTCAATGAATACCATCCGTAAGAAAGCACATCTGCTTGGTTTCCATGGTCGCGCTGCTGCCCATAAGCCTTTGATCACAAAGTACAACCGCGCTGCTCGGTTAATGTGGTGCAAAGCACATCGAAATTGGACCGTAGTTCAGTGGAAACGGGTTCTTTGGAGCGACGAATAAAGGTTCACCCTTTACCGTTCGGATGGCAGGGTCTGGGTCTGGCGTCTGCCTGGAGAACGTCTCCTGCCAGAATGCATTGTGCCAACAGTCAAGCTCGGTGGAGGTGGAATTATGGTCTGGGGGTGTTTTTCCTGGTATGGACTGGGACCCTCGGTCCCCATTCATGGTAAGCTCAACGCCGATGCCTATTGCACTATTTTGGATGACAATGTGCTTCCTACGTTGTGGCAGTTTTACGGGTTGCACCCCTGTTACTTTCAGGACGACAATGTCAGTTGTCATGTTTCGAGGTTAACCAAAGCTTGGTATGGTACCAATGGAGGTCATCGAATGGACTGTCCTGCCCAGAGCCCAGACCTGAACCCTATCGAGAACCTCTGGGACGAGTTGGACCGCCGAATTAAGGGGTGCACTACCCGTCCTCCAAGCCGAGTGGAAGATAATACCACTAGCTGTAATACAAAGACTTGTGGAAAGCATGCCCGGAGGGTCCACGCTGTAATTGCCTCTCGTGGAGGCTCTACCAACTATTGACTATTGACTAATACAACTATGCACACTCGACTGCTAACCTCACTTGGAGTACGCCTGGCAGACAATCAGCAATAAACGGTCGCGCTGTTCCTTTCGATTCCCAATCGAGGGCCCTTCTACACAAACACCTGCCTGCGTTGCCAACATGCGCTCCTTGCTGTTATCATTGTCAGTCCTGTTTTCATTTGAATGCCCCTTATATATTAGTTTTTTATTTTGTTTATTTACAACATCTTAGAAATAGATATGTTGTATTGTATTACATTTTGAATGCAATTTCCCAGATTTCGAAAGTTTAAAATGTCGCAGTCAGTTTAATTAGGTTTCACAGTTCATCTTTTTAGTACCATGGTTTACTGTTATAGATTAGAAACTTTAACACCTCTTTGAAATACTAAAATGTTTTTCTTTCTAGTGGCCGGGTATAGGTTAACTACAGGCTTGAACGCAACGACGGCCTGAGATGTTTCCCATTTTATAAAGGGGGCACCTACTAGCAGTCCAACTTGATGTTCTTATGGGAACTGAGTTTAATAAACTGGGGCGGCAGGCGGCACTGTAGGACATAATAGGACATTCTTTTTTAGCACTATAGAGTGAGTGCTATTTGGTTCAACCCCAGATTTTTGACAACCAGATTTTGTAGACATGATTTCCTGACATGAACTGTCACGGTGAAGATCTTTTCAACTGTGTTTGCCATATAACGCGGAGGGGGAGGGAGAATAAAATGTTGAAAGTCACACAAGGTTTGCAAGTTTTGATAATTGATTGCCACGTTTACTGCCAAAAATTAAATTCAAAACCGAACCAAACTTGGCGGCATCTTCCGAATGTGGCTAGAAACTGGCAAACTGGTTTATTATTACAAAGGAAAAGTATAGTTAGAATATGCCTGGTGAAGATTGTAAAATAGTTTTAGTAGGCGATTCCGATTTTAATACAGATTTCAATTCCAAATATGTGTTTTATGGAACAAGAAAGACAAACACAGTACACTCATGGATTATGATGCCCGTTCTAAACATTATTTAAAATGGTGAAGTATAATAGGAATATGCTTGGTGATTGTTGTAAAACGATTTCAGTAGATGAGTTTTAAGATAGATTTCGATTCCAAAGATCTGTTTTATGGAACAAGAAAGAGTTGATTCCTATTTCAACGCCCCCCACTCTCGCCGACCTAAAAAGTCGCCGCACTTTGGCAAGCTTTGCAGTCATGGGTTTCTAGGAGTTATGCACAAGTTTCAATGCTCCCAAAAGAACTAGATGAAAACTAAGTGAACAAATTAGCGATCAACGCACCAGTTAAGGAATTTGAAAACACTTAATTATTAAGACTACATTAATTGGCATCGAAAAATAAATAAATAAATAACGGGATGCTGTGCTTACATGTTGTTCCAAATCGCCATTTTAATTCTAAATTACCGTTGCCACATAAATACAAAAAAATGGTTATGGTAACTGCAATTATCGCCACGTTGGCGAGTGTCGGGGAGTTAAAGTAGAAATTAACCCAAGAAAAACAAACACGGCACACTCATGGATTATGCTGCACATTCCAAATAGTACAATTTAAAACCGTGAAGTAGAGCTGGAATATGCTTCGCGAGATTGTAAAACAGTTTTAGTAGGGATTTAAAGATAAATTTCGATTCCAAAGATGTGATTTATGAAACAAGGGAAAAAATATGACACACTCATGAATAATGATACACTTTCCAACTTAATAGAATAAGGAGAGGAAATAGGGAAAACGCATGGATTATGATGCGCTTTTGTTATATAGTACTTTAATGCTATATATTTAAAATCTGAAAGTGTTTCAGATTTTCATACTTTAAAAAAAAAGAATATTTATTATTCGCTTTTCATATCTGCAATGCTTGCGAAGAATTAAAATGCTTCTATAAAAACGTTACATAATAATTTGGGGATATAACTTAAAAAAGAGGGTGTCCCTTGTAACAAACGTTTGACGTTCCCTAAACATTAATAATTTGATGCCTGCGTTAGGAAACATTTTTGACGTTCCCCCAAAAAACCCTTGCATCTATAATGAGCCACATATATAATGCTGAGATGTATCGAACATGATGCAGGAAAAAAAATTAAATAAATAAATAAATAACAGTAAGAGAGTATTTCTGACAGCCCCCTGCACCATTTGTTGCTAGCTGTTAGAGCATCCCTTCCAAACTGCGTATATGTAGTCAGAAAAATTTTTAATTAACTGTGGGGTGAGACATAGTGGTGTATCGAGTTTTCAAAGGCGGAAAATAGAAGAACAAAAGGAAAAATGCTCGGGGGAAAAAAATCTCTCCCACTTACAGACTTAATGAGGGAACGAGAAAATTGATCAAATGGCCGAGAAGCCAGATGAGGAACCAGGCTTTCAGTTTTTTATCCTCACTTTTTTTAGAGTGAAAGTGCTGTTTAGGTTTACATGCATCTGACATCCCTATTGCAGTAGTTCTCGACGGAAAAAAGGGGAATTTTAAGCAAACTGCCTGTAAACCTTAAACTCTCGAACGCAATATTATTATTACTTTTTAATAAAGTGTATACACTTTCCCACACCGACATAGCTAATTAAACTTTGTTAGTTATTCATCGTTATCCCTTCCTTCTCCTTTTTCGAAAAGCTTATTAATAAATTTAATGGGGGCGAAACTTTCTATAAATTTATAGAGACAGGTGTACATTTTAAATTTTGAAAAACTGATTAATTATTCGTTTGTGGTAAAAGAATTAAGCACTTTCCTCGAAATAGATTTTACTTTAAAATGGAAATTTTAATTGAAAGTCCTGTAAAAAATACTTCACTTTGGCAAGCAAGACTGAATGTAGAAAGATTAATTATCTGAAATTTTAAGAAAGTATTTGGAATTTTAAGCAAATTATTTAAAAGTTATACAAAAAAAAAAAAAAAAACAGCCAGATGGGCGATACTAAAAACTAACTATTATCTCATGCCCATAAAATTTTTCACCGGTTTCACCCCTACTAGTAATTTCAGCTCGGGTTACCACCGGGTTACCGGCCATGGAACCTTTCTCCAATGAAAAGGAATTGGATCGTGGTGGAATACACATAGTTATGTCCCTCTGGACGTGTAATTGCCCAAAGTATCACTCCCCATTGGACAGGATGTTGGCCGATAGCGGACCAATATTTCTTCTTCAGTTCATTGTACTATGGTCAAATTTAGGTATTTGGCACGATCACGCAGGTCAGATTGAATCCCATGCATCGTTTTATGGGTATTGGACCACTTAGTGTTTGCAGTGAACATGTTGAGTCGTTTTTAGATGGAAATTTGATTTCTGGACCAAGTTCTGAATTTCGTTGAGCGATGAAACACCGTGCAAACCGTTCGTTGGCAAATGGAAAATTGATCACCTATTGCTAGTTGGGACATCCTCTGAAGATGTGGAGAAAAGCACACATTTCGCCATTATAGTGTTGATGAATAGTTTTATTTGGGTTATTCATCAGTTCGTATCACAAGTAATCGAAGTTTCTTCTTTGCAAGGTAATTGTAATCGGTAAAACCAATTTAATCATTCATAAATGTATGTGACATTGGCGAAGGAGAAATAGCCATTATTAATCGTATACTATGTCTATTCTGAAATTTCTTTTAAAATTACATAGTTCTGATAAGCCAGCAGAAAGGGAGTAGGGATGGACGCAAGACGAAAAAATAATCGTCTCGCGTCTCGCAAAATAGCCTAACAGCTTGTCTCGTCTCGCAAAAAAGCTGTAAATCTCTGTCTCGTCTCGCAAGAAAGTCGTCTCGCGTCCATCCCTAAAAGGGAGAATTCACAAGAATTCTTTGTAATTCGAAGAAAAAGCTGTAAATGACGACATTTTTTTTTTTCGGATGCACTTCGAAAAAACGAAGTTACTGGAGTTACATGACTTGGTACAAATTTAACCAACATTCTCATTTTTTCCTTACCTGATTGCATTTTTCAAAGTTCCTAAGCTACCCCATTTGGCGGGAAAATCTTTCCAAAAACTCTACGATATGAGGCATTTTGCCTATCTACTCATTTTGGCGAAAGCACAGCTCAGAATAAACTTCCAAAAACGATAGAATAAAATAATTAATTACTATATTTACAATTGTTTAATTCTGTTTAAGTAATGCAGTTAATCCAGTTCAAAAAATGCAGCCAATTCGTTTTATTAAAGTGAAGTGTTCTATTAAGTCCAATGTAGTGAGCAAGTTAAGGAAATTTAGACATTTGGGAAAAAGAGCTTAAATCACAATAAAAGCGAGGGGATTGTATTTAATTGCAGAGAGACTACTTTTGCCTTTAAATTTTGTATGAGTTAAATGTTACATATGCAATGGGAATTTTGCTTTCCTATCACTTTGAAAATTACGTATGTCATTAACTCATCCCAAGATTCGTACATTTCATCCTATCTTCTGCATTATACAGGGTGCGTTGGAAAAGAAGACGCAAAGTTGAATTTCCATCTTTGTTACTAGTTTGATGATTTTTTTTGAGAGGAGCGAGGGGGCTTATTTTACTTTATATACTTTACACCCACAAAATGTCGTGAATTTACATTTCTTAACACCCCCCCCCCCCTCCTCTGAGTGTACAAAGAAAAAAAATAACCTAAAGCAAGGAAAAAAATTATCCTTACTATTTTTACTTCACAAAAAGATGACTTTTCTTTCTTTTTTTTTTCTTTTCAAAGAGTTACCAGGCTTCTCGAAAAAGGACAAAACTTGGAAAAGAGAACTCTTATTTTTTCTCCTGTCTTTCTCGACTGGAGGCCTGCCACTATGTCGCAAAGCAGAGCCAGGACATCTTCTGCTATTGGTTAAAAAAAGAAAAGGGAGGAAGAAAACAGAGAGACAAAAAGAAGAGACCAAGGAGGGAAAAAAAGTAAAAGAAAACGTTAGAAAGACAGGATCTAGAAGGATGACTCTCCAAAGGAAGCGTTGATAGAAGAGGAAGTGAAGAGAGCGAAAGAGGGAAAAAAAAGTGGGGGGACTTTTCTGCACCAAGGGGATAGAGCACTAAGTCTCCATAGAATAATGAGAAAGTTGATTAAGGATCCAGAAAGAAAACTTTGCAGACGATGTTACAATGAAGATTAGCCCCCAAACGCAGTCTACTGAGGGTTCAGGAAATGCATAAAAAGGCCTTCTTCGTCAGGGCAACAAAGCGTGTTGGGAAAAAAAATTACCATCTACTTTCCAAAACAATAGCGTTTAGCGAAATAAAGAAGAACGTACTACATATACCGAGAATTTCATCTCTCTGAAGAGTATTACAAATTAGCGGGCATGAACGGAAGAACGCCTGGTAATCCATGACAATCTTTTGCAACTCCCCATGTTTTTAGGGAAATTTTTAAATTTTAACAATCACTGATAAGTGGTTTCATGCAGTAAGAATTATCTATGGCTTTTGAGGGAAACAATTTACAGTCAAATCCGCTCAATGAAATATTGGTTAAAGGAATATCTCTCTTATTCTATTAAATTTTCAATGTACAAAACCGTAATAATTAATCAATGTATTCCCGGATAATGGAATAGCCCGCTTATTAAAATGAATTTTCTTGGAGAATTGGCTATTCTATTAAGCCTGTTCGACTGTACTACTGAAAATGCTTTCAAGGATAGTAATAAAAAGAATAACTATACTTCTAGTAATAGGTTTTTACAGAGTTCTAATATTCTAATTTTTTTGCATAATCACATAATTTTCTAACATGCTTAAAACTGGCATGTATCTTTGTGATGAACTGATTTAACGTCTATGTATGTTTTTTGTTGCATGTTCCATATTACAAATAGCGACGGAAGCGTTCATATTTTTCGCAACCACGGCCGCTGTGTGCGTTATACGCTATGCAACAGCTCATCATAGTTAATTTTTGTTCGTCAATTTCAGACAATTTTTTGTGAAGAGCTAGTAAAATTAAAAAATAAATTCTTATTTCGTTTATTCACGTCTAAAATTTCTTATTCCGTTTTATTTCCATAGCAGCTTCCTCCTTCGACACGCTCACAGTATGTGCGAGCGTGGTGTGCCATTTTTACATTTTAAGTTTTTAAGTTAATTGCCTAGCTGATCATACATATGAAATTTTTTCGGTTTCGCAAACTTCGAAAACGACACGAGAAAAATGGCTCAAAATGGCGGGCGGCTTTTGCAAATTACAGCCTTTTGTTTTTTGCGTGGAGATAAAATTCCACCCTACAGCTGTCAAGCCCTTCTCTCTCTCAAAGATTAGTTTTCAAATCTAAAATTACAACACTTGAAAAGTTTGCTCTGCAAGTCACTGTGAAGCTGAAAATTCATCACGCTCTGGTGGCGGTGGTGGCATCGCTTCTTCTAAGAGTAAAAAGGGATGAAAAAGTTTCGGGGGAAAACAAAAGCGAAAACAACAACAGCTCATCCTCTTCGAAAATAACATACCAGCAGCCACCTGAAATATTTGTCTGAAGTGAAAGAAGGTTTTGTGACGGGCAAGAAGCAAATTTCGAGTAATGCAAGAAAGATATATGATGCCGAACACATCGAGTAATAATAAGAAGAAGAACAATTTCCAACACAGTTCTTATTTGTGTATCACTATGTCCATCATTGCTATCGGGCACGGGTCTTTGAATGCTCCGCTGTGACCCATCTATTATCCAAGTGCAACGCTGAACCACAGCAATCTACTTAAAGGGAATATCGGCCGTCGTTTCTTTCTGAGGAAGAGAATGAACAGATTAATAGAAATAAAAAACTGAAATACTTTGTCTTCTCGGAGTCTAATATATGAGAGTCATCTTGTTTCTCCCTGAAGTAACTATGAATGATGTGTACACTAGTTTTGACAGCGTGCATTCTTTTAAAAACCCCAAAGATATGTTTTCTTTGTTTGAAATAGATCTCTAGAACGCACTTTGAAAATGACTGTTCATGAATCTTGATGTATTGGAATTCTTTTGTGTACTCTAGAAAAATAATGACTGATGCCATATAATACATGCATTTTGCGACAATTTATCGGCAAAGTCTCCTTAAAACCGTAGAATTTGTAGGGACTTAGAACTAAAATTGGCGTGGGAACTCCGCACAGATTTCACGTAATTTTTGTGTTATCCAGTGGGTAGCTCCAGAGTGTCTCCTTCGCTTGTCAAGAGCTATCCCGGAGTAACAGTCGCGTTTATTACTAACAGGTTCGATGAAGCGCGCTCTTTGTTTAACTCGTGTGTTAAACGAGTCTTAGAGGGGGGGGGACCCACGGTGAGTGGCTTCCAGTACTATCAGTCAGTGACGTATTTCAGGTGGGAGGGAGGGGAGCTCCAAAAATGTAAAGCAATTATTAAAAAAAAACAGAAACCTATACGCGCTACTGCTGTCAGTCAAATAACGTAAAGAGGGTTTCCTACCAATAAACACAGTCCAGTCTTCTGGCTAAATCCACCATGCAACCTTTCAACCTCTGATCGGATAAAAGCAAAGCAATTGCCTTTCTACTGTCCAATTTTGTGCTTAAGACATGTAAATAACGGGCAGGTGGACGAACAGTCAAGCAGACAAAAAAAAAAAAAAAAAATTATGAACGCTTTTCCTCTTTTTTGGAAAGTGTTACAACGATAAAAGAGAATCGTTTTAAATTTAGCTCACTTTCTTCCCGATGACTGTCCTACAGAGACCCATCAATCTGTAATGATGAACCAATGCACATTATTAATTATTTTCTTCGTCTGCAAATTCAGGTGACAAACACAATGGACATTTAATGTATCAAGCAATGACCTTTGAAAAAACCAGGTTATTTCATGGAATTTTTGTTAGGAATAAGTAATGAAAAATATTACTAATATTAATAAATTCATCGCAAAACGCGAGCTTTTCAATAAAAGAAAAAATATAAATATGTATTCAGTAGACGAGATTGCTGAAAGTCTTCTTTTTGCAGTAAATTACATATACCGTAAATTAAATATAACTATTTTTGTATTGTTTTTTAAGAAAGTTTTTGAAAAATCGATCATGTTAAACTCATCCTAAAATGCCACTCTGTGTTTATTTATTTTTGTTTTATTATTTCGCCATTTATTATTGTTTTATTATTTTTACATTGCCACTCCCAAATGTTTAGCCATTTTTCGCTATATTCAGCTCTTGAAATATCGAGAATAAAAAAATGTAAATCATTTGAGTGACACGAACTTTTGTATCCTAAGTGAGATGACGTCATTTTGATGTTACGTTAAGCTTTGAAGGGGAAATTTCGATTCCAGTTCGTTTGAAATAACTTCTCGAGATTACCCAGATTAACTTTTTTTTTTACGAATAAAATTATTTTCTCTGCATGAAGCATTAATATAAGAGGGCTGTTCGCAAAAGAACGAAATATTTCGAATACGAAATCTTCTTCCAAACACATTGCATTTCCACACCTTTTCAGAACATGCAATTTCGATGCTAAGAACACATTGAAAACGCATGGATTTTCTTTAAGAGTACTTTCATGGGAATTTTTCGTGGGAAATTGAGGAAATCCGTTTGATATATATTCATTTTCATTCCCTTTCGTAAGAGTTTAAGAACTCTAGAAATGAAAGACACCAGTTTCATTGGATTACTGAACTAAAAAATTAAGTGACAACAGTGGGTTATGTTAAGTTATAAACCTTCATGTTGAAAATAGAATATGAAAATAATTATTTATTTTAAATGAACAGAAATTAATACATTGAGTGTTGTTGCCGCTAATGCTCTCTGGCAATGTGCCAGATCCCCCAGATAGGAAGGCGAAGGGTAGAAGGGGGGCTTTCATTTTAATGAGCACCAGTGGGAGGAAGTCCGACTTAGCTCGGGGTCCCCTGATTTTGAACCAATACCAGATGAAGGACCAACCATCTGAAATGGGCACCCCCAGAGGTAGCGTTCAACATGGAGGACATTGGAGCCACGACGGATTCTACATGCACCAGCTCCTATTAGCGTATACGGGGCCACAGCAGCCCAGCCGCGAAAGGAGTTCACCTTCCCAAGCACTGGCCAAGCGGGTGCTGCTTCACTTGCCGTGTTCTTACGGGAACGGAGTTTAGTGACTAGACCACAGCGAGACCAACTCAGTATAATTTTCAATGATGCGAATAAAAGTATTTTGTTGCCAGAATTTTGCTTTTTACATTTTCAAATCACAAAATACAGCTCCACATGTGCATTTGCGTTAGCCCTTTGCGTTAATCAGAGTTCTCTGGTGTCGGATTTTTTGAGAGTATTTTTTCACTACGGAGCTTGCCATGCCTAAGTATGGATCCTCGCATAGATAAAAGGGAACGTTGTACGTTATTTTCTGTGTCGAAAATTTTCAAAAAGTCACCGATTGTGTCTACTACCAGATGGCTCTGCATCTGGTTAAGGGAAAGTTCATAGTGCGCATGTGCAGCTCTGAATAATTTGGAAAATATGTTGCCACATATGCAAAGGAAAGAAAATGCAAAATTGGTACAATAGGCTTAAATTAGTGTTTTTAAAATTTAATGTTTTATTTGTTTGATATTTATATATTTTTATTTTGCAAATCTTAAGAACTTTAAAAATGACTTCAACTTTTGTTTGATTGTATCATTTAGCAACTTGAGTAACAACAATAGATACTGTTGCTATGGTTACTAAATGGTAATGTTAAACCTTGAAGTGAAGTTAATTATTCTTTGACGTTGTTTTAACGTTATGCTTTTAAAAGTGCATTAGTAAGTTTAAGCTTACAAACTTTAACGAAAAAATTTACAGCATGATCGAGATAATTATATATATGTATATTTAATCCGTATTAGTTGTTTTAATAATCTCTATTCCCGTGCGAAGAGCTGGTACTTCAGATAGTTTCCAGTAAAATCATCAATTATTAATATGATTGCTATCAAAATTCTTTTTTATCAGTACTAGCATGTGCTGAAGACTGTAGACTGTGATGAAAATGTATCGACACAGAAAAACAACTTTACAGATTGTCCAAATGGAAGCCGTTGCCATCGCTTCCTCCAACTACCAGCGAGATGGCGGTCGATGAAATCGCATATTTCGTGACAAGCTGGTTGTGTCAAAAATGTTCTTTAGGTCTGTGGCATGCGATTGGCGGTTCGATCGACCGCCGTATCTTGGTCGTAGTTAAATCGAGAAGTGGCAACGACTGCACTTTTTCAGTGCTGGTCAGTATGGTATATCCTGTTGTTCTTCTGTATGGATGTGAAAATGTTTGGGCTACAAAGGAACTTATTTGACCTAAACAAACTGTACAATAAAGCAAACTGTTACCCTTAACCCTTTAACGCGCAGTGTTCCCGCTCTGGGAACACCAAACTCTGACGTTTTGACTGTTGCCAGTTAAGAAGAATATATTTGATTTCTCTAAAAATAGTGGCGGGTGACATAACTCCACGAGAATCCTTCACTTTTTAGCACGTCATTTCCCGTCAAAAAATGGTCACGATCATTTTTAACAGCACTGACATCTGCAGAAAAATGGAAGATTGCGAGAACAGCTGGACAGATTGCCCAATGCTGAAAAAAGGACAGCCGTTGCCACCGCTCGACTTAACTACCAGCAAGATGGCGGACGATCGAAACGTTCATCGCGTGCCACAGATCTAGAGACCCCCTTTTTTGACGCAGCCGGCTGCGTCAAAAAAGGGGGTCTCTAGATCTGTGGCACGCGATGAACGTTTCGATCGTCCGCCATCTTGCTGGTAGTTAAGTCGAGCGGTGGCAACGGCTGTCCTTTTTTCAGCATTGGGAAAGGGTTGCGCCTCAAAGGGTTAAGCAAAGTTCTTCGGGAGAGGGGGGAGGGAGCGTGGCCCCTTCCCTGAATCCTGCGCCGACACTAAGCATGTCCTCATAGAATCAAAACCTTGCAGGAAAATTGCAATGGCCAGGGGAGCATGTACAGAATATATACTCGGATCTGGAAATGAAAAGAGATAAGTCCTCTTCGCGATGCGTGTTTGTATAGGGAGAGCACACGCGTCTTGTCTTCCTCCTAGAAATTCATCTCGAGAAAGGATGACCTCTGAGCCAGAGAGATTTGGGCATGGAACAGAAACAAAGAGCGAGAGGAAGTTCCAGAGAGACAGGGGAGATCTTGGGAAGATCTAGACAAATGAATTCCGATTGCGACGCAGGAAGAGAGAGAAAGGTCTTCCACGGAGGAACGCGGAACGGAAGAGGAAGATCACAAAAGGATTTTCTAGCAGGACAAGCGATGCTGCAGCTTAAGATCTGAAAAGTGAAATTAGTGATGCCAGATGAATGAACTGGCCAAGAAAATAAATACGTCTGCATGTATAGCTGGAAGTTAATGTTTTTATTTTTATTTTTATTTTTTTTTAACATATGTGATATGTGTGTGATCAGACAACACAAATTCATTGAAAATATGTAAATAAATAAACAAACGTTCTCAAAGATAGCGCCATTTATTTATTTATTTATTTCAAAGCTTTTAAGGCATTCTCTTTTCTCTCGCGATAATGTAAAGAGCGAGAGAGGGAGAAAAAAAGAAAGTAATTTCTCCTTCATAGATTTTTGGTATTGTTACGAATTTTCGGGCAACCCGCTGCTCTGGGGTTTAAAATAGTTTAAAATTCGTATTCTACTCGTCAAATAGTTAAGTTTTGCATTTTGTTGCCTCAAAATCGGTGAACTAGAACGCGAGATACGGAGATTTGGGTTTCCCGATTGGTTTCTATCGCATTTTCTAGAAATCTCAAGAAATATAAGTCCTAGGCCTTCGGTACTTCACTTTTGGGGACTTATTTTTGGGGCAAAATATGGCGATATTTCACCAAAAGTTGCCAATCTTGGCGACACGTTGGTCATTTGGCGCGATTTTCCCAATGGGGCTTGTAAAGTTAATTTTTCTGCATCAACATGCATAATATCCTAAGATTAATCGTCTATTACGCAATCATAATCGAGTCTGTTTTAGTACATACCAGGGACGGTTCTCTCTGGAACTTTCTACGGTGTTAGTCGTAACCTATAAAAGCACAGCTGGTTGCCCAGTTCAGTCTCAGTCTTGCTTCTGCTTCCGCCAAGAGCAGATGTCCGTGAAAGCTTAAGGCTTCGTATTGACGCTGAGAAAAGCTATAGTTAGCTAGTTTTTGAAGCTTTGTTTTTAAGTGCTGTGTAGAAATTCTTCATTGCTGTGTCTCCAGGGACTGTATTGTATGCGGCATCCCTTGTATAATTATACTGAATTTTGCCTGTGGAAGTGCTTCTCTACTTAGCGAACTGTTGTAAGCACATTACTGTCTGGTTTTGTTTGTGAAATTTTTACAGCTGATTCTTCGACGACATTCTAAGAGCGATAAAGTTCGTGTTCCATCCTGACAAGTGGACTCTTTACTGGAACTTTTTACAGCTATTGGACTTTAGAACGACGAACCCAAGAAACAGGCAGAGTATTCTACAACAGCTTTGTGATTTTTAAGGCAAAGCTAAAAGTGAACCGTCTGACTAGGGGAGAAGTGCCTTGAGCAAAGAACTTTTTAAGGGTTCTAAGCGTACAAGGGGCTCTTATGTAACAGCAGTGTATTCATGGTACATGTAATGAAATATCCCCAAAACTCCGTGTGTTCCCCATTTGGCCGAAATGACCCCTGATATCGGGAAGGAATAATGAGGTTGAAACGGAGTATTGTATAAAAAAATTGACTTGCCTCTGTTGGTCAAATGAAAACGCATTTGAATTTAAAAATTAAGTCGCCTACCATGATATATATTAATGTAGTTTTTGTTTTTATTTTTATATTTGTATTTTATAATTTTTTAATAATTTGGTTATTTTCAAATGTACTCATCCTTTTAACTTGTTCTTTAAAATAATTTTTTTTCTATGACCAATTGTCTATGTGTTGTAATAATCACATAATTAAATGTTACTGAATTTTTTTTAAAAATTCCAAACAAGTTTTTGAAGATTGAAGGCTTTTGAAATAATTTCGTGTTTGGAAATAAATATTTTATTTCTAATCATTTATGATTCTAAATCTAAAGGAAGCATTTCAAAAATACACTGGCATCAAGAATTGAACCATCTCTGATCCCTACTAAATATCCGAAAAATTAATTCTAGAATTCTTTCTCTCAGAACAACAGTTTCAATCTCATGTTCACGCATTATTACTTTTCCTCCCTTATACTAAAGCCTACCCGTATTCATTTTTTTTCCACTCTACCCGTAAACTCAAGGAAGTAAAAAAGGTGCTTGAGTCGCATGGCACATCTGATTCCATGAAAAAAAAAATGGTGCATGGTATGCAAAAGTTTGATCGCCATTAATCTGAAGGGTACTACATAATTCTTTACCCCGACCAGTGGCATAGTGCATAGCGCACTGAACTGGGAGACGGAAGGTACCTCGTTTGAAACCAGGTCGCGTCCGCCGACCTAACCTTTCGGAGTTTTCCGTGGTTTCCTTCGGAACTTTAACTACGTGTTAGGAGCCCTTAGAACGACCTCCACGGAGGACATCCCACCTTTAGGCCTAGATCCCTCATGCAGATAATTGGCCTTACTCCAACAACACACATAATTCGTTAATGAACTGTTTTTGGAAGCTTTTAGTAATCTGCATTAATGACAAAACAATAATTATTAAACAAACATTGTTTGAGAATTATTACAATAGCAAAGAATTCCAGAATTTTAATGATATTTTTCCTCTTTTCTAGCGTTCTTGTGAGGATAAATAACAATGGCCGCCAGCTTTTGACCTCTAACTCAATGATAAAACAAAATATAGTAAGTATGTCTGTATAGTGTTACGAAATGTTTGGTGATCTACTTTTGTAAGATTTAATTTAGTCTTAAATTAATGATCTACTTGATGAGTCATCAAAGTTTTCCTTTTGTTTGCAAATGAATACGTTAACTATAGCACGAGTTGTGAATTTTTAAAAATCCATTAATGTTTGGGGACTGCAACTTGTAGTACGTTTATAAAACTTTTAACAAAACATTAAGAATTCGCTCTCTCTTTTTTTTTTTCATTCTATGGCTGTTTTGTATTTTTGACTATATGCAAAACGTCCTTCCATATTCATTTCACGGAAAAATTGTGTTAGTAAAAGAAATCAGATTCCCGAAATGCTTTCAACCATTGACCAGCAAAATTTTTTTGATGTACGGACAGTTCGATATTCTCTTATACAAAAGAAAAAGGCAGCAAATAAGAAAAAAAAAAGAAGAAGAAATAAGATCAAAAAATAAATAAAATGTCCTATATCTTTTTTGGGAGATTGAAAAGCATAAAAAAAAAAATCGCACAAGAAGGGATATTCTCATTTTCCCGTCTTTTCGTAAACAACAGGATAAAACTCAGATTGAAAACGACTACTATTTCAACTTCGTACCCTGCATTTCGATCGAAGCTACTTAAGGATAAACAAAATTCAAAAAATATATATTTTCAGAGTAAAGTGAAAATATAAAGGAAAAAAATTGAATTCAAGAGAAAGAATCAGAATGTTTTTGGAGGAGATATTTAAAAAAATTAAATATTAAGTGTTTAATGCCTTTAAAAGTCGCATACAGGGTATTTCAAAACCGTATGTCACTTGTAATGAGTGGTAGAGGAAATCAAGACTGTTCAGTCACATAGCTATATCAGGTCGCAGACTTTTCTATGTTCCTGTTATTAATCATTCTTCTGTTAGTTTTATGAGCTCATTTTCTTTTTTACGTTTTCCCACGCCTGTTAATAAATTTTTGAACGGATTCACGGAATTCATACTCTAGCAGCTATAAATTTAAAAATATGACATAAATAGTTGAGACGAGCATTATAGTTCACGAAAAGCATAATTGAAACAGCGAAAACAAAAATTACTGTTGATAAGTAGGTTTTTGAGTGTAAACGTGTGTGTGAGCGCGCGTTTTAAAATGATTAGCTGTCTTGTATTATACGCTACAGTTCCGTATAATTGAGATTTTATCCCGTGGATTGTACCTTTTGAGATTTTATCCCGTATTTAGAAGCAGTTCCGCATTTTCATCCGCGTGATTACCGTCATAAAATAACCGTCCTTTCTTAAAAATCCTGATTTTTTTGGCAAACCAATTTTTACTTTTTATTTTTTTAAAAAAGAACAGTGAAAAATTAAATCTGTGCAAGTAAATATGCGTCTATGTGATTGTCAGTGTTATAATCTACTGAGTATGGGTCTTCATTAAAAATTAATTCGAAGTTTAAACACTGTTATTTTTATGAATTTACATCCCTCCCCCTCCGCCTTCTTGACTTACGTAAGTATTTGATATTTAGAAAGATGGTCACTTTAGCATGCGTGTGTGTAAAAATACTAGGAAAGGAGAACATATATCTAGCATTTTACAACTTTAGTGCGTTCCGATATTGTCCAATACTCTACAATTTTGAAAACAAATTCTTTTTCGCCATCAATTACCGTTTTGAAAGTACGAACGATAGTTTTTTTTTTCTATTTGCTGATAGGTGGGGATGTAAACAGTGTCATACCATGTAGCTCATCACCACTTGAACTGTTATGGAAATTACTACAGTAGATGGCACGTGACTGTAGGATATCAAGGTTTTTATTTTTAGGTTAGTATTGTTAGTAGGATGCACAAAACTATTTAAGACGCTGCATTTAAGAAAACTTCACATTTTTGGTCGGATTTAGACTCGTTGCCATCGAAAGGGACTACGTTCTGAATGGCCGAGTGCATAGACTCGAGTGCCTTTTCAGAAAATGGTCAAAATAGTCAATACCAGTTCAGAGTTTTCCGAAGTGTAAGAAATGACTACATGCAATTTTTTAAGACACAGCACATTCTTGATAAAGCATGGAGTTTTATCAATTACATACTGATGAAATATACCAAAGAGGAAAGCCGTAATCGATATTTTATCACTAATATTCTCTACTTCTGCTTTTATTTCTATACTGGGAGAACAGTTAAAAATAGAATACATTGGATATTCCGAAAGCAATCAAGAAAGGAAATATGAAAAACTGGCCTTGCGAGACAAATTTTTTATTTGTATCGCTCATATTTCAGAACTGTTAAAATTTTCATTTCCTAAATTTTCATGGAATACAGTTTTTAAAAAAGAAAAGATATCATTCTCAAATATCCCTTCTCATTCATTAGAGCTGAAAAGCGAGACTATTCTCGGAAACTTAAAACTTCACGAGACATTTATTTTAAAAAGTCGGATTTTTGCAAAGTCGGTTTCGTTCTTAGCTGCCATCGTGTAAGTGCAAGGCCACGCCATCTACAAATCTTTCCAACCAAAATAAAAATGGCGCCGCAGCAATCTCGCAGCGTTGCCACTTCAGCAAAAGATTTCTGGGAACCAGAAGGCGGATGAGGAATGGAAGAGAGAAAAAGGAAAAAATATATAGGTGTCTTATTTTTCCAGAGTGAATTTTTGACCACCAGAGGCTTCTTCCAGCTCTGTCGCAGAAATGCCAGAAAATTTTCTTCCTTTTTTCATTTGCCTGGATACCATGGAGAGTGGAGGAGGGAAAAGGAACGCGAAGAAAAGCAGAGTAAAATGGAAAGAGGACTACCGGGGGAAAAAATGTGATACGAAAAGTTCTGGGAAGGATGCATCTCCAGAGGGAAACTCTGCAAGATAGGATGAAAGAAATTGTGCAGAGAGAAAACCTGTGCTCGCAAACTTCAGACAAAAGTGCTTTAACGACGTAGCTGATAAAGCCTGAGAGAGACAGGAGGGAAAAAAAAGTGGGAGAGCTAGGATCTTCTCTCGAATAAATACAGGATTGCAAGGGTATTCATAAATTATTTGCTCTTGCCTGCAGTGGTGTCAGATATAGCAAATATTGGAGATTTAATCACGTGGAAGTGATTTTAGATGGAAGGGATAAAAAAGCACAGAGAATTTGTTATCTGTAACCATCGATTATTTTCCATTATGCCTGTAATATTAAGTTCCCGAGAAAAGTCAGCTGTGGAAGTCAGGGGACAGATTTTATTTTGAGTAGTCAAATGCATAACTAAAGTGTCTTATTCAACACGGAGTGCTAGAAAGTTTTAAAAGCCTACTTAAAAGTAAACCGTAGAGTGAATCCACTGGGTGATAGGCTCGAGGCGATAAAATGTGTTTTTAGAAAACTGAATTTCTGTGTAAAAACTGTCATAAGGCGACTCAGCACCACCACAATAAGAAAATGTAATCCAAATATCGATTTGTATACAGATTGGTTCAGACTTGGTTACTAAAGTACTCTGTTGACCTTAAACATCATTATTATTAAATTACATCTTGCTAAAATTTCTAAGCCATATTTAATTACAGCGGCAGGCTGCTTATATGAACACCTGCCATCAGTAGCTTATAAGTGAATGAAATCTTCAATCGTATTTATCCCAGTTTATTTATTTATTTATTCATTTAGTTTTATCACCTTTGAAATACTAAGGCTCTGTCAAATGTTGATGAAATTGTTTTATTTTTTTTTTACTTGAACCTTATATTTCAAGAAAGAGATTCAAGGATAGGATTAGCTATACGTTAAAAATTTAAATAAATAAATAATCAAATGCGGCATTACTCATTTTTTCCCACTTTTCAATACATAATTGTCGTTTAATTATTTTTTTCTCTTAAACGCGAATAAACCGAAATCCTTAAATTTGTTAAAATACTATTCCCATTCACAAAGTAAAAATATTTAAGCAAATGAATAAATAAATAATTAAAATTAAAAATTAAAAGAGGTGTAGTATTTTAAAATTTGAAGAAAAATTGTGACTTTTTACAATTTTAAAATTTTTGTTAAAAATATATTACGTATTAAATGAAATGCACTTACCATTCACATAATAACCAAAGGTTATTTTTAAAAACATAATAGCAATAATTAAAAAAGTTTGAGATGCCGAGTCTTCTTAATATGAATAAAAATGGAAAATAGCTGCAGAAAATGAATTCTTCAATAGATTTCTATTACTCAAGTATCTCTTTTTTATGAAACTGGGTATTTTAATTATGTTAGCTCCTTTAATTCTTTGACACGCGTCAACATACAGCATTTATAACATTCGTCTTCGGTGATTTCCAATCACTAACCCTTTCCAATAAAGTACAAAAAGTGTTTATGATTATCTGTCTGTCCATCCGTCCCTCAATGCTCCAGCTGCTGAAAATATGCATCGAATCTTACAACGAAATTTATACATGCTATTTCTAGGTATTGTTCCATATACTCTATTGAAAATGGTGTGTGTGGCACTCTACAAGAGTATTCAAAAGAATTTCAGTGTTTTACACACTGTGAGCAACTTCAAGCGTATTTTAGAAAGAAATTAACCTCTTGGGTACGGATGTATTTGAAGAAGTCATACAGTTTGGAACGAATATCATGGACAAATCTAGACACATGGGTAAATTGCTAACCCTGACTGCTACAAGTCACTCTTGCCATGAATGAGAATGTGCATGTTTAATTTCGTCCTAGAATGAATGATGAAACATACTCATCACACGTTACTTAGTGGATGACGCAACGCAGTGTCAAATGTATCCAAGAGAATATATTTCAAACAAAACAAACTTTATATATGCTTTTAAGAATTTAAAAAGAAAAAGTGTTCGTTGAAAGTAGCGTACACAGCATTTATAGTTCTTTTACGAATGCACCGGAAAAAAAATTCCAATACATTATAGTTTGTGGCAGTTCAGCGACAATCCATATCAAGGACAATACAGTAGAAATACAGACGTTTTGCTCATTCTTAATTTAAAGCACAGAAATAACATTTAAAATTGTTTTACTGGGACTCACAAAGTTACACAAATAGGGGTACAACATTTATAAATAAGAGACTTTATAAAGTGAAGTATTTTTCTGGGATTTCAGATCAATTTAGATTTTCTGTCATTAAGGTTCTCTGAGATTCACCATGTAAGTCCAGCATGCCTAAAAATTTAGAGGAAATGATTTACATAAAAATCAAATATACATTGGCAAAGTATTTTTTTAAACTTTATATATTGCTTTTGTAATTCTATAATATAATCTATTTTCAAATTGCATCTTTGAGTAAATATCTTATGAATAAACTGTTTTAAAAATAAAAATAAAATGACAACTTATAATCTTTCCGATAACAACCTTACATAATAATAGTTGTAGCATGGAATAATAGTTAATCTAACCTATAAAGCGAATGATTGTTTTTATACCGGTAAAATGAATGGAGTATGTGATGAATTTTGCAGTCTAAAGTACTGAAATCAATCATAAATACCAAGGACAGCTTTAAAAATTAAAATCAGACCACATAATTTTATTCAGCGAACATACTTAAACTTTAAAAAATCAATTTCTCATCTTGTTCTTTGAGCAAATAATTTAATATTTACTAAAATCCTTAACTTATTTCTGCTTTATTTTGATTCAGATTCGGATTCAAGGTGAACTGGCTGATAACCCTATTTGTGTTTACGACTAAATTACCAGCGACCAACTATTCTCTAACCACTATCCATCTCAATCAAGATTTGGGGAAGCTTTCACAACTTGACGAGAAAACCACAATGTTATTTATTTTTAAAAAGTACTGAATTTACAAGAAAAATTACGAATTACACTTTTTTTACAGTATACGTGAACAACTTTCTATAAATTTCTGATTAATATAAGCACAATAATAACATATATTTTTTACTACACCTGTAAATCCAGGTGACACATATATTTTTTAAATGTCTGTTCTTTTAAATATTTATTATTACAAATTTTAAAAGAAATGTTAAGTTATTAGACCAGTACTGTAGAACTACAGGAGTAGTTAGAAAGTCTTTTAGCTCAAGTACTTCGCCCCATTTTTGACCAACAATGCAACCGAAAGCAGTATTACTTTAAATTTTAGTCGATTCACCATATAAAAGAAACCGCTTAGTTTTATTGAAACATTACTCTTTAGGTCTTTCCCATAAAATCCTAATATTTACCTACACTAAATTACACAATAAATCTTCAGCCTTTTAAATCCCTTCTCTATTTTTTCAATCATAAATTTGTCATAATTTTTCATCTATCTATTTAACAGAACATATATTTACCTTTCCGATTTTTCGAAATGAATAAATTACACTAATTCATCGATCATGTGTTGAGTTGAGTGAAAAATAACCTGCTTCTCTTTTCAGTGTAGATATATTTCCGGATGACAGGAGATGGAAATAATGGATTTTATTTTATTGCCTCCTCTTTTTCCTTCTTATGTGGGTCGTAAGTACTGGAAGAAAGAAATAAAGAAAACATTTTATACGGAAAACGTGAGTAAACGTAAAAGATTAAAAGATAAGGGTTGCGTTTTTCATTTTTTTGAGGCATGAGGCTGTTAGGAATTGAATAAAATGAAACACAAGATTGTGCTTTTACTGAAACTTTTGAAACATTGAGGGTTTGGGTTGACAGACTAGTCTAATATCCCAAAGTTATTTTTTTAATTAATCATTTACATATTATTTTTTTAAAAAATATCAACTGTTATTTTCTTGTGCTTTTTAAGCGTTCGGGTAAGTAACGTCCTTTTTTACATAAATCCATACAAATAAGTTTTCAGCAAGTATTGAATCTGAGGTGGCCTGACTCATCAGAAGATTGACAAAGAAAGAATAAAAACCATATTAACTGCGCTAAATACATGCGATAATATCAATTTTATTCACAGCCGTTTTATATCTACAAAATACTAGAACTACTTTTTAAACAGAACAATCCTAAAGCAACTCTCGTTGCCTGGAGATATTTTTTATGCGTTGACAGATCAATGAACACATTTCTTTTTGTAGAGTAAAAAAAAGAAAAACTATTATTAAGAAATTTATGTGCGTTGCCACATAGTATCCCCCCAGTGACGAAGAGATAGTCTGAGGAACGATCAAAGGAATACTTGAAAATATAATTCTAAGTATAATAAGATAGTATTTTTTTTTTTTTTTTGGAAAATGCGCATGTCTGCCGGACCTAGTGACTCTTACAGCAGTTTCCGGACACTGTTGTTTACATTCCGAATTTGTGATGTTGTTTTCTTCCTATATAAGCTGGCGTCACCCGGTCTATAGAAACTGTTTCTTTTCGACTTTTGCACTCTATTGATTAGCCGATCGTTAAAGAACCTTGTGAAGACCTGTATATGGCTGACACAGTGGATCCCGCACCCGATCCACTCTCAAAAAGACATGAGAGCAAATCTTTAATTCAGGGTGTACATAGCATTTGTCGAATGAATGGCGAGATGTAGCTATTGGGTTTAACCGTCTCATCTTATTTCGAAGCTCCGTGACAAAGTCGTAACAACATGGTTGGATTGAGATAACATCTATCATATCGCAAGGAAGCCGAAGATTTGTTCCATATACTAATTCAGAATAAGACGTATTCATGTCTTCCTTAACAGCTGCTCTGATTCCTAACAGAACTATAGGGAGTATATCCAGTGGCGCACACAAGGGGGGGTCCAGGGGGTCTGGACACCCCCCCATTGGCTTTGATTTTTTTTTTCGATTGATTATTACCCTATATCTATAGTAAATAAAATGATTCCAAAAAAAGGTAGCAATAGTTTCAGTTCTAATAAATAAAAAAAGAAATTTTTTTCTCGTTTTCCTCAACTTTTGAAAAACGAGCTGAAAGCGAACATAAAACACCATCTTGTTCTCAAAACTGTACAACTATTATTTTGCTTCCTATTGTATTGTGTAGTGCATTCATAGAGAACTGGATGGGACGAGTTTTGATGAATTCCATCTAATGAAAACGAGTTCTTTCATCACTGATTTTTGTCAATCTGGAACATCCCTCAAAGTTGGACCCCTCCAAACCGTAAAAGTTGGACCCCCCAAACTGTAAAAGTTGGACCCCCCCAGCCAAAAATCCAGTGTGCGCGCCTCAGTATATCAGTCCATCGGTTTCCATGTTCGTGGGCTTTGATAGCGGCTTTAAAGAGGCAATGGAAACGTTCGATGATCCCATTGGCGATTGGGTGGTAGGCAGTCGTTCGAATGCGTTGCATGCCAAGCATATTTGAAAATTTAGCAAACATTGATGACCGCATTTGTGAACCTTGGTCTGTAGTAATCGTAGAAGGAAAACCAAAACGCGCAAACCAAACATTAAAAATTGCACTGCAGATGGTTTTCGTCTGCTTGTCAGGGTTGGGAATAGCTTCAAGCCATCTTGTAAAACGATCTATTAAGGTTAAAATATACCGGTAACCATTAGAGGGGGGGTAGTGGACCCACGATATCCATATGAAATTGAGAGAATTGTGCGTCAGGTGTAAAAAATGTACCCAGCGGTGCTCTTGTATGTCTTTGAATCTTGGAGCGTTGACATTGCTGGTACGATCTAACCCATTTCTTTATTTTTTGCCTCATATTTGGCCAAACATAACGTGAACAAATGACGATTGTTGTTATCCCGGTATGAGAAAGATTGTGGAGATGTTCGAAAATGGTCGTACGGAATGAACTCGATACGAATGGTCGAGGAAATCCAGTTGATACATCACACAGCAGGTGGCAGTCGGATATGCGACTAGGTTGTCTTTCTAGATTTAGAGATGTTGTTTTACTGTTTAGGCAAGCCTTTACCTCCGGATCGTTGTATTGTGCTTCTTCAAACTTTTTGAAATTTAACATGAGGGATTTTCTGACAGAATCAATTTCGATTCTCGAAAGAGTGTCTGCTATAACGTTTTAAGAACCTTGCACATGACGAATGTCTGTAGAATACTGAGATATGAAATCTAGATGACGTAGCTGCTCAGGTGAGCATTTATGTGGATTTTGCTTAAAAGCATATATCAGTGACTTTTGATCCGTGTATATTTAAAAAATTCTTCCCTCGAACAGTGTTTGAGTTTTTTTATAGTACTATAAATGGAGAATAGTTCTCGATCGTATGTTGACCATTTCTGTTGACTTTTATTCAGTTTCATGGAGAAAAAGGCTAGAGGTTCCCAGTGTTCTCCGGAAAGTTGCATTAGTGCACCTCCAACTGCTACATCAGAAGCATCTACCCATATGCTTAGCTGTGCACCAGGAATCGGATGTCTCAATAAGAATGGGATGTCTCAATAGGAATTATAGCATCCATAAAAGCTTTCTCCGCATCCGGGTTCTATTGAAGTTGTTCACTCGAAGTGCAAACAGGAGAACGAGATTTGCGTCTTTTCTTATTTTTGTGGCCTTCTAAGAATTGTATTAAAGGAGAAAGCATATGAGCGTCTTTGGGTATAAAACAGTGATAAAAATCGACAAAGTTGGGTTAAAGTAGTTGTTGGTCGTAAAAAATCAATGATATACTTAACTTTATCAGGAAGAAGTTGGATTCCTTTGTCGGATACATTAAAACCTAAAAACTCAATTTCAGGTTTACCTAATGTGCATTTTGCAACATTGATGCAGATACCATACTGTTGCAATCTAGAGAAAAGCGCTTTTGAATGTTGATTATGCTCTTCAATGTCCTTTGAAGCTATTATTATATCATCTACGAAAGCATAAGCGCCTTTTAAATTGCTAGTCACTTCGTTGATAAAACGTTGAAACGTCGCGGCAGCGTTGCACAATCCAAACTGCATGCGCGTGCTCTCGAACAAGCCAAATGGAGTATAGATAGCTCTTTTATGTATGTCATCGGGGTGAATGGGTATCTGATGATAAGCCTTAACGAGATTGATTCGAATTTTGGCACCATGTATTTCAGCAGTAAAATCAGCTATGCAGGGAATGGGACATTTATCTTTGCTAGTTTTTGCATTTAAGGCGCGATAGTCACCGACGGGTCTCCATTTTAATGCTCCCTTTTTTGGCACTATGTGGAGAGGTGATTCATAACTGCTATTGGAAGGTCTCATACGCACTTTTTGCAACAAATTTTCAAACTCTGCCATTGCAATTTTCAAACGGTCAGGTGCTAAACGACGAAGTTTTGCTACTACAGGTGGACCTTTCGTTTGAATGTAATGAACCGTGGTATGCTTGACAGGCTGATTGGGATCAGGCAGTGCTGTTATAGAAGGGAACTGTTTTAAAAGATCATGATATGGATTCTCATGAGAAATAGTTTTCACAGAATGGAGTTTAGCATTTTGCATTTGGCATGGTGTTTGAAAATTTGTTTTCAAATCTCTGAGACGTTTGTCTCGTAGGTTAGGAACCAATTCAAAATAATGGAGGAAATCTGCTGCGATTATAGGTGAACTGACGTTAGCCACTAAAAAGACCATGTTAGATTTCTTCTTAAATTAAAATCTAGAGAAAGTATTTTTTGACCATACACAAATATTTTTGACGAATTGGCTGCAAAAAGTGTTTGCTGGGGTGGGCTTCCTTTTTGTTGATTATTCGCTGGAATTATTGACGTCACTACCGGTATGGACCAAAAACGAAACATTTGTTTTACGGTCTTCAATGAACAGGCGACGTGACACTTTAGGCAAAGAATAAGTCGCTTCTACTTTTTGCTCTTCTTGTTTCCCTACCAGGACCAAGGCTTTACACATTTATCTTCGCTACATTTACTTCCAAAACGCCAATGATACCAGCACACAGAATAATCACGATTTGAAGACCTATTTTTACTGCGAGACCGATTTCGGTTCCCTCTAAAAGGTAAACGATTTTTCTGGATTATCAGTCATTTTATTTAATTTTTTCAATTTCGCGAAATAATTTATCTTCTGCACTGTGTTCAACTGAGTGCGAAACTACAAATGATTCAGTTGGAGACGGATTTATCTTCAAAATGCGATCGGAAACTTTAGCAGCTTAGCTTAAATCGAGATCAGGAAATGCAGCAAGATTTGAACTCTGACTGGTAACCGTTGTAAAAACAATTCCATAATCAGGGTATGTGGTACATTGAGAGTTTCAGCACGGCGTTTCATATTACGTAGCAGTTCCGTTGGCTTACGCGAACCTAATTCCTCGCCTGACAAAAAATGCCGAATTTCTTGCTGAGAGCTTTCTCCTGAGCGATTTATGACCTCTTATTTTCAATTGCGTGTAAGGTTCTCTATCATATCCATAATAGCACAGAACGTCACAATGAGGTCGCCGTGACGTCTCTATGAGTCACATTGGTCGCAGTCACACTGGTGACCATAAGTGGCGTCAAATGGAAGTCACAGTGTGACTTGCCAGTGACAATAGCTTGTGACTTGTTTGTGACGTCAACGTGATGGATCGTTTGTGACTTCTTGCCAGATCGTGCGACTTTTCGCAATTTTTGCTACTTTTGAAAGCACCATGCGACTAAATTTTATGACTTTGCGATATTGCTACTTTCTTGCTACTTTTTTTGATTTTGTGAATTTTAAGTAATTTTTCGAATTTCTCAAAAAAAAAAGTTTTTTTCAGTTTTAAATCAGTGTAACATTTAAATCACAGTGCTGTGAATGTGACGGCGCTGTAACGTCGCATTGAAGTCACAATGCCGTGCGCAAGTCACAGTGTGACTTCATGGTGACGTCACGTTGTGACGTTGCCACAGAAGGACATTAGATAGTCAAGGCGACTTATTTGTGACTCATTCGCGACACTCTGTGACGGTCTTGCAGATCCCTTTTTAGATATCGTAAAACACAATTTATTTTCAATGTCTTACTGCCCACGCTCTTTGTTAAGAACTCTATCTCCCTTCAAGTTCATTGAATTTGTTTCTACGAATTTACTCAATAATTCTTATTTGCCTATTTCCGTTAAAATTAAGATGCAAATAATTAAACGAAATTCTTTAAGAATGAAAAGCAGATTTATTGTTAATACCAATAGTTATAAGAAAAGTACCAATAGCTGCTTCTATATTAAAATAATAAAAATATAAGCAGCATCAAACGAAGTCCACAAGCCGTCATGGTAACTATATGACTTACATCACATGTTTAGTTAATTAATCATCGTTAGTTATCTTTGTTCTTGAATAGTTATCTTTAAACATTGAACATTCATTTCAATATATTCAGGATATTTATTAATAGTATTTTTTTTTGGGGGGGGGAGATTTAAAAATTTATAAAATCTGTTATTCAAATCATTTATACAAGTTCTACAGTTTTATTGTTTTATATTTTGAAGTACAGGAACTAAACATGAAAGTATAATGTTGATACAATGGTCAGAATTATGATATTTAGCAAAAGATGGAGGTCTGTGAGAAAACTAAACAACCACTTCTGAAATAGCTATAAATTTCAAATGTTTGAAGTTTATACTCTTTATAAAAGGTTTTGGCCTTTTCGGAAAGCATTCAAACATCATTTTGAAAGGGCGAAAATAGCTGTAAATGAAATTTGAGATTTCAATTGCCCTTTTCAGCGCAATTAAAAAAGTCCATTAGTTGTTCAGCCGAAATTCAAAATATTAGAAGATAGGTATATCAATTAAAGGTACTGATGCCATCATTTTTTTTTATTTGAACTTCGATTCTTTAGCAGTTACTTGCCCTTATAGAACTTATTTTATGATCATCACTTTTCAAAAAAATATTTAAAGTCGATCTACACTGTAAGTTTCTTTCGGAAGTTTATGAATAAAAACTTTTTGCCAAAATGCTCGTTATTTCGATTTTGAAAAAAAAAAAAAAAAAAAAAAAAAAAAAAAAAAAGAGATAGATACTATAAATCAGACAAATTTTGTTCTTGTAGTTATCATTATTGTTTTAACAAGCTTATCTTCCATTCAAAAGGCGTGTTTTCACCAAGGTAAGAGTGGCGTTCACCATTAAATTTCAAACATTTCAAAGATTTTTTTTTTAATGTTCCCTGTTTTTCTTCTTTTTTAAAAAAGTGAAATATTATCATTGGATTTTAAACCTCATACAGAGAAATGAGTATTAATGAAAGGAGTATATTCTCGGGAGCAAAAAAAGGTAAAAATAAGATAAACACGTTCGGTTTGAATTGAATAGAGATGCATTATCTCTTATTTAAAATGGTCAGTCTAGTTCTAAATAAATATAAAATAATAATAATTGCTTCATTCTCTTCATTTCGAAAATTGCTTTTGCCCATCAAGTTTTGACTGGTAGAAACCAAAATCAAGTGCTTAAGACTGAAATCTCAGGCCGTCTTAACAAACACTGTAATATCATTCAGAAAATGCATAAAAGATTGCTCTTTTTTATCGTAACTTCCTTTTCAAAATAAGGTGCGTATGAATGAAGAGAAAAGGCATCTTTAATTTGCAATGCTCCGCCACGGAACGTAACTCTATTCCATGGGGGGTTCTTAATAGACAATTGCCGTTTCAAGGAATTTAAGAAGAAAGAAGAATAATGAAAAAATACATAAAAGAAATGAAAAAAAGAATAATGCTTCAGCCACACCAATGATTTAAAAGAAGGAAGAAACATGCTTCATCAGCTTTTACAGTAGCGGCTCCGATCGCTTTGATTGAGCTCCGTTAAATCTCACTATTGAACCCAATGTTTAACCCTTTAACGCGCAATGTTCCCGCTCTGGGAACACCAAACTCTGACGTTTTGACTGTTGCCAGTCACGAAGAATAGATTTGATTTCTATAAAAATAGTTGCGGGTGACATAGCTCCACGAGAATCCTTTACTTTTTAGCACGTCATTTCCCGTCAAAAAATGGTCACGATTATTTTTAACAGCACTGACATCTGCTGAAAAATGGAAGAATGCGAGGACAGCTGGATGGATTGCCCAATGCTGAAAGAAAGGACAGCCGTTGCTATCGCTCGACTTAACTACCAGCAAGTTGGCGGAAGATTGAAACGTTCATCGCGTGCCACAGATCTAGAGACCCTTTTTTGACGACAGCTGGCAGTTAAGTCGAGTGATGGCAACGGCTACCCTTTTTTCAGCATTGGGAAAGGGTTGTGCCTCAAACCCAGACAGCACATAGGCTTAAATCAGGCTTGACATTTCTTTGAATTTGACGTATTAATGCCCATGGAGAAGCCGTTTGAACTGTCAAGCTTGAATACAACTTGATTCTTGCTTGAAAAGGAGAGCGTGTGGTAATGGCGCCATCTGTCGCTGTAGGCGAGAAGGAGAATTGACATTACTTTGAAGAAATTGATTTGTCTAGCGTTCTCAAATTAAATAAAATTGCTCATATTAAATAAAGAAAAGTTCGTAAAAGTTGTGTTTTATTTTATTATCGCACAAAACCTGGACATTAGAACACGCAAGGGGAAGGAATGAATGGGATAGGCCCCTCTGAAGAGTAACACGAGGGGAGTTTTAGTTTTATTTACATCTAATTAACATTAGTAATTCCATTAACTAATTAATTAGCCCTAAAAATAAATTTTAATATAATTAACACAATTTAGTTAGTTAATATACTTCACTTTATGGGTGGTAGAATGAGGCGCAATCCGGCCGCCACAAAATAATTTATCATTAGTCATAAATGTACTTGACCATAGAATTAAAAAAAAAAGATTCTATATTTCCAAATATGGAAATTCTTCAAAATAAAATACAATTATACTACGAAATTGATTTCAAAATCAGTCGTTTGTCTCGATTTTGGTCAGTATTGCCCAATATGAGTGTCACGCTATTGAAAGTTTTAAAACGTGTGCTGCTTTTAAGTTTATATTATGTTTATTTCCCTATTAGTAGAGTCTCTAAATCATACTTAACATTATTTTAATTTTGATGCATCCCATGGAAAAATAAAAGAAACAGATCAACACATCGGCCACAATTCGATTTCGCCAGAAAACGGCGTGATAACCCTAACAGTCACTTTAAACTTCAGTCATATCAGCTCATCTCAGGTTGGCCGAGTGGTTAGGACGCTGGCTTCCCAACCCATGTATACCGTGTTCGATTTCAGCCGCTGACGCTTGATGGTAACAGATTAAGATAACTTAAAATTTCAGCGTAGAGGGGAAAATGCGTGGAGAATTAAAATATGTGGGGCGAGTTCGCCGACCGGCGCCCCGTGTATTTAGGAAATTTTTTTTAAGCTTGAAATTAAGCTTGCTATGTCAAGCTTGATTCAAGCTTGCTATGTCAAACTTAATGCAAGCTGGGCAAGTGTAAACTAGAACACTTGATTCATGCTTGCATTAAGCTTACACGCTTAATTCGAGTTTTTTGACTTGATAAATCAAGCTTGCTGCAAGTTTGCTGTGCTGTCTGGGAAGGGTTAACCTGCTCGCTCTCATCGTTGAAAAGGCGCAGTGGAGAAGATTCTCCTGCTTTGAGCAACATCGGTCAAAGCAGGAGAGTGTTTCTCCGTTGCGTCTTTTTAATGGTGGGATCGAACAGGTTAAACATGGATTCAAGATAAAATTGAACAGGTAAAAAAATAAGAAGAATGACCCATCTCTGATAATATGCTTGTCCTACTTCTAGCCCCTCTCCCTCTGAAACTTCCCTGACTTCGCACACTGCCCTGGCGTTTACAAACAGACAATTTCTGCTTCCAGAAATTTCCACGAAAAGGAATTTAAGAGGAAAGAACAGTAATGAAAAAAAGGGGAAAAAATCTCCATCCACACACACACACACACTTCCAGAGAGTTGACTGTGACCATTAAAGGACTTGTGTCGCAGATACGGGAGACGACCCACTCCCATTTGCCGTCGGAAAAAAGGAAAAAGGGGGGGGGAAAGCAAAACAAAAACCAAGCACACAGGAGAGAGGAGGGGGGGGGGGAGAGAAAAAAGGAAATGGTTGGAACGAAGGGATTTGTAAGAGCGCCCCTTTGATGGAGCACACACGAAAATAAAAGGGTGTCTCTGCATTGCGGACTTTGTCCGCTAAAGGAACAGACCGAGAGAGAACGTTAGGAGAAAGAAGAAATTAACCAAGTGAATCTCGAACGAAGTGTATAATAAAAGTGCAAGCAAATGGTACAAAAGGATTCCGTTTGTTTGCTGGAAAATTTGGGGTTACAAAAGACTGTTTTTTTAAATCTTACTGTGTTTGTATCACTTTTATTACATTGCAAGAAACATATACTATTTTTACAATGCGCATGCGTTCAGTCTAAATACACTTACGCTTAAAGTTTGCTGCTATTTGGAGTTCACGCTGAAAAACTTGAATTGTTTTCATAGACATTTTAAAAACTGATTCAGTCTCTATAGTGAACTCAACTGTATTTTCACACTTGGGTTTTTTAAGTGCCACCTATCGAGAGTATTAGCGTGAACAAAAAATGGGGATTTAGTATGACAAACATACGGTATTCTCTCAGTAAAATGCGGTATTAAATGCACTGTAAAAAAGAGGTACTTAGAAATAAGCAAAATGTACTCGTTTCTGAGTACTTTGTTATCTTATAATAGCTTCGAGTACTTTACTCTTAAATTTAAGCAACGCGTGTACTCATTTTTTCAAATTGTATTTATATTTAACCACGTCATGTACTCATTTTTTCAAATTGTATTTATATTTAAGCATGTCATGTACTCATTTATGAAACTAATGTTCTTAAAAAGTTCGAGTACATCAAAATACTCATTTTTAAGTAGATTTGTTTTAACAGTGTTTGTTATCGTAACATTCTCATTTTTATGGTATAACACATAAGAAAATTACATCCCCCACCCCCAAAGCGCTACACTCGTGATTCAAAGGAGTGTTTTCCTCCAAAGTGTGCAACCCAATAAAGAGCGACAGGCTATCTTGAAAACTTCGCGCACATTGTAGAGTTATACCGCAAGAAACATGTTCCTTCTCCTACAGTATCGGTTCTTTCCCTGCCTTTTTTACTATTTTGCTCTTCGGTAAAGAAATGCAGTGTTACGGTCAATTATCTACGAAAGGGATCTAGGCCAAGGGAAGGATTGCCCTCCGTGGGGAACTTTCTAAGGGATCCTAACCGTATTTACCCGAAGTTTCGGAAAAAACCACGGAAAAATCCGAGCGGTTAAGTCGGCGGACGCAACCTGGTTTTGAACCAGGTATCTTCCGTCACCCAGTTGAGAGCGCAAATGCGCTCAGCCACTCATCGGGCTTGCTCTTCCGAAAGTTTAAAAAAATCTTCTTATAGGAAAAGCTTACTTTCTACTACCAAAATTATAGAATTTCGCTCCGTTGTATCGAAAATTGATCGTTTGGTTTAAACGTGTAGAGAAGAGACATGGGGACTGCTTCGTCAAACTGTGTCATTATGAAAAAAATACAACACACCAGTTAGTTTCTGTATTTCTGTACTACCCGAAAAGAAGGGAATTTAAAAACTTGATGAAAATCCTCAAGCCTGATGTTGCAACAACCATCTTTGCCAAACAAAAGAACCAATGAATAAGATCATTAAATTGGGGTCTGCGTCAATGAGCTCTCTTCCTCACATTCTATTGGGCTGCAGCAGATCTGAGACAGCAACTGACGATCTGTTTCTTTTTTTTTTTTTTCTTCTTTCTTTTTCGTAGCTTTCATGACTCATTTTAGGATGCTCTACTAGATACTCCAACGTAATACGCCCAGGAATTACTGCTGGTATGCGGAAAAGCTAACTATACAGGACCAGGCGCTCCTGCCCGAAATCTTGCTGTACGGCCATCACATTTGGAGACTTTTAGTGTCGCGTTGCGGAGTTTGGAGTCGTGTTGCGGTGTTCGGTGCAATAAGGGCATACTCAAACTGATTACAGCTTGGCGATATCCTGTGTATTTGTCCAGATCTCGCCACATTCAATGAAAATAAATCGAACATAAAGATCAATTGCTCGCTGTTAAGTAATCAACCAATTTTGCGCGCATAGTGAAAAATTTGACTGTTTAACCCTTTAAAGCGAGGTGTCCCCGCCGTGAGGACACAAAACTCTGACGTTTTGACTGTTGTCAGTCACGAAAAATAAATTTGATTTCTATAAATATACTTGAGGGTGACATAGTTACACGAGAATCCTTTACTTTTTAGCACATCATTTCGCGTAAAAAGAGTCGATTATTTGTAAAATCGTCAGGATTACTTTTAACAGCACTGGCACCTGACGAACACTAGAGAATACTATGGAAATACATTGATATAGCTGCTGGTAGTTCAATCGAGCGATGGCAACGGCTGCCCTTTTTACAGCATTGGGAAAGGGTTGCGCTTTTCAAAGGGTTAACCCTTTGAGACGCAACCCTTCCCAATGAAGAAAGGGCAGCCGTTGCCATCGCTCGACGTAACTACCAGCAAGATGGCGGACGATCGAAACGCTCATCGCGTGCCACATATCTAGAGACCCTTTTTTGACGACAGCTGGCTGTGCCACCCTGATTCAAGCTCGCAGAAACAGATCAACCCCCCAATATATTATTTCAACTTGCTAACTTTTCTTTAGTTTAGTGTATATTGGACACTGCGGCGTGGTCTTATCGTTCCATGTTCCTCTCTAGGTCAGAGTGCTTGTGTACAAAAATGTTAGAAATCAATGAATGGGCGTCAGAGGACATGATCACGATTCTCTGTAGGAGATTCACTGATTCCGAGAGCAAGGGCCAGCACTCCTCTCTCCTCCCTCCACTTGTGCTCATCTATACGTGTAGGTTCTCTTGGACTATCCGAGTCCCCCAGGGAGATTTTGGCCGAGGCGCGCTGTTGACAGGGCCCCAGTGCACCCTCTCTCCCCTGATCAATAGCATCGATCAGGCCAGGCCTGGTGCTCTGTCGTGCCTGCATTAATGTAACACCCCCCCCCCCCCGCGCCTTTTCCTACGGCCAGACCAACATCAGCCTGCGAGGCACGCATAGTTAACAACACAGAGAGCGAGCAAGAGAGACCTGGCGCAAAATACAAAAATGTCCAACATTGATTAGGAAAGGGAGAGGGGGGGGGGACGGAAGAAAACAGAAAACTCACACACAGAGTGCCTAATCAATATGCGGCATGACAGAAAAAAGAAGAAAAAAAAAAGTGGCGCAAAGCTGAAAGGGGGGAAAAAAATTCAGAGAGATAGCACCATTTGTAAAGATTTTATATTATCGGTGTGTGTGTGTATACTCTGTGACTGAGAAAAACGTTTCTATTATATTGTAGGTCAGAATCAATAGAGAGAGAAAGAGTTTCTGTAAAAGGGGAAAAAAAAAGAGAAAATTCTTAGCTGATAGTTCGATACAGCGTTGGGGTAGAAACTCAGCTGTCTCTGTTTCTTTCTTTCTTTACTTCTCCTTCATGGCAAATCAAACAAACAAAAAAAAAGTCTAACTGCTTGGGGGGTAAAAATTTGTGCTTAATATATTAGTTTCTAGCATGTTCCAATACCAATTGTGTATGGAACCAATATGATGTATGGAACCAGTATGGTATGCAATATGACTGAGCAAAAATAATTATCCTAAATCATCATTTAATCTTCAGTTGAATTAAAATCTCACTGAAAGGGAATAAACCGGTTATAAAACATAATTTAGTCAATAAACTTGCCTTCCTGATAATCCTTTTTAATTCGTGTACGTAAATGGTAAAAAATTAAAGATCATATACATTTTAGAGAACATAAGAACCTTCCCTCACTCAAATATGGTCAGAGGAATGAAGAAAGGAAAAACACTTCACAAAACTCAATAACTAGCTACAGATGATCGACATTGAAAGTTGGAGTTGAGATCTAACACTCGCATATGTTGGCGGGTCGTACATGAAGACCAGGCTCATATCAGTCTACTCGATCCCGAAGTGTTTATATGGAACGAGAGCCCAATTTTAAAATTCCAGATTATTACTCGCCCCCCACGTTGAGCGTGCCCAGCTACAAAGTATGAATTCAACAGTGCCGGATTAACAATATAGCAGATGTAGCAAATGCTACGGGCCCCACGCTTTTGGGGGCCCCGCGCCTTTACCTTGAAAGTTTTCGTCTTTCCCCCTCAGGATCTAGCTTTTTTGACACTTTCCAACAAGGTAGAAAAGTGCTTAAGATTTCGGTTTGTCTGTCTGTCCGTCCTTGATATAATTCGTGTCAATAGGCATAGATTTCTACGAAATTTATATATGTTATTCTTATCTGCAGTACCATGTACCCTATTGTAAAGGATCTATGTAGCATTTATAGATTTTTTTCTACAGGAGCACTCAAAATAGTCCCAATACATTGCGCTCTATGGGAAGTTATTCTTTAAAGCGTATCATCCTACTAACTACAAGAGGTGATCAAATGAAAAGGTACGAAACGACACGGTGGGTACAAATGTAGACTTTATTCAAAATAGACACCATAGGCCTGAGCACAATGATCCCACTGACGAACAAGCCGCAGGATTCCTTGTTCCCAGAATTCCTGTGGCCGTGACGAGACCCAGTCCGTCACAGCGTCCTTGAGTACGTCGTCCGAGTTGAAGCGCTTCCCTTTCAGGTGGTTTCTTCAGTGGAACCAACACATGGAAATCGCAGCGCGACATGTCCGGACTGTAGGGCGGATGGTCCAACGTCTTCCGCTTGAACTTGGCCAGTTCCTTGACGAAAACGGACATTCCATTTTCTCATTGACTTGTGGGACACACAGCCTTCCCAGTATACGATCATCCTCCTGCGATGAATAGTGGCCGGCTTAACACTTTCTGCTGTCAGAAATCGGATAACGCCTCGCTGCCCCTAAATCGTCGAATTTTGCAATGTGAACGCCATCCTGTCCTCACACGCACTGCCGCGTCAATTGGACGTAGGAGGGTGCTTTTTACAAGAGCTTCTGCTCTCTCCTGCGGGCCCCCGCATGTTCCTATCCATACAAAAAGGCTCCAATCGCATTCCTAGATGTCTTGCTACCAGTGGCGGCTCGTGGGATACAGCAAGTACAGCCGGGCTGCACTTGAAATTATCAACACATACTTTAAAATAATTTATTCTACTAACTTTCTTAAATTCAGATTAGACTTATGGAATTTCTATGATAAATTTCAAAAAAATCTAAAACAAAAAACAACCTTGAATTCGACTGACTGATTGGCTCGAGAAGTGAGGGAGGGGTACGGAGAATATATGTTCGGAAAACTCTCGACTTTATATTGCTGAATTTATCAAGAAGGTAAGCCTGGATAGACGCTTATGAATGGACAATTACCCATCAAAGCAGTATTGTTTTTAAGTAAGCAAGAACTGGCATTTAGAGGACATTGCGAGCGAGAAAATTCTTTAAACATGGGAAATTTTAAAGAGCTTTTAAAATTATTGATATCTGAATTAAAACGACGCCTTTTTATGAGGACATCACTGAACGATTCGCAAGTTTAAAAGAAAGGAGGATTGATTTGACTTATAAAAAATAAGTAAGTTTTCTTTTTTTTTTTTTTTTTTTCTTTCCTTCTGAAGTTATCGTTACAAAAGAAAATTCTAAGGAAACTTGGAATCAGACACGGATTAATGCAATTTTGAGGATAAGAGCGGCAGGTTGAAATTTATGTAAATTTTATGGAAGTAAAATAGGATCTCTTGCATTTTTTATGTAATTTCTTTTCATTCGGTGAGGGCTTAATCCGCCAGTTTTCGAATTCAGTAACAAAGATTTTCTATTCCTGTGGGGAGGAAGGGGGGGGGGGAGCTCATATGCTTCCGGCTGCACTAACAGTTTTGACCACCGGCCGCCACTGCTCGCTTCGTGCTCTCATAGCTGCATGGACAAATATGATAACGTTTAGGTTGTTGCGACGTTTCGTACCTTTCCATTTGATAACCCCTTGTAGTTGCGCTGAACCCTGAATTTAAGATAAAACTGTTTCCTCTATGATTGCAATAAGATTACAAAGTCAAGGACAAAAAGCCTAATAGCTTCTTCACCGTTTGTACGATCCGCTTGAAAATTTTCACAACTGCATAAAAAAATATAGAAAACAATCTGTTCTACCCTAAAAATCTGAAAATCCACCCGTTCCCTCATTTTTAAGCGATATTTCGCTATTTTCAGCACCATTTCATTTCGAGAGTCAAAAAAAGTGAATCATTTGCGTGACAAAATGACCTATTTTAAGTGAAAATGACGTCATACAATTGGAGGATCAATACGTTTAAAATAATTTCTCCCAATTACACAGTTTAATATTTTTTTCCCCCCACAAATAAATCGTCTGCTGGATATTCGAATGTTTATGTATACAAAACGAAAGCTTTCGACTGCGAAAGATTCTGCGTTTCCAGATGAGCATGAAATTCGATTTGGGTCTGTAATAAAAATTGAATATGAACTTATTTATTTTAGGTGGATGAAAATTAAATATATTGAATGAAAGACAGATTTCCTTAAAATGTTTTTTCTCGCGCTCGTAGTAATTGCCTTCACAAAAGGCTTCTAGTTTTAGAGATATTCTACTCTTTGAAATGAAACAAAATTGGATGTTATTAAGGATTACAAAATGAAGCTTTGCATCGAAAATAGTGTCTGTATAGTTAAAAGTTTCTCTATACGGGAGCACTCAAAATAATTTCAATACAATACGGTCAATGGCAGTTTAGAGACAGGCATCTATTTTAAGCATATAATACTATCCTACATTATGATTAGCTAATAATCCGACGACGATCATGTGCCTCCTTCAAAATTTGCGCCAAAAGCCGGCGACTTTTGCGATAAATTGCAAAATAGGGTGCGAAAAAAATGCTTTGAAAAATGAACCGAACTTGGCGATATTTTTATTATTTTACGCTATATCGAAAAAGGTATTTACGTATTATCCCGTCGGTCATTAACGCCAAACTATTTTTTCCTCAAATTTCCTGGCAAACTGTTGGCAATCGTATTCCGAACCATCAATAATTTCATGTGTCCGGCATTTATCTTGGCGAAAAAGTTGCTCGTCTTGGCGGATCGCCGGGATAATATGTAGTACCTCGAAAAATGTCTAATGTGATTATATTAAGCTATGTCGATTTCTTTGGGAATTTTGAAAAGTCTTTACTCGCACTTTAATTAACTGATTTATCGTATTGTGTTTTGTTAAGGGCTATCTGCCTAGGAGTAGGAGGGGGTCTCCGACCGACGAAAATTTGTTAATGCATTAGAACCCAAAACGGGTTAACGTCCTCATGATTTCGGTTATTTGTCTGTTCTGATGTCCACCCATCCAGTGTTCTAACTGCTGTGGATATACATCGATTTGTGCGAAATTTATGTTTTTTCTATATACAGTACCATGTACCATATTGAAAATGTTGTATGTAGCATTCATAGTTCTTTTACAGGAGGAAAAATCCAATGTATAGCACAGTCTAAAAAACAGAACTAAAAGGGGGGGGTTCAGGGGGGTCTCACCCTGTATCTGTTGATACAGGAATAGCTGAATCAAAAGTCATTCTTGAAAACATATTTTAGAGATATTCGATTTTTGAAAGAAAACAAAGTTGGCATATATATTACTAAGACTCTCAAAATGATGCTCTCCATTTGAGAATAACGTCCGTATTATTAATAGTTCTACAGGAGCACTCAAAAGAATTCCCATACATTGCAGTTTGTGGCATTTGAGAGACACTAATACATTTCTAGCACAAGACAATGAGTATAAAATTTTTATATTCTTCAGTTAAACGCTAAAAAAAATTAAAGGTCATTTACAGGGTCTCATAAAATTGCATTTATTGTGATAATACCACATTTTTTTATCTACGAAATCTCGCCAGTTTTAACTAAAATACATCGCAGATTTGGCGCAAAAATATTTTGTATTGGAAAGTGTTTTATAATCTATGAGCTTGGCATGATTTATCTTTCTTGATTTTTTAAGGCAACAGATAAATCTTGCAATTCTTTTTTTCTTTCTTTTTATTTTTATTTATTTATTTATTTATTTATTTAATTGGATAAGACAATTTCTGAAGCTCTATATAGTGGAACTGTAAATCAGTTGTAGACAACTCATTGAAAGAATATATGTATAACTCGGCTGTTCGAGCCTCGTCAATGGGAGACCCCCCTGAACCCCCCTAATTTTTTAGTTTCATGATTGCCATATTAAAACGATATTAATGGACTATGTCATTTTATCTCTCATCTATCGTTTCACCTAGCAACCCCATGTTGAAATTTTTAGGATTGTAACCTATTTATAGAAAAATACATGTGATGCACATTCTACAGCTTAGTAAATATTGTAACAATAGATTAAAGCTGTTTGAACTAATAGTATTTAAATATATGTAAAATATACATGTGGTGTATATTCTACAGCTTACGAAATATTGTAACAATAGATTAAATCTGTTGTGAACTAATAGTATTTAAATAAACGGATGAAATTTTTTAACAACCATTTTATCAAATAAATGCAACCTTACGGAGCTTATAGAAATCGGTGGTTTACGTAACACATACTAACATTTTCAGCGGACATTTATTCTTACTTTTATGTCGCGTTTTCGTAACGCATTTTCGTGTCTCATTTTTATGTCACATTTTCAAAAGGGGGTGAGAGATAAAATGACATAGTCATTAATATATTTAATGTGGCTGTTACATGCCTGCATTATTTAGTCAACTCATTACTTAGGCGAAACTGAATGAGTATTCTAAAGTCAGCAATAAGGACACACACAAGAGTATATTTAACAATACTGTGGAACAAAAAGACGGTTCTCAGAAAAAAATTTCAGGGAGCATCCAAAAGGGGGGAAATAAAAGAAAGACAGAAATAAAGGCTGTATCACTATCTTTTTGTTGACTAAAAGCGAAACTCGGACAAACGGAGGAGGGGGTATCCAGATCCTTGCACCACCCACCTATGGCCTTTAGAAAATGGATTCCTTACCAATAATGCTACATTTTTGTCTTTATTTGAAGAATGAATCCAGAAATAAACAAAATATAGAAAGAAAACTAAGTGCCGAAACGAAAAAACAGACTCAGAGTCTGATCAAGGGCGAATTAAAGGGAGGGGGTCGGAGGAGGCTACCGCCCCGCCCGAGAAAAATGAAATTAATGTAAACAATCCCAACTTACTTCCATAAAATTTATATATATGTATGTGAATCTTCCATCTAAGCCTCCACCCACAAAATTGTATTAATTCGTCAGTGGCCGGATTATTCATTAGGCTGTAGTCTATCTGTCCCGATCATTTCAGAGACTGTTCAGTAACAAGTCGGATGAATTTTTTAATGAAGTTGTAATCAAACTTTCAAAATGACTCAATAGAACGGAAGTATTTGTGGCTATTTCTAAAGATGTTCTCTGGAACGCGAGTTGACCTTCTGCATTTCCCCGAGAGCTGAGATCCATAGGATTAAGATTGTAGGAAAAACGCGCCCCATAATCAATAATAATCCCCCACGAAACAATAATTTTTATTTAAATGTTGGACATAAAGTTATTTTGTTTTGCAGTAAATATGAGGATGGTATTTTAAACGGATGTTGGGCAGCCCCAAAGTTCTTTTGTTTTACAGTAAAGGCGGGTGGCTTTGGCGAAATTCAAAGGTGTACTAGGGTGTAAACCATCTTAGAAGGCTTTTGGTAGTTGGCTTGCTTTGTTTTTACTTAATTATTTATTTTACATTTTACAATATTTAAAGAAAGGCGAATTATTTTTTGAAACAATAATAATATATAGAATGTAAGTCATTTTTTTTTTATAGTTGGGGAATCCACTATTGCGATAAATTATCTTATTAATCTCTAAAATTAACCACGTTAAATATAAAAGAATTGATTTTTGGCCGGTCGAAACCACAGGTCAAGAGCGCGAATGCCAGTACGTTTGTTCAAATAAAATAATTAGAACCGAGAGGATCTTCGCACGGTCAGGGTATCCGAGAAGCCATAACCCCAGGCAAACTGAAAAAAAGAGAATTTTCGGATACTCTTGATCCACAAAGAAACTCACAAATTACTTGTCACATTTAAGATTATTATGTCTTGCAAAAACATTTGAACGTAATACGATAATGAATGATTTATACAATTTTTTTATTATTTATTATATAGATTATTCTATTTAGAAAAGATACAATCCTCTTATAAAGAATTTTTTGAGCAAAATATTTTATATCATTTTAACGAGGATAAGATGAAAAGTAATGCACATATGCTTGTAGAACACTAACGAAATGACCTTTAGAAGTGTTCCAAGCGGTATGTGGAAGTAACAGTCCCCTGTACAAGCATGTACAGTTTAAATGCCTTCTGTGTATGCAGTATACTTTGAATGGTGTATTATTGTGCTAGATCTATCTATCCCCAGTTCGATTTCTTATGAATTAACCCATTAAACAGATTAAGAGAAGATAAAAATATGTAACCTATTATTAGTAAAGACCGTCCAGATAATGAAATAATTTTACAAGCATGTATTTTTATAGGGGGAAAAATAGTGTTTAAAGGCACAGTTTAAAATACATACTGATTTCGAAGGTTCTAAAAATTTTACAGAAACAATTATTATTTTATGTGTGTAAACTTGTCTAGTTATATGTTTGCATATGGGAAAGGTGGGAAGTGTTAGAAATTCCAAATATATATCCATGATCACATTCATTAAAAAAAAAAAACCTGAGTTGTACGAATAAATAACTTTAAACATCGCAGTCTCACTATCTATTTAGCCCCCACCCCCACTTTATTTTAACGGGCATTTTTTCCGCACACTAATTTACTTGGAGAAATTGATTTGTCTAGTGTTAACTCAAATTTGTTCATTTTGAATCAAGAAAATTCGTAAAAGTTGTGTTTTATTTTATTATCGCACAAAACCTACAGATTAGCTCACCCAAGGTGGAGGAAGGGCTGGGATAAACCTCTCGCGAATATAACACGTGGGACCTTTTAGTTTTGTTTATATCTAATTAGCATTAGTCAAACCATTAATTAGCGCTTAACATAAATTGTAATATAATTAGCACTATTTATGTTCTCGTTTAATTTAGCTCTACTACTTTAACGTGAGGGTAAAATCCTCCCCCTAATATATATATATTGGTGCGTCACTGAGCAGGGGGCCCCTTGGTAACATTTGCTACGGGCCCCGCGCTGTCTTAATCCGGCACTGGAATTCAAACGCAGAAAGGATATGGTAGAAACATGCGCATGGCTTGTTGCGCTGGAGTGCGATTTAATGTGCCATTATTATTAATTTTCTTTTATCGAGAACAAAGTTGCTGGTTTGTGGCAATCGTTTTCTTTTGATTCCGGAACTTCTACAACTTGTAAACATTCCCTTTTAAATCCTTCCCTTTAGATCCTCACCCCTATTTTGCCACTAGACTGCTTCATTTAGAGCTTGCATATTTGCGTCCCAGTGGCGGATTAATACAAGTTTGTCGGTGGGGGCGGTTAGCTAGAAGATTGACATATACATCCATTTTATGGAAGTAAAATAGAATCTTTTACATTAGTTTCTTTTTTCAAGGGGGGGGGGCTGTCGCCCCCTCTTTAATCCGCCCTTGTTGCGTCCATGGTCGCACTTACGTTGGGCAGAACATTAACAAGTTAGAATATTGAGGGCCGTGGTAGCCCAGTGGTTAAGGCGTTGGACTCGTAACCGGAAGGTTGTGGGTTCGATATCGGCGTACCACTAAAGACCACCGTGTACATGCGGTGTACGTGCACGTTAAATCCGTGGTTCCGAAAGTCCTCTCGGCGGTCGCTAGCAGTTTCCGAGGGGTGCCATCCTCCACCTTCTGATGAGGTTCCAAATTGTGGCGGGAAATTCCGGGAAGGACGTATATGTAGCTCTAAGCGACACATTCAGTGACGCGAGTTGTCCTCTCCTCGCAAATAAATAGGAAACAAATAAAATAAGTTAGAATATTGAAGCAATAAAATCATTGTAAGTTTCACAGATTTAAGTAAACTGACAAGACCACCCGAATTCATGTTAAAGAAAAACTAAATCGTTTTTCATAGATTTCGTTGCGAAATTGGATTAAATGAATTAATGTCTATTCAAAATTCTCTCCATAATGGTTGGTCACCATGAAATGTCAAAAAAAACTGTCCCAGGTGGCAATTTGTCCGCCGCCACAACCTCTCTGAGACGAATATATAACATGAAGCCTCAAAAATGCAGTGCTACCAGTATGCATAAATGTTGCGACGTCGCAATGCTACGCGGGCAGTAATTCAGGCAGAATTGCCCATACTTCATGCACTCAAATGATTCCCGGTCTTCTCCCTTTGCCCCAGTAACTTTATATACAAATAATCTTTCAGCAATAAATATTTTGCAAAGCACACAAAGTAAAGACTCATACTTCAACAAATTTTAGAGTTGCATAATGACAACAATAAAATAGTTAATCTGATATAGATAAAAGCATTCGATGAGAATCTAGATAACGAGATAGCTGGCAAGCCCTTGCAAAACAAGAAGCCATCCACCATAACAATTTAAATATAATCGATCTTCAACAAATTCCAATTCGTATACTCTTAATCAAGCACACACTAAATAAATAACCAAACTTCTAGGGAAAATGACATTATTCAGAGGCACACGTTTTTGCAGTGATTCCAAAGGGAAGCAACGTCAATCATAGAAGGAAAGTCTTTTCCGTCATGAATTTTTAATGAAGAGAGCGAGCTGGTTAAACATACGTTCAAAATTAAACACGAGTAGTTAAAAAAAAGGTGCTCTTTGGGAATATGTATCACACTCATCGTCCCAGCCTTGAAACTTTTCTGGATTTCTGCCACTGAATCTGTAATATTTTTAGTGGTGCATATTATACGACTGACTGGATTTTTGAATTTGCTCTTTGTGTTGAATAGTACGAACACTCTTTGTGTTGAGAGTACTGATGGGCATGAATGAATGAAACTTTTCGAATTAATCGATTATTAAATGCATTCGAGTTAATCGATTTAAAAAAATCCATTCGAAAGCTCAGCACATAGCATTCGAAAATCGCATGGCATTCGAAATCTCGGATAGAAATCGCTAATTCTATTAGAATCGTATCCCTCTACCGGAGGCCCAGTTTTTTAATTAGAGCTCCTGCCCCTATCATGACCATTCAAATCCATTAAATTTTAAAAACTTCTATCATCAATTCATCGAAGCCAACCTATTTTTAAAAATCCATTAGATTGCTCAGCATATAGCATTCGAATAGCATATGACCTTCGAAATCACGAATAGTTTTTGAACCAGTGTAATCGCGAATATTGTTCAAATAGTAAAAATCGCAAATATCTCGATTCGATTAATCGATTATTCTATTCGAATAGTAGTAATCGATTACAGAAATCATTCGAGTGGCACATCACTAGTTGAGAGGACGAAGAATAAGAGGTCACCAGGTACCAATAATCATGAGAGTCTCTATTCTAATGAGCTGGAGAACCATGAACAAGAAAGAAGACAACTATGTAATTGGTTAGAGCCGTGGACCGAAGGCTACAAATTCGATTCCCGATTATTGATGACCACGGGCGGCGGATCGATCGGCTTACATACGGTCGAAGATTCTATGGCGTATGATAGAGTGAAACAGCGAGAGAGTTTCTCACTGATATCTTTTGAAAGAACATGATGCGATGTACAGATCCAGAAAAGTTTCAAGGGTGAGGCGACAAGTAGGACGAAGCATATTATCAGAAATGGTTCCTTTTTTTTTAATCCTTCATTTTTAATATTGAACCTATGTTTAACCTGTTCGTCCTCATCTTTTAAAAAAACACAGCGGAGAAAACACTCCTTCTAGCCGCCCAGGTGGTGTAGTGGCTAGAGAACCATTCTATCACGCCGCGGGTCCGGGTTAGAATCCCGGCTTGGGCATGGGTGTTAACTTGTCCGTCCCTTCATAGGGGGTAATTCTGTCCGTCCACTGGGTTCTCCCATAATAAAATGGACAGTGACTCAGGCCTTTGTAGCGGCGAATGCTTGATGAGCAAGTGCCCGCCCATTGGAAAAAAAAAAAAAGAAAACACTCCTTCTTTGGCCGATGTTCCTTAACATAATGGTTCTTTGCTACGGCCAAGCATTGTGCTTGCGCAATAATTTAATTTATAATAAAAAGAAGCGGTAAAGTTGAAAACGGTGACGTATACAGTTTTATAAAATGTACACGCTTAAATCTATTGATTAAAACTAACACTCATTTATTGATTAAATTTCGTATCGGCCGATTTAAATCCTTTTACGCCAAAAAATACTCATTCAAGACAATAATTTGTGAATGCCTCAATTCGCCCCAGCACTCCCCATCCGCTATATTCTATTTAACTCATTTTCCGCAAAAATATTGTCTATTGGAGAATTCTGACTTCTCCCCCACGACCCATATCCTATTACTATCACTTGACCAATGCTCTTAACGGATAACGGTTCATAGTAAAAAACGCAGGCATAGTTGTATGTCCGTATTCGCTGGTGATAGTTTTATGTTATATCCGAATACCAAATGCATCTTTTTCATATTCAGAGTTGTGAAATAAATTCAGCCTAGATATGGAGGATATGCTTTAGGTAAAGATTTCGCTTTATTGACATAGTTCCTTACGATTGGATTATAAAAAGCTGTTGTAAAACAAATGAAGTTATGATATCTCCCTTGAAAAAGAGTAAGTAGTATTTTACCTTTTTCATGTAAATAAATTGGGTTGCTGCTTTCATTAAATCTCACAGCTGGTTTAACCATGATTGCATTTTTGTATTCTGACTGTATTCATTCTGACTGTATTCATTTCTGTATTCATTCAAAGCAAGAAAGTGTTGGAGTGTTTGATCCAACATAGATCCGAAACTGTTTGCTAAGAACTTACAGTTCTTAGAGGCACTACGCATGTGCCAGTGTGTATGTATGTGTGTGTGCATGCACCAATGTGTGAATGTGCATCAAAGGGAAAGACAGAAAGACACATATCCTTTTCTTTTCCTCCGGAATTCCCACTCTTTTCAGAAGACTTTTTTTGCCCTGGCGTTTCCTTTGGAGAGCCATTCTTTTAGATCGTGTCGACTGGTGGTCCCGGTTTCTTTCCCTTTTTTTTTTTATTATTTTCCCGGGCAATCTTATCCATTTTTCCTGGATTTTTTTTTTCCCGTCCTCAGCCTTTCTTTTCCCTCCAAGCAGGAAAGGTCACCTTCTTCGATAGCATCAAAGGTCTTAGGCGGTCACCAAAGAGTCTTCTGCAAGAGAAATATTCTTTTTTCTTCCCCTTGTCTGTAGCTCTAATTTTTCCCTAGAGCTGGCATCGGAGGAAGCGAAAGAAAAAGAGAAAAAAAAAATCAGAAAAGAAACTTTCTTGTATAAATCAAAGTGAAGAAAGCTGGCTTGTTTTGTTTTGTTTTTTTAAATAAGTAGTCTTACATTTTTACAATAAAAGAATTTATAGACAGTTTAGAAATTATCGATTTACAATGCCTAAATAAAATAAATAGTACAAAATATTCGCTGTTTATGTGGTGTAGCAAAATAAATATAGCATAACCTCAATATCTTGAATTAGAACGGACACCCACCCCCCAAAAAAATCGAGTTTTCGAGATTACGGGGTAAAATAAAAGGGTGTCATGTTTGAAAGGGAAAGCATATTTATTCTAGACACCAAGGTTTTCGAGATATTGCGGTTACGTTCTACTTTGAATAAATGCAATTGAAAACTACTCTACAACTGTTGTTCAGGGCCGGACACATGGGGTATGCTAACGGATGCAATGAACCAGGGCCCAATCTCTCCACAGGGACCCATTCACATATCAATTTCATTTTTTTTTTAGATTATACCATTAACGTAATCACAGAATAACTATACATATACAAGGGGATTCAGAACTCTTGGGGGGAAAATGTAAAGGGTGCTAGAGGAAACCAAGACGGTTCAGAATTTCATAGCATTATAGGGTCGGAAACGTAGTCTCCAAGTACCCGTCAATAATCACTTTGGAAGAAGTTTTGAAGTGGTGGTTTAATTTCTTAATCCAATTTCATAAACAATGAGCTTTTCTCTGACAATTTCATCCGTGAAATGAAGTAGAATTGTAAACTATCACTTTTAGTCAAGTGCTTTCTGTGAAGTAGACATTAGTTTTTGACGGACGGGTGCCGGTCCGCGAGACACTACTGACGGCCGATATGTATCAAATTTATTTAAAAAAATCAGAAGCAAATGTTATTCTAACTAAATGATATATTTGTACAACACTTGATTCAATAAATAAAATGCATGTCTAAATAATGTTTGTTATTTATAGATGACTCTGGTCCGTGTGCCGCAGCCCAGACAGCACATAAGCTTAAATCAAGCTTGACATTTCTTTGAATTCGACGTATTAATATACAAGCTTGACAGTTCAATTAAAGTTAAGCTTGCAGCAAGCTATCAAAAGTCATTTGAAATGTCAAGCTGGAATACAGCTTGATTTTAGCTTTCGAAAGTGTGCAGTGATGGCGCCATCTGTGAAAGAGAATGGACATTAATTGTCTAGCGTTTCTCAAATTTGATGATATTAAATAAAGAAAAGTTCGTAAAAGTTGTGTTTTATTTTATTATCGCACAAAACCTGGACATTAGAACACGCAAGGGGAAGGAATGAATGGGATAAGCCCCTCTGAAGTGTAACACGAGGGGAGTTTTTGTTTTATTTACATCTAATTAACATTAGTAATTCCATTAACTAATTAATTAGCCCTAAAAACAATATAATTAACACAATTTAGTTAGTTAATATACTTCACTTTATAGGTGGTTCACCACAGAATAAAAAAAAAAATTCTATATTTCCAAATATGGAAATTCTTCAAAATAAAATACAATTATACTACGAAATTGATTTCAAAATCAGTCGTTTGTCTCGATTTTGGCCAGCAGTATTGCTCAACATGAGTGTTGCGATATTGAAAGTTTTAAAACGTGCCCTGTTTTTAAGTTTATATTATGCTTATTTCCCTATTAGTCTTAGAGTCTATAAATCACACATAACATTATTTAAATTTTGATTCATCCCATGGAAAAATAAAAGAAACTTATCGCCATCGCCCATACCTATCGATCTGGCCAGAAAACGTACCAGTCACTTCAAACCGTAACAATCACTTCAAACTTTAGTCATAGGAGCGCAAGGCTTATTGGCGGAACGGTTTGCACGCTGACCTCCCAGCCCATAGTTCCCGAGATCGAACCCAGCCGCGGACGTTTGATGGTAACAGATTAAAATAACTTACAATTTCAACATAGAGGGGGAAATGCGTGGAAAAATAAAGTATGTGGGGCGCCCCGTGTATTTAGAAAAAAATTTTTTAGGAAAACTTTTTAAGATTGGAATTAAGCTTGCTATGTCAAGCTTAATGCAAGCTGGGCAAGTGTAAACTAGAACACTTGATTCAAGCTTGCATTAAGCTTACACGCTTGAAATTTTCAAGCTTAATGCAAGCTGGGCAAGTGTAAACTAGAACACTTGATTCAAGCTTGCATTAAGCTTACACGCTTGAAATTTTCAAGCTTAATTCAAGTTTGTTGACTTGATAAATCAAGTTTGATGCAAGTTTGCTGTGCTGTCTGGGAGTAACCTAGCCGTTCCCATAAGAATATGGAAAGCGACACAGACCTTGATCAGCGCTTGTTAGTGTGACAAACTCTGTCGGCTGGACTGCTGTGGAACCGTGTACGCTGATGGGAGATGATTCACGTGAAATTTGTCCATGGCTCCAATGTCCTCCATGGTCAAAGGATACCTCTGGTGTGACGATCCAGATCTTCCCAATAGGGCCCAATAAAATGGAAGCGGCTCTCTTTCGCCCGTCATCGTCCTATATAAAGGATCTGGCACCGCTCCGCAGTTGCCAGAGAGCATCGATAACATCATCTGTAGTCCTTGAAATATTTTTCCTATTTTTGCCGTTCCTGAGATGAAAGAAATTTGGAAAACACTTGTAAAAAAAGTACATTATTATCGATGCAAGTATTTAGATCCCAAAAATTTACATTGACATGATACTATCAGATAAGGTAAGTTCTCCAGAATAAAAACTATAATTAAAATTATCCATCCAGTTTTCAAATAACACTGAAATATCATCTACGTATCTGAACATAATTATATTATTATTCATTATTAAAGCACTAGTAGTGATTTAATTCGTAATTCAATAAATATAAGTTAAACAATATAGACGAACAGGCTTAGGATATCCTTCGCTGATAAAACCATATAAAAAAAGAATAAAAAGGCTGGATGAGATACAAATTCTTATCTAGAAAACTCTAACACACTTTTATTTGATATTTCCTTAGCATTGCAACACACTTTTAAAACTATATTTTTCTTCAGCATAGTCAACCGTCTGCAACATTCGTTAATGAGAAAGCTTTTGCCTAACTAAGGTAAATTGCTTTTCTGAGGGGGAAATCGACTTTACAATTTTAACATTTTCTATAACAGTTGCATGAAGTTTCCATACTCAACTCTCTTTTGTATGAATCACATGTGTTAATGAAGTCAGAAGGGCTTTTAATTTCATTTTAAAAGCTATGAAGTTACAATTCTTGTACATCAGACCCCCCCCCCCCCTATAGCACGGGTTCATATAAGACGGATTCGCATAACACGACGGAAAATTTGTGATCTTTTTCCTATATAACACGTTAAAAAAGACTCGCACAACACGCTGAAACAATGTGACAGACGCATAGACGGCCGGTGGGGCGAAGGGGCTACTTCCATAAGTAAAAGGACTTTGCCCCCCCCTTCCCCACACTTTTCAAAGTTCAAAAGTAACGATTCATCGAAAAATGATGAAATTAAACCCTAGACACGAACCGAGAGCAAGAACGAGCTAGCAAGAGTTCGTCTCTGAAGGTCATTTAATCAATAATTAGAGAAGGTCATTTAATTATTAATGGCGTTAAAATCCAATAATATAGCCCAATTTTACTGAAAAGAAGTCACCATTAGCCCACCCACCACCCACCCGAATCTTTTTTGACCACCCTCCCCCCCCCCCCACACACACACACAGCAGGACAGTAGGACACTTCAGGAACTAAAACAGGCTTTAAGGCTGTTCTTCGAAAAAAAAGAACTCTGTTTTTAGTCTTGGTACACAAATTGAAATAAACTAATAGCACCATAGTCTCCAAAAAATTCCAGATGGTTCTTCATAAGCTGTTTTACACACTGCGATAAGCGAAAAAGCTGTGGCTTTTGTGAAATTTTCAGAAAAAATTCTTAAACATGGATCTGAGCTGCAAGATTTTTCGAAGAGTGACACGCTTTGCGAAAATTTCCGATTTTTAAGAATTTTTTCTAAAAGTTTTGAAACTGATACAGATTGACCTGTCTTCGCAGTATGTAATACAGCTTGTAAAGAGACAGTTTCAAAATTTTGAAGTGCCTGGCATAATTAGTTCATTTGTAATTATGTACCAAAATTACATGATTTTTTCGAATAACACCGTTAAACCAAACAGGTAGGCCGTTCCTGAAGATAGTATCCTATAGTATCCCCCCCCCCACTTTTTCGGTGCATCAGGCACCTATGGACAGATGTTCCTGTATTACCTGTTAACACTGCTGATGCTGATCATGTTTTTCTGAATCGCACAACACGGATTTATAAAACACGGAACGCATCTACCGTGTTATAGGGGTGGGGGGAATCTACTGTATTTCCATTCATGGAGTGAAATGAAAACGGTCTTTTAAATATAAATGCATGTGTCAGTGTATGTATGTGAACCACAGAGAAATTATGAATGAAATCATCTAGAACATTTCAAATCAAAAATACCCAATACTTTTGTACAAATATATAAAATTTAAAGACACATTTTCCCGTAGAAATTAAGCACTGCCGCGTGAGTTTTCTACTCCAAGATCACAGACGCACATGCCTCTAAATTATAATGAACACTGTCAGCTCGTACGTGACACGTGAGACTTTTCAAGTAATAAGATACAAGTGCATTAGAAAAGTTATTTATTTATTACTGAACGTCTACATCGGAGTCTTGGAGAAGCTCAGACACGCTAAAAAATCTATACTTAAGACGAAATGAGGGACCATCAGGGGGGGGGAGAATTCTGCTGTGCTACTTTAAACCATTGAACTTGGAAAGACTGGTGAGGCCTAAATGCCAGTATCGCAGTTCTGCCGCTTCTCAGCTCATCTCCACACCTTTCCCCTTCGGAATCGGGAAAATTTTAGCAACGGAGAGCTCGTCACTGGCTCTATCGGAAATTAACTGATGAAATCCCTTAGCTCCAGATTCATCGCTTAGAAAATAAATAAACGTAGAAAAGAAGAATCTGTACGAACTCCGTTGCCTTCTCCGATTTCCAGGAATTTGCGAAACGGAGAAACTCGAGCTTCAACCTCGTTCCAAAAATTATCTGCATCCAACGTGAAATCTAATCAGGGAGGACTCACATGCGCAAAGTTTGAATTTTCCGTCTGCTGTTTTGCATTCGAGATAAATATAAAGCGAAAATGAAAACTGTGCTTCATCTCATTCAATTTCAAGCAGATTCTGCAATGTACAGAATAAGTTCGTTACAAAAACGGTAGCATTATTGGTTCGCAAAAATCAACCTATAGTTGTGTTCGTTTAGAAAAGAATGCCTTATTCTTGCTGTTTGATTGTTAGTTATGGTAAGCCTACGTGAGGGGCATCTGCCTATAGGGGGGTGCCTTGGCCGGAGGACTTTTTAAGGGGGTCATGTTACATCTGGAGGAAACCGACTAAAACTCCAGACCGTAACGACAGCCGGGCGGCAGGATTCAAATGTGGGACCTCCTCATTTCAGCTACCCATTGGAGGATCCAGAGGGGGTGGGGGGCATAGGGGCACGTCCTCCAGAGACAAACTAAGTTTACACTGTAAAAATTTAACTTATTTTATAAATTCAAACGTATCTATAAGAAAAAGGAGAAAAAATATTTTTCTGTCCCCTCCAGAATTTTTTTCTTGATCCGCCACTGCAGCCGCCTATCTGTTCAGTGGCTTAACCTCTCGGCCATGGTATGGCCTATTCTTGTTGTTGTGTAAAGCTCCCAGTGCTTAATGAAAAAAATATATATGATTTAAAGTATCTTAATACATAATGGTACCGCTTTAGGTTAACCGGTAGAAAATATTCATAATAATAAAATAACAATCGTGCTATATTTTATGCAGTTTGACGTTGCTGTTGTTGTGGGATTATGGCCAATTATCTACACGTGGGATCTAGGCCTATGGGTGACGTGACCTCCGTGGCACTCTTCCTAAGGTGTCCTAACCCGTCTTACGCAGTTTCAAATGGATTTACAAATCCGCCACAGCTTTTGATCTCGCCAACGGAACATATCAAACCCCTGTATAAAACCCATATAAACCATTCAAAATCCCATATAAATTCCAATTATACGGCCCGCGACTTCGCTAAAATCCTGAAGTTCGGCCCCCGACTTCGCTAACAATCTAAAGTTTGACCTGCAACTTTTCAAAGGTTACCCATACCTGGCTTAGAAAGTTCCCTTTAGCTTGACTGGACTGAAAGCAAACATTTATCAAATGTACCCCTAAATCCATGCTTGTGCACAAGCATGCGTTTCCTTTTTAAAGGGTAATTATTGAGTGAAAACATTGATCTGCTTGCCATGGGTGCCCATACCTATGGGCAGGGAGAGGCCGTGTCCCCCTTCAGCTTCCATATTACCTTACCGTTTGATTTACGTACTTGTAAAACGTAGAAGTGGTTCAACAGTAAAGTATTGTATCTTTCTGGGGCAGGACCCTTGACTTGCTCCTCCCCCTAAAAACAATCATATGGGTGCTCATTTCCCTGGTGTGGGTCTGAAAGGCTGCGACAAACCACATACGTTTAGTCATGTGGTACATATAATCATTCTCCTTAAACACTGATTTTCAAGTTTAAAAAAAATTATCAGAATGCCGATGTGAACTAAACGTTGACAAAGGTAGAAATAAGGGCACAAGAAATAAAATTGTTCTCGTATTTATATTTTGGAATAAACCTTGCGTAAAATGAAAGGCTAGCAACATGTAGTAATGCCCAAAACAGGAAGTAAAAGAATTTTTAAAATGAAAGAAAACAGCTTAAAAGAACGGCAAGGTACTGGAAATACTAGGAAAGAGAATTTTTGAGATACGATAAGTCTAATTCCGAAAGGGGATGAAAAGTATTCATATCTCCATAGGAAGAAGTTCAAAGGTGTTACGTCTGGAGATATTGGTGGCCACGGTGGCCTAGTAGTTTATCTATCTACTATACATTTAATTAAAAAAAAAAAAAAGATTTATTTTATGGAGCATAAAAAGCCGTAAGTGAAAAATCTTTGCTTATTTTTAATTCATTTTTTGAAAGTGTAACCATACCTTTTGGACACCATGCATATTGGGAAAAATACAGTAGAACAAAACTAGCTTTCAAAATCAAACTAATATACCCACCCCACCCCTTCCTAAAGCCTAACAATCTTGGGCAGTACAAAGACGTCTCAGTTTTTGATTTTTGAACTAAGTTTTAGATTTCCTTACGGGTAACCTAAGATCAAGTTTTGCCAGATCCACGTAAGACTGTCCTCCTGATAGTACGTCCTCCTCGTAATGATATCTCCCCCTCCCCTCAATCAGAAGGGAGCTCTATGTTTACAGAAAATCCATCTACTCTAGAATGATCGACTGAAAAAGAACACCCCGACTTCGGCAGAACACCCTTCTCAAGTTTAAATCCTTTAACGCGCAGTGTTCCCGCTCTGGGAACACCAAACTCTGACGTTTTGACTGTTGCCAATCACGAAGAATAGATTGGATTTCTCTAAAAATAGTGGCAGGTGACATAGCTCCACGAGAATCCTTTACTTTTTAGCACGTCATTTCCCGTAAAAAAATGGTGACGATTATTTTTAACAGCACTGGCATCTGCTGAAAAATGGAAGCATGCGAGAACAGCCGGATAGATTGCCCAATGCTGAAAAAAGGGCAGCCGTTGCCATCGCTCGACTTAACTACCAGCAAGATGGCGGACGATCGAAACGTTCATTGCGTGCCACAGATCTAGAGACCTTTTTTTGACGCAGCTGGCTGTGCGGCACAGCCAGCTGCGTTTAGTGTCGAAATAAGCTCATGGAATTTTGTTTCCTGCATGCCGAAGTTTTGACTTAAAAACACATTTTGTTTTTGTTAAGTGTATTCATGAAATTTCCTTCCAAAAAGGCCGCATTTATTTCGAGCGGTTCCTGTAATCAGGATTCAGCGAGAGTTATTCCCGGCGTTTTGAATGATGAAACCGGTTGTTTGGATTCCTTGCTGATAATGAGAACTAAACTAACGTCATAGTTATGCTGGCCAACTTTTATTCACGAATTTATGGGACTTTCGTGATTAAAATTCGGGAAAGGACTAAAAAAACCCGGGCCCAGCTTACTCATTACAGAAAGCAGAGAAAAACAATTGAAACAAGATTTAATTTTTACATTTTAAATAGTTTTTAAGTAGTTTTTTTGCATTTTAAATAGTTTTAATTACTTGCTTCTTTATAATCAAAACAAACAGTACTATCGTTAGCAATTCAATTAAATGAACTTTTTAATTCCTTTCACAAACAAAAGCAAAACCTTTATAATAGAACCTTTATAAAGAAATAATTAAAATAACCTTTAAGAGAGTAGGTATCAATATAATACACATTTATGAAAGAAACTTAATCTTAAATCACATCTAAGATTATGATAATTATTTATTTACAAAAAAAAAAAAAAAAACATAAGCTATATTAAACCACTTTTTCTGAAATCATAATATTACCTACTTCGAAAAGATGCTTAAAGTATACAATCACTTCTGCTACAATCATATTTATTTATAAAAGAAATTTAATGTTTAAAATTTATTATTATTTGTCAAATTGTTAAATTACTTATTCTATTCAAAAAACGGGACATTTGGGTTCCTGCACACACCTTTCGCGGGACGTGTCCTCTGAAACCCTAGAAACGGGACGTCCAAAGAATTTTGACTACCTCTAAATTCACTTCTGAGAATTTTTGCAATGCGTCTCATCGTACGCTAGCATGCACTGCACATTCATAAACATGCATGTACAACATATTTTGACAGCGAGTCTATTTTAATCAGTTTTTGCATTCCGTCTGTCCGTACGTATGTAACTCGCATATCTCAAAAACTATTGGTCGTAGAATGTTGAAACTTTATATTTAGGATTGTTGTAACATTGTGCACCTCCCATCTCAGTCCCATTCGACTGGATGGTTTTTCTATAGGGAGGCCCGAAAGATTTTAAATTCATAACCCTCTGTGGGCAGCAGTGACGTAGCCAGAAATTTCTCATGGGTAGGGAGGGTTGCGACTACTGCAACTTACATTTATGTATACGTGTGTGTGATAAGGGAGTGAAGAATATGCATTTTGTATGGCGAAAAATTCCTCATGGGGGAGGGTGTGACCCCCCCCCCCTTATTCCCTTCCTTGGCTACGCCCCTGATGAGCAGAAATTCATTAAAGCGTACTTTAGAGGTATTAGGCTATTTCAAACAACTCAGAAGTGATATATGTTGTTAAGCGTTTCAAAATGAATTTCTCCATCGAAAAAGTGTCTTTATCATTTATAGTTCTGCTACAGGAACACTCAAAAGATTTATAACACATTACGGTCAATGGTAGTTTTAGGGATATTCATCCATTTCAAGCATAATACAGTCCTACCATATAGTTAGGTAATGGTTCGACCATGGTCACGTCCCTCCCTCTAAAATTACTCTAAAAATCGCCCAGCTTGGCGACTTTTGGTGTACGTGTGTATGTGCACCAAAACACTCTCGTATCTCAAAAACTATTAGTTGTAGAATGTTGAAATTTCATATATAAGATTGTTGCAACATGTAGTTGTGCATCTCGATTTTTGGTTCTAATCTACTGGAGAGTTTATTTACAGGACCACCCAAAATAATTTCAATACAAAATATTTTTGATTTAGAGACGCGCAAGAAGTCATGTGTTGTCCATATCAGATTTTTTTTTAAATCGATGTTTTTACCCATCAATTTATTGAAGCCGATGTTTGTTTAACATCGGTATTTATTACAGATATGATGAACTCAATGGTTTTTCACACAGTCAATTTTACATTTCATGATGAAGAAATCCAAACTTTATATTTTCTCAATCAGTATATTGAACATTCCTGTAGGCTTGTTCCATGTTTACTAATAAATACTCAATGAGACGTCGCATGGAGAAAGAATACTGGTTACTTTTGCTTACCAAAAATCACTGTGACATCTAGAAGTATACGTCTATAAACCATAAACCAAAGTGACCAACGGTTATGGTGTTAGGCAAGCAAATGTTTGTTTAACATCGATGTTTTTCCCACTGTCCAATGTACATTTTATCTTGAAAAAGATCTACTCTTTAGTATTTTCTCAAACGGTAAATTGAATACTTTAATGGACTTGTTCTGGGTATACTTGTTGATTTATTGTTCTACTAAGAACAACTCAAATTTTAGTAATTTTTTGCTTAAAATATAGTACTGTAAAAATAGCAACCGCACAGGATGAAAGTAAGGTAAGCATTTTTCATTTAAAAAAAAAAAAAAAAAAAAAAGTCTAAATGTGTTTTGCTTTTTCTTTAAACAACGATGTTTTGCTTATGTACTGGAAAGCTTTTCAGTGAAGTATGTTTGTTTAAAGCATTGTTACAAATTTGTAGGGGAGCCCGCTGTTCTGGGGTTTAAAATAGTTTTAAATTTGTATTCTACGCATCAAATAGTTAAATTTTGCTTTTTGCTGCATTAAAATTGGGCAACTAGAACGCGAGATATGAAGTTTTGGGTTTCCCGATTGGTTTGTATAGCATTTTCTAAAAATCTCGAGAAATATTGTTCCTAGGCCTTCGGTAGCCTCACTTTTTCGGACTTACTTTTGGCGCAAAATTTGGCGATATTTCGCCAAAGTCCCCAAGCTTGGCGGCATTTCGGTCATTTAACGCGATTTTCCTAATGGGGCTTACAAAGTTAGTTTTTCTGCATTAAAATGCATAATAACCTAATATTACGCTTCTAATACGCCATCATAATCGATTCCACGGTACAGTCCACGAATGGTTCTCTCTGGAACCTTCCACAGTATTCGTCGCAGCCTATAAAAGCTGCGGGTTCCCCAGTTTGAGTTTCAGTCGTGTTTCTGCTTGATCAGAGAGCAGACGTCCGTGAAAGCTTAAGGCTTTGTATTGACGCTATAGAAGCTGTATTTTCGCTCGCGTTTTTAAAGCTTTGTTTTAAGTGCTGTATGTAAATTCTTATTTGCTGATTCTTGAGGGACTATTTACGAAATCTCTCGTATATTTCCACTGAATGTTTGCCTGTGGTGCGTTATTTTGTGTGAGAAATACAGTATTTGTGGAAGCTTCTGTACTAAGCGGACTGTTAAAAGCACCTTACAGTATGATTGTGCTTGGGAATTTTGTACGGCTGATTGTTCGATGAAGTTCTAGAAGCAATAAAGTTTGTGTTCCATCCTGACAAGTAGACTCTTTACTAGAACTTTCTACACCTACTGGGCTTTAGAACGACGAACCCAAGAAAAGAGCAGAGTATTCTGCAACAGTATTGTACTGAAAATTAGCACCCACCCAGGTAGTAAGTCAAGTAAATCACCAGCAACTTCTGAACTATTCCCTTGATTCTCGGGCTCGAGATGTAGTCGCGTTTCGAGTGTAGGCAGGGAAGAGGCTGTCTACAAAATCAACAATTCTTTCATCTCTTTTCCCTGTGCAGTCGGCGAAGTTGCGGAGGATCTGAGACCCTTGGACGCGCTCATAAACTTTTTGGAGAAGGTTTAGCACATTCAACACTGCATCGTTGTTCCAGAAAAAAGCCCCCTCTTTCCTGCGATTTGTCGGTTAAATAACCCTGTTTGTGCAGTTCATCGCTATATTGCCGTACATTGATTTTAATTGGCTTAAACATTGATGGATAGTTAACCAGTCCAATGAGTAAACAGAATCTATGACATTAAAAAAGGGTTCTGCCGGTTCGTACGTTGTTACCTGTCAACTAGAAACCCCCTAACTACAGAGGGTGTTTACGCATTTTTAGAACAATTTCGATAAAGAATTTTAAAAAAGTAAATGTTTCAGAATAAAAATTTTTGGCAACAGATTATTATCTGAAATGAGAAATATCGTCTGCTACTTTTAAATTTATTCTTCTTTCAAAATGTCGTGTAAACAAGCTGTGGATTGAAGGATATGTTTTTGCGCTTTCCGAAGAGAAATATTCTTATTCCATAATTCAAAAACGTTGTGAAATGCATGGTATTAAAATTTCTAAATGCAAAATAAGCAACATTATTAATCGGCTAGGTAAAAACCGTCAATCATTGTTTCTGCATGGAAAGAAGACTCCGAACGAATATCCGGAAAAGGTACGTACTGTTTCAAACGTTTCTAAAGTGAAATCGCTGGTAACAAAAGAAATTCGCCAACACAGAGATCAATTGCAAAGTCTTTAGATACATCTGTAGCAACAATTAATAAAATAATAAACCAAGATTTACAACTTAAAAAAGCTAAAAAACATAATGTTCACCAGCTTTTGCCGAGAAGTGTAGCTCAACACAAGTCATACTTCGAAAACTACCGCTGCATTCCTTGAAAAAATGAAGATTGATACAGGTATTGCATATATACCTTTTCAACATATTCCTGCGAAGTCCCCTGACGTTTCACCTATGGACTATTGTGCCTTTGGTCTGTTAAAAAAAGCTCTTTCTAAACGCAAACCCACCACGATAGATGGACTCTGGAAAGTAGTGGAAGAGGAATGGAAAGCAATACCCCTGGAAATTTTACGAAAAGCTCTTCTATCATGGAAATCACGATGCAGACTTATAGTCCAGTAAAAAGGCTATCAGATCGAACATTTAAAAAAATAGCCTTTACATTTTAAACATTAATTAAACGGCCGGTTTTTTTTTCTTTTCTTTTTTTTTTTTTTTTTTTTGAAATCGTTATAAAAATGTGTAAACACCCTCTGTACAGTTTATGAGAATTTGTTCTTTTTAAAATAGAATGCTTTTTATTTAAGGTAAATGGAGATATTTAACAAACGCAAATAGAATTACAGTTGGTTTATAAATTTATGTAATTTATTATGAAAGTATTCCCTATCTTTCATACATACGCGTTGAACACAGTGCCTCCTGATTTTTTAAAGTCGGTAAAAAGGCAAACATTAAGCACGCAAATAAATACCATGTTCTACAACGTTTTTGGTGGAGTATCTGAAATTTGGAATATCAAAACCTTTCGTGGAATAAAAATAACGGGTTTAAAAACTAGCAGTGCATATTGAAAATGAATCCACAAATGAACGTGAATTCTAAACCACCATCCCACTTCATCCACATCGAGAAAACAAAGTTCGTTTCAAAATATACTTTCATTCGTTTTTAATCTGTTTACTATTTCAAACTACGTTTTCAAAATGTATTTCAATTTTGAGTACAGCGGAATGCAAATTTGCCAGAAACTGAGAGAGGAAAGTTCTTCTCTCTTTCCCCCTCCCATTCTCTACTTTTGATTTTAATCAAATCTTATTCCATATTTGGCTAGGTAAACTAATATTACTTTCCATTTGGAGAAAACAGAAATGAACACAGTACTGCTACACAATTTAGAATTGACGTCTCAACCTTTAATGGTGTAATTAAATGGGAGCTCAGACTTTCTTGAAGTCTAACTTAGGACTTGTATATGATGATGAGTAAGCTTTCTTTTGGAATTGAAAAAAAAAATCACTTTAGTGCAAATATAATGAACTAGAAGTCAAAGCCCATTATAGAGGCAGTTACAATGGCCGCTAGTAAAAACATTTGGCGAAAATATGCCTGCACTCAATATATTTGATCTTCGTCCACCTAAAATAAATAACTTCATATTTAATTTTTATTACATACCCATATCGAATTTTCTGCTCTTCTGTAAACACGCGGAAACTTTTAGCATTCGAATAATTTCGTTTTGTATACACAGCCTTTCTTCTATCAATGCTTCAAGCAGGTGATCATTTTAATGCGGAAAAAAACCAAACTTTATTACCTGGAAAAGCTATTTTAAATGAATTGGAATAGCAATTTTCCCTTCAAAACGTCATAACCGTGATTTTAGTATGGCATAACTGTCACTTGATACAGCAAATTTTTCAAGCAAATGATTTCCTTTTTTTACTCTCGGAAATAAAATGGGGTTCAAAAGAACGAAAAATTGCTTAAAAATGGGAGAACGGTTGGGTTTTCAAATTTTTAAAATAGCACAAATTGTTTTCCATATTTTATACATAATTTTGAAAATTTTCAAGCGGCTTGTACAAACGGTGTAGATGTTATTATGCTTTTTGTGCTTTGTAGTCTTTTTGAACTTTTTAATCTTCTTGGAGTAATGGCGATAAAAGTTTTATCTTAGAGTGGTGGCCCGGAATTGTTAGAGAGTGAGTTAGTGAGTCAGGGATGAGCGTAACTAGATAGTAGGATAGCATAGCTAGAGTTCAACCCCACATTTTTTGGATAGAAAAGGAGTTAATGTACTGAGTAAATAAAAACAATTTCGACCTTTCCATTTGCAGTTTGAAAACCTTAACGACACTCTAAAAATTGTACTTTGGGACTGTTTTTTGAGGTAGGGAAAAACTGAGTGTGTCATGTACTTCTTAAACATTTAAAATAAATAAAATGTGTCAAGATCAAAATAAACTAAAAATGTTTCTTCATAAAATGTATCATGCATTCTGACAAACGTATCATAAATGTATCTGACAAAATGTATCATAAATCTACATAACTTGCTAAATTCTCAAAAATAAATATATAAGCTGTATGCCCCCGAAAATGAAGGGGACGGTAGACGTGTAGACGTTATAAAAGTTTTTTTTTTTTTTTTTTAACCAAAAATTATGAATTTTTGTATAGATATGCTTTGAAGTATGACAAAATTAAATACTCAAAAAAATACTAAAAAAATTACTTTTTTAAAATTTAAATTTAAAAGAAATTGAATTTCTAAAAATATGTCTTGTGCGCCAATTTTTAATTTTTTTCCCCTTCAATTTTCCCTTGTTATTATTCGAAAATGCATTCCGAACAAATTTTCTCATTAATTTAGAGATTCGTTGAAAAGTAAAATTTTAGGAAGTATTTTTATACGTTAACACTGAATTTTCACAAAATTTTTATGTTTTTACAAACTTATATTGAATTTTTATAATGTTAATGATAATCAAAATTAAAACGGATAAGAAAATTTATTTTTATATGTATCTTGAGTCTCTGTTATGAATTTTATAAGATTTCTTCAGAAATTGTGTCGCAAGGGGCATTTTGAAGACACAGAACTTCGAAAAATATTCATTTTGCACAAAAAGCATTTTTTCGGGCATTTAAAGGGCCATTTATGAAATACTTACATTATTTAAACGCTTATAACTTTTTTACTAATTAAGTTAGAGACATGCAGTTTTTGTTTCAGATACAGTAAAAATCACAGAATATTAATACACTTGCGATAGAAGAAAAACTTGCGATTTTGTGGCGTATTTTTGGTAATGTCTTAGCCCACCATTTCCTTAAGGAAGCGTGACCAATTAGCATCTAACTACTTTCGAGACTTCTTTTTTTCGAAATCAAGCAAAAATTAATAGATAGCATTGATAATTTCAAGTGTACATTAATAGACACACACAATGAGTACTTACAGGCACATAAAAAGATTTAGAAAAATAAGGTATAAATTGGTCAAAAAATATTTAATGGAACTCATTTGTAAAAATTAGTCTATATTTGACACTTTCGGCCAATGCAACTACAAAAATATTAAGTCTGTAGATAAGGTATATGCTAAGAGTATTGAAAATGTAATGAAATAGGATGTTAACGGTGCATAAAAATACTCAGGAAAGATTTTCTTTCACAGTACATTTTAGTACAGTAAAGAAAATGTTATTTCGTAGTTCATTTTTTAACGGCTCTAAATCATCAGACAGCGGCGCATTTACATTCAAACTTCGAGTTCATCCAACTCACAACATTATGTAAACAATGGCTGTCGTGTTTCTTAAGGCTGTTCTTTTTGAAAATCATGTAACTTTTTCCCAGCTTTTAACGAATTTAATTGCGCTGGACATTCGTAAAAATTTAGAATATCTTTTCACAAGATGTACTGTGAACTGCTATAAACAATGGACCTATAGCGTTATCAGGAAGAAATGTTAAACATACGGAATTAAGGAAGATTTCCCTAAACAGGCAATTTCTCGGCCCATCTTTAAGGCAATTTTTGTGTTCATGAATTTTTTGTCGAAAATTGCATGAGACATAGATCTTTACTGTTACTATTAGTCCCTAGTGCATTGGGAGAAAAGGCATTATTAAATTTTTCCAGTGTTTAACATCATGGATTTTTTTTTAAAGCTGCTCAAAAGTCCTGTGACTCAGTCCTGGCGACTGAAGTCTTAAGACTCTTCAGATGGAACAGCCTTAAATTATTTTACAGAAATACTTTTTTTTAAGTACATTGCTCTTCCCAATTAATTTGTTAAGAAAATTCTATTTTAAACAAAAATTGCTCTGCTTTTTATTTAAGCTAATTAATGATATAACTTTTATCTAAATTTAAATGTTATTTTTTAGCCAACGGGCGGGTTATTTTTGTTCATCAAGCATAAATTTAAATGTTTATGATCATAAATAAGTTTTAAATAACCCATAAATTCTAATTTCAAAATGTAATGTAAATCTTTTTCTTTGTGAACATTGTCCATTTGAACCTTCACTTTCAGTTACTCAATAAAATTGATTTGTCAGTTAAACTGAGAAACTTTTAGCGGAATAAAAATAAAAAACTTTGAATCTAACACACATACATAAAAAAACTCTCACTCGAGTATGGAAATTGGAACTTTTTTTGGAACTGAAAAAAAGGTTAAACCTTTGTAGCACCGGTAAATTTCGTACGTACTGTTCTGTGTGTTACGTAGGTTGCCTTTTATGTTTTTACAAATGAGCTATAGGAGGTGCTACTGAAACTTTTCTTCAGGATATTCGTAAATTCACATTTTTTAAATCTAGGAATCAGTGTCATTATAGAAATTGCCTGCGTATTTTGTTTACACGAGAGTTCTGAAGAAGCCAGTGAGTGAAAAACAATGGTAAAACTCGTGAAGGTTTTCGTTGGATGATTTTTTATGATTTTAAGAAAGGCCTCACTCGACAAGAATGCTTAGTATCACTTCGTGAAACTTTTGGTAATGAAGCCCCATCAGAAAAGACTGTTTACAATATGTTTGCAGAATTTCGTCGTGGTCGTGCGTCCGCCAGTGATGAATCTCGTGAAGAACTACCAAAATCGATAACATCCATGCTATGCGCAATATGATTGAAGAAGATCGGCATGTCACATATTGTGAGATAAAAGCATTCCTTGGCATATCACAGACTGCAATACATTCGATTTTGCACGAACATTTATTTAGCTGTCAAAAAGATTTGTTCCAGATGGATGCCACACAATTCGACAGAAGCTCAAAAAGAGGATCGTGCAAATTGGCTTAAGGAAATGCTAAAAAAATTCCAATTGGGAACTACAGAATCCGTGTACAACATTGTTACAGGTGACGAAACTTGGATATATTCATATGAGCTGAAAACTAAACAACAATCCAGTGTTTGGGTGTTTCCAGATGTACCGAATCCCACAAAAGTTGTTCGTTCATCAAGCACTTCCAAGAAAATGGTTGCTTGTTTCTTCGGCCTTACAGAACATATCGCAACCATTCCTTTAGAGAATCGAAAAACTGTTAACGCTAAATGGTAAACAGAAATTTGTTTGCCAAAAGTCATCAATGAAATCAGACAAAAGTCACCAATGAAATCAGCCAAAAAGTCATCAATGAAATAGATTATTTGAAGGATAAAAATATCAAATTAATGTCTCATTGCCTGTGTTCTCCTGATTTGTCGCCTATCGACGTTTTCTTGTTCCCTTATATCAAACAAGAAATACGTGGACAGCGATTTTTATCACCGCAAGAAGCTGTTGATACCTTCCAAAACCATGTTTCGAGATATCAATTTCAGAGTGAAAAAACTGTTTCAAGAATTGGTTTGAAAGGGTGGAATCTTATAGGTGAATATTTTGAAAAACAATAAAACAGTTTGTTCCCAAAAAATTATTTTTCTTCCTACTTTTTGTAAAAACTTAAAGGCAACCCTAGTATAAGCAAAATTATTTATTTTTATTTTGATATTAACATCAGAGTTTCAGAGTATTTTATTATACCTTTAACTTATTTTCTAACGATCGTATTTGTCATAGAAAAACTTCTTGGATTAAAACCTCTTGAATAAAGTTTAAAAAAAGGAGAATGCATTCATTCGTCGAAATTGGTTGTTTGGATGCAATTTGAAAACCTTGAGAATTTTTTCTGATTGTTTCGTAACTCTTAGGGGTTTGTTGCTTGTTATCACTCGTTAGTTTACCGTTTCTTAGCACGACTTTTAAGTAAACTGCAAGTGGGATAGTCGGAAAATTTTAAAGTTTTAGAGGTAATTTGTGTACTTTATAATACTTAAAAAACAAGCAATATAGATTTAAAAAAAAAACTAATATAGTTTGGATATTCGCCACCCATTGGCGAGAAGAAATATTTGGGAGCATAATTCTGTCTTTATGGCAGTTTCAGCATAAGAATATGGAGAACTGTTTGTTTTTGTTCGTTGTGTTAAGGAAAAGCTACTCAAGGACTATCCTAGAAGGAGTGCCTTGGTCGGAAAAATTTTTAAGGGCTTCTAACAAGTATTCACGTTACATGTGGAGAAAACCGATCAGAACTCCAGACCGTTAGATCGACAACCGCGAGGTAGGCCTGGACCTTCACACTCTAGCCGTCTACCTGTTTAGTGTCTTATTTGCTGTGCCATGCCAGGGCCTGGGGAAATGCTTAAATGGTAACCATAATGGGAAATGATGATCTATTATACGCATGCGTACATCACAAAAAATGAAAATCTCAATGAGTGGCAACTGTCCAAGCTGCCGTAAGCTGGGATTACTTTTCATCTAGATGGGTGACTGTGCACCAATGTTGAAAAAAAGATTTTAGTCCATCTAGCAAATAAACTAATGAATGTATTCTTTTATTTTCGGTGTTATCCAATTAATGGCACTATCTGTCATGACATGAATTGCAGTTACAGCTTCAGTAGCCATGTTCAATTTTGTTTTCCGTGTGTCCCTGAGCTTCTGAATTTTTAGTTGAAATTTTCACTAGAAAAGTGTCCTTTTGCTCCAAGGAATAAATTTTTGTGGAAGGAAACCTATTTAACATTGAAACTTATTATCTTTCAAATAATAACGTTTCAATCTTGTTAAACTAAATATTTAACGATATATGACCAATAATGTTTTTCCAAGTCAGTTTTAAGGCAAAAGGTGGTCTACTTTGCACCAGCTTAAAAGTGGTGCAAAAAAAGATGAAATAACTTCAAAATTATTGGTAAATAACTGGAAGGCGAGTTTTCAGTCTAGAATTGTTTGTTTATTTGTGTCATTATGGCAATTCTAAGCTAGGGCGATCTGCCAATAATGGGGGATGCTTTGACCGGAGTACTTTCTAAGCGGTTCTAACGCGTATTCACGTTACATCTAGTACCAAAACTCCAGACCGTTAGACCGACAGCTGCGCGATAGGACCCGAACCCGGGACCTTCCGTCTACCATTTTCAGTGACATAAACACTGTGCCATGGTGAGGCTTAGTCCAGCGTTGAATGATGATTTAGAGATTTGTAAATAGTATTCGTTTTTTTAATATTACCGACATCTTTTAATTTTGTTACATCAAAAATACATTTCTTTTCTAGTTTTATCTCAATGGCATCAAACTTTGTTTATATCAAATTCTATTTTCTGCATATTACATACAATTAGTCGAACTTGTTTGTACTTCAACATTTTCTCTGGTTTTATATTTAAAAAAATCAAGTCCTGTCAGTTTCTCATGCTCCTAAAAAAATAGCACAGTTAATTTGAATGAGGTTAGTTTTCACCAGGTTAATATGAGTGCTTTGGATAATATATTATTTTAACTGGTGCAAAGCAATTCGCTCCGTTTATTTACTTTGGACCACTTTAAAAAATGCTAAAAGATATATAACTGTATGGAAATAGGTTTTTATGAACATAAAACTATTCCTTACCTATCTAAGAAGCTAATGAAACTATTTTCTAAAGTCATATTACAGAATTTTTATAACTTACGCGAGCAATTAAATTTTTTTTAATGATGCAAAGTAGCCACCCCCCCACGTTTACGGTACGTTAAAAGATGAACAAATGGGTTAGGCTTTCATAATTAAATACCGTTGAATATCTTATGCCCTATGAAACAATTATCCAGAGTCTCAAGATGGCTTACATTACAGAGACAGATATTTTAAAACACCGAATGATTAAATATTTCAAGTTTCTGTCGTTTAAAGGAAATTTAAGAGTAAAGGGCAGAGAAAAAGATATTCTGCGTCACTGTTTTCTTGCATATTTAAAATCAAATATATTTTTAATATATTACAAAACAACAGATAAAGGAAGAAAAAACTATTTTTTAACCCTTTGAGGCGCAACCCTTTCCCAATGCTGAAAAAAAAGCAGCCGTTGCCTTCGCTCGACTTAACTACCAGCAAGATGGCGGACGATCGAAACGTTCATCGCGTGCCACAGATCTAGAGACCCTTTTTTGACGACAGTGCTCGCCCACAGCCATCTGCGTCAAAAAAGGGTCTCTAGATCTGTGGCACGCGATGAACGTTTTTATCGTCCGCCATCTTGCTGGTAGTTAAGTCAAGGGATGGCAGCGGCTGCCCTTTTTTCAGCATTGGGCAATCTATTCAGCTGTTCTCTCATTCTTCCATTTTTCAGCAGATGTCAGTGCTGTTAAAAATAATCGTGGCCATGTTTTTACGGGAAATGAGGTGCTAAAAAGTAAAGGATTCTCGTGGAGCTATGTCACCCGCAACTGTTTTTATAGAAATCAAATCTATTCTTCGTGATTGGCAACAATCAAAACATCAGAGTTTGGAGTTCCCGGAGCGGACACACTGCGCGTTAAAGGGTTAACTATAACCATCCGAGTGAATTCTCAAATGATGTTATGCTGTAAGCTACCCTACCACTCGTCATCAAGGAATAAAATTTGAACAAGCTTTCATTCATTTTTAATCCGTTTGCAGTTGGAAAATAAGCTTCAAAATAGCATTTCAATTTTGAGTAGAGTGGTATGCAAATTTCAAAATTGAAGGTTTTTTTTTTTTTTCTCCTTCATTTTCTCTCTCTTCCTCTGCTAATCTACTTTTGATTTTAATCAACTCTCATTTCACATTTGAAAGGCAAACTAATATTGCTTTTCACTGAAAAGAAAAAATATTAAGCAAATCAGTGTTACTACACAATTTGGAATTGAAACTCTTAATCTTCACGGGTTTAATTAAATCAGTAATATAGACTTGCTACTCAGTATTTTTAAGATGGCAGGTAAGAAGAGTAGTGGGCTCGGAAAAAAAGATTTACAAGGTTACTTTTATGTGTGTTACTTTTCTGAACAAGAACACTGGGTTCTTTCTCTGTACAGCAAGTGTTCATTTAAAAGCTAGCGAACAGATCCCAGTCGGGGACATTAGCTTTTTGCTTTATCATAATTCAAATATCTTACTATGTTTTTTCATTTTATTTTGCAGTGTCCTGTGAGTGGTTCTTAAAGAGTAGACACTGGCATCTACTCTTTAAGAGTGGACTCTTCTATGTGTTACACTTCCGAACTTTTTACCATATCTTGTACTTCCACCATAAAACAAAATTATTATGTCAATGTTTGCAGCACCTCAAAATTTATTCTGTAAAATAAATTTATAATTTGTTTTCTAGTTTAACTGTGGATACAAATACTTTGCTCTATACCATATCACCATACCATTGCAATATCACATCTAACTAAAAGGAAAAAAAGTCATGCAACTTCCAACATACTAAACTAACCAATTTTGAGAAAAATGAATTGGTTCGAGTAGTTCTCCCTAATTTTCCTTATTATATGCGTATGCAGAAAATGTTTTTCTTTTTTCTGTTTTAGGAGAAAAAGGTATTTCAATTTAGTATACTACACATTCCAAATAAAGCGCGACATCAGCTTAATCGTTCTGAAACTGCATCGACGTTTTAAAAAAAATATCTAAACATAGAAAAAAGAATACATTACGAACAATAAAAAGGGGGAAAAAATAATAACAGTAGCACAGCATTTTCTAAATGAACGGTAAAAGATGAGTCAAACGATGTAAAGAAGAAGAAAATGCTTTGTCGTTTAGGAATTGTTCGGGAAAAGTAAAAGAAGAATTTAAAATATTCAAATAATTCTCAATCACGATTGTTAAATTTAATACCAAAAAAAAGGGAAAGAAAAAGAACGTAACGAGTGGCATCGATGAAATTGCGTAAAAAAAAAAAAAAAAAAAAAAAAAATGATTGTCATTCGATAACGATTCATTTCTTCGACTTCTTTTTTATCGTTTGTTCCGCTACGTGATTTTAGAAAAGAACTGCAAATTATTTTATGTTCTGTAGTGATAACAGCATTTAATTCCCGTTTAAAAAATCCGTGAAAAAAAGAAGAACTGTTTCTGTTTTTTTTTTTTTTTTTTTTTTTTTTTTTTTTTTTTTAAACTTTCCGTAATCGCTTGGATGTATATATAATGTTTAAAAGGAATGTTCGTGAGATAATGGCTGTATTGAAAAATTCTTCCCGTTGCAAAGTTCTGGAAAAACCGCAGAAACGTCAACAATTAATGAGAATAAATTATTTGTTTAAGGGCTGTTTTCTGCTTGAAGTAACTTCGTCGAGGCTCTTAAGGTATTTTTAGAGCATGAATGTTTCGGAAAGGAGTATTGTTTGAAAGAAAAATTGCTGAAATCCCAACGCAGAAATACCGGAAGAACCGTAGAATATTTTCCCCTGGTTGCAAGAATCAGTTACGAAGAATAAAATACAGTTATTAATACAATGAAATTTTAATTTATGTGCTGTACGATATGAAAAATTTTAACTAAAGCGATGTTTCATGTTCTGAATATTGCATATAAGTCTTTCACGCAAGTTTTTCATTATTTTTTAGCACTAGAATACTGTTTCGTTCACTTCAAAATATTCTGTTGACACATTTTTGTAAACCAACCTGCGTTAGGGTTGCCAGATAGCGGGGGAGGGGAGGAGATTTAAATTTTCAAAGGCGCCAAGGCTTTGCAATTTTTGATAAGTTTGGCGCCAAAAAATAAGTCCCCAAAGCTGAAACTAGCTTGGCGATATTTTCCATATTTGGCGAGAAACTGGCAAACGCTACACTTTATTGCAAAGGAAAAGTATAGTTATAATATGCCTGACAAAGATTATAAGACAGCTTTAGTAGTCGATTTTAATGTAGATTTCGATTCCAAAGAAGTGTTTTAGGGAACAAGGAAAAAAAATACATCACATTCATGAATAATGATACGTTCCAACTTTGGAATAAAGAAAGATAGGGATGACGCATGGACACTTTTGATATATAGCACTTTAGTGCGTATTTAAAATATGAAAGTGTTTTAGATTTTTATATTACTTTCTATGTAAATTTCAGTTGCTGAGAAACCGTCATGCTTTACATGCTCATACGAGTTTTCGAGCTCCTTCTACACACAGCAAGTGTAAAACTTCATTCCCCTACAGTAGAAGTTGAACGTCTTAACAATTAGGAACAGTAGCAACATTTAGATATGCTGTGTTTTAAAAGAATAATGGGACTAAGCCAAAATTTTATTCATGAGAATTGTAAAAATTAATATATGAACTCATAAAGATCAATTTAAAATATATTGGACGAATTTTTTCTGAATACAATGCTCAAAAAAGGGAATAAAATCTATTTGGGGAGAATCTGAAACATATTGATTAAAGATAATAAAATTTATATTTTTGTTCATGATTTTCGATGATGAATATCTGTTATGAATATGGTTTTGATGATCTTCGATATAATGACCATGCTTTTAGAGTATTGTAAAGTAGTAATGGACGTGTAACGCTAGGGTTACAGAGGGGTATTCAAAGATCAATGCACATCAGCAATACTGAGCACACACGGAGAACCTTACCGTTCCGTCTTAGCAACTATAGAATAAGGCTAAATGTGGGTTCACGATTAACAATGGGGGGGGGGGAGATGATCTCTTTTCTTTGGGAAAATTCTGTTTACGCACTGACCTCAGGCTGTTTTAACATTATAAAAAAACGTTAAAGTTTGTAAACGTAACTACTGAGAAGATAGTGCAACTCTTTTAGCTTTGTAGGTGAGTACTAGTTTACGATATGTGAGTATTTAGGTTAACAAAAAATGTAGGTATATTGGATTTAAAGCTTGTGATCACGAAAGACATTTTATTTCTCAGTCTTTCAGAGGGTTAATTGGTCTTAAACATTTTATCGTTATTCGTCTTGCTTCAAATTACTGTATCATAAGGAGAATTTATATTGCGTTGGTGGTATAGTGGCCAATGAATCATTCTATCACACCTTGGACCCGGGTTCGATTCCTGGCTTGGGATTGAGGGCTAACTTTTCCGTACCTTCATGAGAGGTAATTTTCTAACTGAGAGACAGCCACAATGTGTGTGTGAAATGGCTAATACTTCGGGTCGTTACAGTAGCTAATGTCTGATGGGCAAGTGCCCCGAACTTAAAATTTAATCGTCATAAAACAGCAAGGAACATCACAAATTTCATTGCAATCGATGCTTACTGAAGACACTTAAGGTAGGGACATGCAGACAAAACCAAAAACATCAAATCTTTTCAACTTTTAAATTAGTGAAGAAATTTGTAAATAATACATTTATATACATTTGAAGAAAGTATCGCACTACGAACGTTTCGGATGCAAGAAAAAGTGCATTTTTCTTCAGCTGCAAAAAATTCCTACTTTCACTCAGATTTGAAAGCGAGAGAACAGAAAATATTCACAAAGGACAAAAGAAAAGAAATTGCCATTCGAAAATAGGGGGTACGGGAGAAGAAAAGGAGGCAAGTAAAATGGTAAGCAAAATAAATAAATAAAGTCTTAAATAATATGAAATAATAGAAAGATTTAAAATATATATATAGACAGAGAAAAACGAAAAAAAAAATAACATAAACAAATCTATTTTTTAACTGTGAACCAAACAGAACATATTTTATCAAAAATATTTTGGGAATAAATAAAGTAGACACACACATACATACGAATAAGAGGGGGTGGGGAGAAAAGACAGAGAAAGAAAGCATGCAGCGACTTAGAGCAATTTTTCAATATTTTTGGAAAGCGTTAACCCTTTAAAGCGCTGTGTTCCCGCTCTGGGAACACCAAACTCTGACGCAGCTGGCTGTGCCCGCGCACAGCCAGCTGTCGTCAAAAAAGGGTCTCTAGATCTGTGGCACGCGATGAACGTTTCGATCGTCCGCCATCTTGCTGGTAGTTAAGTCGAGCAATGGCAACGGCTGCCCTTTTTTCAGCATTGGGAAAGGGTTGCGCCTCAAAGGGTTAAAAGGAAATTTAAGTTTAGAGCTGAGATTTCAAAAATTGGTACGCAAAGGATTAAAGGAAAGTTGACAGCATTAACTCATTTTAATGAGGTACCACTTGGTGTATATGTATCGCCTAGAGTAGGGATAATCCCACAGTACAATCACACGAGAAGCGGTCAACCAGAAACAAGAACCTGAGCAAAACTTCTGCTCTTGAAATTTTTTCGGAATAATTCCGGGCGACATCCCAAACCCCCTTGTCGCTGTCCGCATCTTTTTAATTAGCAGACTTTATCCAAACAACGCAACCAACAAGTTAATAAAAAGAGAAGAGTGACAGATACCTTGACTTCTGCTATTTGAAAATAAAAAAAGAACAAGAAATGTGACTTGAAGAGGGCCGGAATTAGAGAGAGGCGGAGGGGATAGGAAGGGGAGAGGAGATCTATCAGATTGATGTCCGAATCGTTCTGGCAGCTCCCAGACTAAAAGAAAATAAAAGAATATTAAAAAGAAGAAGCAAAACGTAGATATGTGTATCGTGATCGAACTATCAAATCGATGATTGCGCCCTCTTCTGGTACTCACGGCAAGTTATCCAGAAAGAATAAATGCGATGAGAAATCTCGCGCAAATTTGATTGGCAGCCGGGGAAAATCTATACATTAAATATAACTTGCATTTCGATCGGCAGGACGGGAGAGAAAACGGTCCTCCTTGGAGGTTTTAATATAGGCTTATGAGATGAGAGTTGAACTGACTTTTTTAAAACCTTCCGATTTACTCATAATTTTTGAATTTCGTACGTTAATAGTTATGACTATCACTTTCTTATGTTGTTTAATATTATGTCATTATTAGGAAAGTAGTTTAAAATCGAGCTTCTTTCCCTAAACTTAAAACGCAAGGATATTCTTCTTATTTTCTTCTTCAGTCCCTAAGCGAAAACTCTCGAATAGATTTCCATCTTGTTAATCGTGATTGAAAAGAAGGGTGTTATGCGAATTGCATAAGTTTCGTTCAAGCAGCAATAATTGTTGTTAATATATTGTTACGAGTTGTTATTTTTTGATTAAAAAACAAATTTTCGATGCGAAGTTCCACTAAATTTTAAACTCAAGGAATTAAAAAACGTGAAATTTAGGACTAAAACTCGTCAGGCACTATTGGCGCGATTTTGGGTGTGGTATACACATAGACATTAATGTGTTGAAATTCTTTCGAACGACCCTCTCAATAAATTATTCAGTCGATTGCAATCAAAAAGAGAGATACACGTGCATAATTATATATCACAGCAATCCTAAATACAAAATTTTAATATTTCTGGCTAATCATTTTAGAGTTGTGCAAAATAAGTATATACACACGTTCAGACGTACATTCGAAAAATATCTGATGTGGACACCACATGGCTTCCTTGTACGTCTATCAAATCATAAATATTTTCGGTGCGCTTCATCTAAACTTACCTCATTTGAAAGCGATACAATACTGCAGTAATACTAAGCTTTAGCGATTTCTACCCATATATTTCAGATGTAGCCAAGCTCGGTTTAGTTTTAAATACTGTTTGTGGTACTTAATTTGGCGATATTTCGGTAAAAGCCACCAAGCTTGAGATATAGTTAGCTGAAATTTTGGGCATATCCGAAATAGTCACTGACCACAGACTTATAATGAATTGTAGATATCCATACTTTAATGTATTGAAAGTGTTTTGGATGACCCTGTATATAAAATTACCCAGTCGATTGTAATCAAAACACGAAAGATATTCAAAGAGCATTGACGCAAAAGGTTCAAGTTTTAAACCTTTGTATCACAGTGTTGTAGATCTGCAGTATACCAATAATGCTGTACACAGTAATCATAGTGTAATAAAAAAAGTATTTGAATGATTGTTTTTCTCTAAAATAACATGAGCATAAAATAATTTTTTTTAATCAGAAAAGTTTGTAATATTTAATTAATACTGTTGCAGAACACTCTGCTTGTTTCGTTATAAAGTCTAGTTTGTGTAGGAAGTTCTATTAAAAAATCCAATTGTCAGAATGGAACACAAACTTCATTGCTTCTAGAACTTTGTCGAACAATCAGCAGTACAAAATTCACAGACACTAACGGCCAGTAGCTCGTTTACAACGGTCCACTCAGTACCAAAGCTTCCACAAATGCTATAATTCTCACACAAAATAAAACACTTCCACAGATAAAATTCAGTGGAAATATGCAAGGGATAACACTAACAGTCCTTCAAAACTCAGCAATGAAAGATTTACACACAGCACTTAAAAACAAAGCTTCAAAAACTCACGCGGAAATACCGCTTCTATCACTCAGTTCACAGAGAAGAGCAGATAACTCATAGGAAGCTAGATCCACACTGACTGGGGCCTCTGACATGCTTGTATTTATAGGAGACGCAGAAACTTCCAGAACAGTGTATTTCTCGAAGATTTTACATAAAGCGTGAATTTTGATTACGTCATAGAAGAGAAATATTAGGCTATTATGCATGGTAATGCAGAAAAACTATCTTTAAAGGCCCCATTGGGAAAATCGCGCCAAATGACCAAAATGTCGCCAAGCTTGGAGACTTTGGCGAAATATCGCCAAATTTGACGCCAAAAATAAGTCCCCAAAAGTGAAGTTACCGAAGACTTACAACCAATATTTCTCGAGATTTCTAGAACCGCCATAGAAAAATCCATGTGGAAAACAAAACCTCCGTATCTCCAGTTCTAGTTGACCAATTTTGATGCAACAAAAAGCAAAATTTAACTATTTGGCGCGTAGAATACGAATTTTGAACTATTTTATAAGCCCCAGAACAGCGGGTTGCCCCGAAAATTCGTAACAATACTGTAACAGGAACCTATATTTTGAACTTGTCTCACTATTGGTACTTATAGTGATTTTTCAAACGTCAGTCTTACAACAATGTTAATGATTTCTAAAAAAAAGAGTTCTTTCCTTCAACTGTTTACAAAAAATTCAGTTACACTTTTGGTATACTTCAGAACAGATATATTTTCAAATAATGCAAAACTAAAAATGGCCGTTTTATTGAACTCTTCAACAAAAGCATTTTGGTCAATAAAATTTACATGACTTACAAATCTGGAAAATAAAAACTTTCAGCATGTTTATAATCTGTTTCTGCACATTGCAGTAACTTTCTATAAAAATTTAAGTTGTTGAGATATAAAGGGTTAAATAAATTTAACTTGAGTCATTTATGACAAGCAGTCATAAAATATTATTTATGAATTATTCTTTCATTGTTTGTGTAGATTTAATGCAACACAAAGTGTTGTGTGATTCGTTAACTTCATAGCCAAAGGCAATAGAATGGGAGACTTGGCTGTGGGTACTTAAAATTTTTTACGGCGAACGTGTGCGAGCCTTGGCATATACTTTTACAGGCAGAAATGTTCTTTATGGGATTTTTTTTCTAATTGGGATCATTTTTAGCTAAATAAACTAGCTGTTAACTTATGCCTGCTCATTTTCTTGATCAATAGGAGTAATTGGAAAGTTAACAGAAAAATTGCCCACAGAGAAATAAAAAATAACTGAAATATGGTGAACTACTTTCTTAATTTACTTTCTGATTTTTTCCAATAAAACTCATTCATAAATATTTAAAAGTCTCAAAGAGGTATGCTGATCATCAATAGATATATATTTTCAATATTAGAAAAGTGACTTAGAGAATTTGGAGATAAAGGAAGAGGGTATTTTTGTATTTTTGCTTTTTGGGGAGTGTTACGACATAAAGAATGATTTAAAAATACGAAGTTAGGGAAAAAATTTATGTACAATGTAATCGTACAATGTAATTAATATATATAGAAGTACCCGTAGTTGACAGGCTAGTATAAAATGCAAATTTCTATAAAACCTGAATTTTCATCAGAATTGCAGGAGTTAGAAATATGTAATTAGTACATTGGCAATAGTAGAGTAAGCTAAATTATAACTTCTTTGTATTGCTAAAAGGTTATAGGTTAGAGGGTGACAAAGTGATGAATTAATTCGACAACAGAGAATTTATTTTTATTTTCAAAATTAAACTTTTATTCTCGTTGAATGAGCATTCCAAGTCAAGAGGTCATTCCCAACTCGTAAATAAATTTTGTTTGATTCACTGTAAATATTTTAACGTTATGCCTCAAGAAACGTTTGCAAAATTTTCACAAAATCTAAAAAAGCAAACAAGCATTTCAAAAAATGTTTTAAAATATATTCAATTAAAAAAAAAAAATCCAACATTTTTTGTTTCAATCGTTGCTGATGATGTTGCTAAACTTCGCTGTATACTCCTAATCAACTTTTTACGGATGCGAGAACAAACGTTCATGCGATTTTCACAATTTCCCAGAATCTATGAAATAATTAAAGCAGTTTTGGCATCTAGAGTTTAAATTAACTTGCATCTAATATAACATCAAATTCCATTATATTCCATTGCTATTTCTTGGAAATGGCACAAACATGCTCTGAATTTCCACAAAATTTCAAAATCTGTAAAAAATTTTAACGCCTATAGTTTAAGTGACCACCTGTGACGATGCTAAATTTTATCTTATTCGCTCCGGTGAATATACGTAATCCACAAATATTTTCACATTTTGAATAAATTCGTGCAAAATCTCAAAATCAAATAAAATATTTTTAAAAATTCTACACTTGCAGTTTAAGTTGAGTGACTACCTATCATGTCACCATATTTCATTTCATACGTTTTAGTCGTTAATACGTGAAGCGATCCAAATATTTACACATTTTGAAACGATTTTTGCAAAATCTCAGAATTAAATTAAACTTTTTTAAATTTTAATATCTATAATTAAATTGAGTGATAACTATCATGCACTTAATGTCATTTCAATCACATTAATCGCTGTTATGGGATGCGTGAACGAATATTTACGCATTTTGAAGTAATTTTAGCAAAATCTGAAAATCTAATCAAAATTTTTGAAAAATTCGACGCCTATAAATTTTGGGTCATTATGATGTCACCAAATTTCCTTTTATTCCGTTAGTCTTTATTTCGTGATGCTTTAACAAAAAATCTACACATTTTGAAATAATTTTCGCAAAATCTCAAAATCTAATCAAAAATTTTTAAAAATTCAACCTGTGTATAGTGTGTAAGTTCAGTGATCGCCTACCATGTCACCAAATTTCCTTTCATTAGCTTCCGTCGTTATTACGTAATGCGCACAACAAGATTCACACAGTTTGAAACGATTTTTGCGAAATTTCAAAACCCAATCAATATTTTTTAAGTAGATGCTTATAGTTTAAATTGAGTGACCACATATTATGTCACCAAATTTAATTTCATTCGCTTTAGTCGTTATTGCGTGATGCACGAACAAAATTTACGCAGTTTGAAACGATTTTCGCACAATTTCAAAATGTAATGACATTTTCTAAAAATTTAAAGACTATGGTTTAAGTTGAGCAACCACCTATCATGCTACCAAATTTCATTTCATTCACTTCAGTCGTTATTAGGCGATGCGCGAACAAACATTCACGCAGTTTAAACGATTTCGTAAAATCTCAAAACCTAATCAAGAGTTTAAAAAAATTTGAAGCCTATACTTTAACGTAGGTGACCACCAATTATGTCACCAAATTTCACTTCATTCGCTTCAGTCGTGTTTAAGTGATGCACGAACAAAAAAAGCGTCACTGACCGAATGACACAACGGCAGACAGACAAACTTTTTTTTTTTGAGGGTCATACTGGATTGCCATGTGCTTGAAACAGATAGAAATCGCAAAAATTTTGAAATCCAAGTAATGTACGGGCAAACGTCTAATTTTATTTACGTAATGTGTGTGTGTGTGTGTATATGTGTGAAGGAGAAAACTACAAAAAAATGAATAAAAATGGAGGACTCCGGAGAATTTTCATTTATTTACTTTTTTTTTTCTTTCTTGAAGGAAAGAGAGGGAAACGTTGTAAAGCTGGAACTTTGGTATTCTCTTTTTACGTGTGTTCATGATACTTAACAAGCAAAAACCTCAAGGGAAAAAAATTTAAAAAAGGAAAAACAACTAAAACAACGTGCAGTCGTAAGCCTGTGTGTTTAACTTCTGCCATTTGACTTTATGTATAATGTAGAGGTTGAGGCAACAGTGAAGTAAAAGCATGGAAAAAAATAAAAAAAGTTTCGGCAAGATCTCTAGAGGTAAGACTTATTTTTTCAGGTGTTATCTTGGAAAACCTAGCCCACTTGTTCTTCCGGTGCATGGGTCGACTCTCCTACCTTCGCGAATCAGATTTCATCGTCTTTCGGGGGACCTTCTAGTGTGCTCGAAGGCCCTCTCAAGCCAAGAAAGTTCGAAAAAGAATTTCCACCTCCTTCCATTCTTTTAAGAGCCGAGACATAGCCTTACATAATATTTGTTCTCCGCAGTTCGTTCAACTCGGAGAAGATTGCCGGTTCACAGAAGTTTTGCCCCCATGCTGTTAAGAGAGTTTTGGAGAAATTCCAAGCTCTCTCTCACTCAACTCAGCTCCAACGTTCACAGGGATTTCTCTTTTAAAGAGAGGATTCGAAAGTTTTATTTAAAAATTTATGCCGAGGGCTGTAAACTTTTTCCCGTGCAAAATTTCTTGTGCAATATATATCCTACTGTGCCAGATGTCGCTTTGACATTTGCCCTTTGAAGCGCAACCCTTTCCAATGTTGAAAAAATCTGATGTGTCCAACACATGACTTCCTTGCACGTCTATTAAATTAAAAATGTTTTTTACGCACTTCCTCTAAACTTATTTGTTTGAAAGATATAAAATATCAATAATAGTAAGATATAGCGATTTCTAGCCAAACATTTCGATATCGCCAAGCTGAGTTCAATTTGAAAGATTTCTTTCTGACACTTTATTTGGCGATATTTCACCAAAAGCCGACAAACTTGAAATAGTTTGCGAGATTTTGGAGATAGCCAAAGTAGTCATTGACCACAGACTTTCAATGAATTCAATGCATCCATACACCTTAATGTATTTAAAGTCATTTGGCTCACCCTGTAAATAAATTCCCAGTCGATTGCTGTCAAAAAAGATATGAAAACCGTTAGATATTATAATATAGTTCTAAATACAAAAGTTCTAAATTCTACGGGTTAAAGTTTTAAAGTTATACAAAATACGAAATAGTTTTTGGCGCCAAATTTGGCGATATTTCGGCGAAACTCGTCAATGTCGACGATATTTGGCGAGATATTAATAATGGACCAACAATGACAGATTATCGCCAAATTTGGCGATATTTCGCCAAAACTCGCCAAGAACGATGACAAATGGCGATACATTGGGCATGGACCAAATGACTGACTATCGCCAAATTTGGCGACATTTCGGCAAAACTCGCCAAGGTCGAGGACAGACGGCGAGATTTTGGGCATGTACCAAACAATGACTGTCTACAATTGTATTATATTGAAGATGTCCATAGATATTAAAGTACTAAAATTCTTTTCGGTGGTCCTGTAAATAAACTCTCCAGTAGATTTTAACCAAAAATCGAGATGCACAACTAGATGTTACAACAACCTTATGTATGAAATTTCATAATAGTTTTTGAGATTTGAGAGTTAAATATGCACACACGTACACAAAAAAGTCGCCAAGCTTGGCGACTTTTGGCATAGTTCTTGAGGGCGGCACGTGACCGTGGTCGGACCATTACTTAACTTATGTGGTAGGACGGTATTGTGCTTGAAATGGATGAATCTCCTAAAATTGCCATTGACCGTAATGTATTGGAAATCTTTTGAGTGTTCCTGTAGCAGAACTGTAAATGATAAAGACACTTTTTTTAGGGCAGCCGTTGCCATCGCTCGACTTAACTACCAGCAAGATGCTGGCTGTGTTTTTGACGACAGCTGGCTGTCGTCGCAAAAGGGTCTCTAGATCTGTGGCACGCGATGAACGTTTCGATCGTCGCACAGCCAGCTGTCGTCATAAAAGGGTCTCTAGATCTGTGGCACGCGATGAACGTTTCGATCGCCCGCCATCTTGCTGGTAGTTAAGTCGAGCGATGGCAACGGCTGCCCTTTTTTCAGCATTGGGCAATCTATCTGGCTGTTCTCGCGTTCTTCCGTTTTTCACCAGATGTCAGTGCTGTTAAAGATAATCGTGATAATCTTTTTACGGGAAATGACGTGCTAAAAAGTAAAGAATTCTCCGGGAGCTATGTCACCCGCAACTATTTTTGTAGAAATCAATTCTATTCTTCGTGACTGGCAACAATCAAAACGTCAGAGTTTGGTGTTCCCAGAGCGGGAGCACTGCGCGTTAAAGGGTTAACGCAGTTTCCAGTTATAAAGCGTGCTAAAAATTAATGTTTCCCTAATCAGTAGAGCATTACTAAGACTGGAGGCTGCGGGGAGACGTCGATAAGCTTTCAAGTCAAATATCGGTTTTTACCAATTTATTTATTTTTTTTATCAACTATATTACCAACTTTTTCTTTTGCCCTCTGGATTTGTGTAATTTTGTCAAGTGTGCCAGAAATAGAAAGTAAATTATAGTCTTCATTAACATTTTTTTTTTAACCAATTTTGACAACTAAGCATCTAACTTCGCCAAGTATTTTAGAATTTTGCGAGTACTAGGAGGAGAGATTCCCCCCTACCCCCTTTGGCAAGGTTCCTGCTAATAAGACCAGTGTACAGCAATAAGTATTGGTCAGAGGGCTACCAAATCTGCAAGAAACTTCAATGAAACCATGGGAGAAACATTCTCGTGGAAAAGAGTTAGTTAAAACAAAACACCAACATAATCATTCTCAAGCTTACAAAATATGAAGAGGTTACTTAGCACATGTTTTAAACCTCTGAACAGTGGTAGAATTTGCATATAACAGTAACATTGTAAAATGCCATATAGTGGTAATTTTTTTTATCAATTTTTTTCCACGGGTATTTCTCTCCTACGGTCTCCTTATGGTTTCCAACAAATATGGTAGCATTCTGACCAGTAGTTTTTGCTGAACACCGCTCTAAATAGTTAACTTATTATAATTATAAACATCATAATAATTATGTCACCGGGACACACTTGTCCCGGTTTTAAATCCTTTGGAGTTATTTTAGTTCCTTCGGAGCGATTTTAGTTCTTTTTTTAAGCATATGTATTAACATTTATTTTCAGTTTTACTTCTTTAATTTTCAGTTAACGATGCATGCAGCGCTCTGCTAAAAATAAAATTAAACTTTGATATCTCATTAAGGGAACAAAAAGTTATACGATATTGTGATTTTTAGAGAAGTGTGTACTGTAGACCGCAATATTTCACTAAACTTGATTATGCCTCGTGTAGATTATTTCTAGCTAAATTAAACATAAAACTTAACTTTCGTATACTAATTATGTATCACTTTTCAACTAAACAGCAAGCTAATGGTTTTTTTTTTCTTTGAGACTAAGAATTTATGCACAGTAGCGAAGAAAAAAAATGCGAATCTTACATAGTGTACATTTTGGAGAGCGTAAATCGGTTTCTATTATTTTCGGAATCTTTAAAAAAAATTGAGATTGTTAACAAAAATCTTGTTTTAAGGAAAAGGGAGTTTTTTTAAATTTCGTTTGAGTGCAGTAATTTTCAAAAAGTGGCGATATTCAAGAACTCTTTAAACCTTAAAGGCCTATTAAAAAGAGATCTTTAAAGGAAGCTTGCTTATAGATAACAATTCAACAAAATCAAAGAAATCGTAAAATAAACTTCAAGACTTCAAGAAGGGTATTCCTAACACATCGGGATCTGGAATGATTCTGCAAATTCAAATAGGAAAAATTCCATTCATACCATGTTTTGCACCCCCTTATGAGTGCGTTAAATTTCAGTGCATTTCCTTATGAGTGTGAAAAGGAACAGCGAAAATTTTTTTTATACATTTATCATTAAAGAACTTTCAATTAAAGCACATTTTAACTCACGAATAGCAGCTCCATTCTTTTAAAACAAGTTGCTTTTCAATCTTAAATGTTAGTAACAATGATACATAATTTAGCCCGCAGAATAAAAATTAAAAATTTTACTTTGCCAATTTGGCATCTCGCGATCAGAGTTTCAAATGTGCATAACTCTCTAGAAGGGAAACACTATTCTACTTTCATGAAGCATGGAATCTGTCCAAAAGTGAAAAGCTTTTGGCCAGTGCGGAGCTAACCAGACAGAAAGTTTTTAGTTCAGTTTCGCGAACACGAAACTGAAAAGGATGAATTTGGCAAAATTCGAGCAGTTTTGAAATCCCGTGTCTTGAAATCAAATGTTAGCGTTCTCTTTGTCTGGTGGATATGGTTCTGGCATTGAGCCCTCTTTAGTTAAAGTTTTCTGAAATAAAAAAATTTCATCTCAACTTTAAATAAAAAAAAAATTAGTTAATGTAATTTTCTTAAGTATGTCTGGTTAATTTTTTCGAATTTTTCTGGAAATGACATTGCATTGGAGTATTAAAGCATATGGCAACTGAAATTTTAATTTAAAAGTACCGTACGACTGCACTGTTTTATTCCATAAATCAGTTTTGTGCTATTCTATAAAAACAAAAATATTGAAAAAAAATTTCATGTATTTATGTTCCTTGTGTGTATACAATAAGGAAAATAACTCTAGGTATTGATATTCACGAACAGCACCATGATGTGAACTGACAATTTTGCGTTTGTACAGTCAAAGTGGTATTTTAACCATAGGAATGCACCTAATGCGTTTTCTTGCCTATCCCTCCACCATCTGTTCTCCAGCACTCTACACTTAAACAACTTGTTAATTTTAACGCGCTGGTTTTTTGTGTGGTGAGTACTGATTACAGATATAAAATTGGAGTAGACGCAGTTTACAGTTCATCAGGATCAATTTCAGATTGTCTTGTAGGCTTTATTTTTGCGTACCTATAATTAGAACTTTTATTATCCCTAGTGCTACTAAAAATTTTAAATATATCGTGCTGGAATGAGATTGTGATTCTGAAAGAGTAAAAAAGTCGAAAAGTTAATAATATTTAGTTTTATTATTTCATTTTAAGGAATCTTATCACTGTTTTAAATCTACATTGTAGTCTAAAAAATAAATATTAAATAAAACTGTTTTATTAAATCACATAATCGTGTATATTCTTGTTTAAAATTTCATTTTTAAACATTTATAGGTCCGTATTGATTCGTCAACCCTAGGCCCAGTGTCTAGGGGCTACAGTGTCTATTGATTAAGATGGCTCTTCAGATAGGGCTACTGTAGATGTACAAAGGTGGATGCTAGAGAATGTTTAAGCAAAAGAACAACCATTTTACAGAAAAGACTCAAACGTGTGTAGCATCCATATTACATTGGGCTACGAATTTTGAAGTTCGAAATGTTTCTTGGACGTAACCAATAAAAACTCCGTACATACTACAGTCTGAAGAGTCATTCACAGCTCTATGAAGAAAAAAAAGCTACTTTTCAGTAAACTAATGCAAATGTTTGTTTTTATTGCTGGACTATCTGCACACCCAGGAGCCTGTGTAGTAACGGAAAATCGTGTCCTAGTGCGCCGCCAATATCAGGTTCAAGACTAACTAACCAAAGAAGATCCTTTTTACAAAGAAGAGCTACAAAACTGTAGTAGAAAATTCTGTTCCAAATCCTGTCGCCATTTCGAATCCTGATCTTCTTTCACTCCCTCTGCATGTTCTTGGAAGGAAAAGAAATCAGAACGAGCCCCTTATCACAGTTCATTTCTGTTTACCAACTTCACTCGAAACTCTCGTTCCAGACGATATACAAATTCAAAAATGATTCTTTTCATTCTCGGCCCCCGAGTTCAAAAGATTTCCCTCCCCAAACCCCCTTTTTCGCATCTCTCTTCCCCTCTCTTTCTCTCCAAAACTGTCTTCAAATCTTTTCATAATTTCTTTCATTATTCTCCACCAGTTACGTTTGAAACGCCTTCTTTCCCCCCTTTTGCAAAAATTTCTTTCGGATTTCGAAATTTTGCCGTTCTGCTGGGGAAATTTCGCTGACACATAAGTGACTTCTGAAAGATTCGTTTAAAAGTTATTAATGCGGGTGTATCCATAGCTAAGACCGTTTCTCAAACATTATTATTATTTTTTCTTCTTCTTGATTTTGCTTTGGTGCAAGTATCGTATCCTCCAGTCCTCGCTTTTGATGAGTGCTTATACATCACTTTCACATACGGGAGCAGCGCACGCTGGGTATATGTATGAGGGGATTTGTTCTTTTGTTCTTGTTATTGCAGCTGCTGCATTACGAAGACACCGCAGTGCGTTTGGATATCGTGTACAAAACAAATCTCTTCGAGACTGCAAGAGGAACGGATGCAAGTGCTATTCAAAGATGTTGTTCAGCGAGAACTATTTATGAGATTGTTACTAATTCACAATGCACCATTAAATATTCTTGAGAGCTGCATGTTGTCACAAAATCTTAAATTCATCCCCACGTATGATCATTTGGAGGATGATGAAAGGTTTTTAGTCCTTCGTCCTTCCAGAGAAGATCAAAACATTTCAGAACTAAAAAACGTCTGCTCATCATTTTACGGAAATAACGAGCAAGCAAAAGGATTTTTCAAAACTAATTGAGACTTACAACTCAAAATTAAGGAGGATAAACTTTTTATTTAAGACCGAGTATTTATAAAATATCGCTATCAAAGTACTAATATCACAACTAAAGTTAGCATAAGAGACCATTCTTAGGTTCATTCAGTGATTATATTTTTTTAAATCTTGTTTCGAAAAAGTATTTAAGCCTCATATATCTGTAATATAGAACCCTACACTTTAAATTATCTTTAGGTACCAGCTGTAATATAGAATCCCTGCACTTATATTAATATAAAGCAAAATAGACATTACTTAAGATCTGTTAAGAAGTCCCAACGTAAACTTGTAAGAGAAAGAGTGGGAGATGAATCCAAGATATGGTATGAGGACATGATACGAAATTTTACTCGGGAAAGTGCTACAGTGACACTTCTACTCTTCAACGTAATGCCAGGTTTTATTAGCACATATCAGATGAACTTAGGCATGGGCTTAAATATAATTACATGCAGTTATTTTCAAAAGAGCATTCTTGCTGAATTATTTCACGTGCGACTTGATTAATTTTATAACCTCGATATAAATTTTTCAAGGAACAATCTTAACAAAAGAAAAGAAAAATGTTTTCACAGAAGGAGAGAAACCTTTACAGGAATATTTCCTCTCATTCTACATCTGCCATGTTTCCCTTGGATCCTCTAAACCTGCAGCATTTTGCACTGTGCACCCTCGACCTCCCGAATTACCGAAGCCTTCCACATACACACACACACACACACGTAGTAGAGTTTTCCAGCTCCCACAAAAGTGCTTCTCTCTTAATTTCAGGGTTTCGCAGTGGAGAGAGAGAGAGAGATCTATCTGAGCCGTGTGCCCGTTCGTTCTTTTTAATCACCTCCAAGTATGTGGGCGCCAGGATCTGACTTTGATCAGTGTCTCTCCTTCTTTCTCTCTCTATCTCTCTCGAGTTCTTGAGCTCTCGGGTATATCCTTTCTGGACTGACAGACAGACAGTCGTGCAATTTACAGAAGTGCCTCTTTACTGGTTATGACTTCACAGAGGATACCGCGTTTATTTTTGATGGTTGGCCGCGGTCGAGGGGGGCCAATCACAAAATATCCGGGGTGCTCCAAAATGTTTGGGGGTTCGATTCTGGTTTCGAAAGGGCTTCATTAAGGTTTTAACCCATTGAGGCGCAACCCTTTCCCAATGCTGAAAAAAGGGCAGCCGTTGCCATGCCATCGCTCGACTTAACTACCAGCAAAATGGCGGACGAACGTTCGAAACGTTCATCGCGTGCCACAGATCTAGAGACCCTTTTTTACTGCCAGCTGTCGTCAAAAAAGGGTCTCTAGATCTGTGGCACGCGATGAACGTTTCGATCGTCCGCCATCTTGCTGGTAGTTAAGTCGACGTAGTTAAGTTGCAACGGCTGCCCTTTTTTCAGCATTGGGCAATCTATCCAGCTATTCTCGCATTCTTCCATTTTTCAGCTGATGTCAGTGCTGTTAAAAATAATCGTGACCATTTTTTACGGGAAATGACGTGTTTAAAAGTAAAGGATTCTAGCGGAGCTATGTCACCCGCAACTATTTTTATAGAAATCATATCTATTCTTCGTGACTGGCAACAGTCAAAACGACAGAGTTTGGTGTTCCCAGAGCGGGAACACTGCGCGTTAAAGGGTTAAGGCAAGATAGGCTCAAAGTTGTAGCTGTATAGACCTTTGTAACGTGATATTCCCAAAAATGTTTGATAAGGTTTAAGCTCCACCTGTTACCTATATAGTTATACAAAGAAACGTAAATAACGATACCACATTTTTTTAAATCCTGGTGGAATTCCCATTCTATCAAGTAACCTGTCAGCAGCGATAATGAATTTCCGCAGCCATCTGCATATAAAGATAGTTTTCACTCTTACCTAAAATTAAATGGTGCTGGGGGTCTAAAACTATTTCTAGCATCTGCAATTATAAAAAGCAAAGTTTACATTCCCCCCCCCCCCCCCCTTAAATAAATAAATTTTTTTCGGATTGTTATAAAAATAAAATTTTTACATCTTCCGTTTATGCATACTTTTAAATTTACAAAAAATTTTCTGAAAAAATTTCTATCGGATCATGAAAGAATGAAGTATACTGGTTGCCAAAGATTACGGGAAAATCCCAAAAATAGCGATAATTCGCTCAGAAATAAGGCAATCCGTATAAAATTGGAATATGCCGTCAAATAAATGTTTCTGAGTAAATATACAATATGCAAATCAATGGCGTTGGTGTCAAAAGAAATAATTTGCTAAGAGCATGAAGTTACATGTTTTAAATCAAACATCCAATTTTTGCTATGATTGTAATGTAAGAAATTGGAGATAGCCAATTCGTAAACGATGACCTCCAGGCATTATTTAAAAGAACAGAAACAGAGAATTACTGGGAGACTACAGGCAGGAAAAAGTCAGGCACAAGTGTCCAGATGGTTGATTTTCGGCCCTTCTGTGGTTCATAGACTTCTACAACAATTTTTAACTAGTGATTCGGCATCCTGGAGGTTCAGCCATAGACAGCCAGCTGTTACAAGTAGAACCGACGACCGATATTTGTCATTATGCGCTTGGAGGAATAGAACAGCAAATTCGACTCAACTTAACTCAAGATTAACGTCAACATTAACCGTGCATAGAAGACTTCACAAAGGTGTGGTCTGCACGCGAGAAGACCAGCCATGTGTGTGCCTCTCCCGTCACGCCACAGCAGGGAACGTTTCAGGTGATGGACACATCAACCAGGTCTGGACTGGCCTGGTCGGCGATGCCCCCAAAATGGATATACTACCCCAGACAGCACAGCAAACTTGTAGCAAGCTTGATTTATCAAGTTAATAAACTTGAATTAAGCTTGAAAATTTCAAGCGTGTAAGCTTAATGCAAGCTTGAATCAAGTGTTCAAGTTTACACTTGCCCAGCTTGCATTAAGCTTGACATAGCAAGCCTAGTTTCAAACTTAAAAAAATTTTCTAAAAAAAATACACGGGGCGCCCGTCGGCGAACTCGCCCCACATATTTTACTTTTCCACGCATTTTCCCGTCTATGCTGAAATTTCAAGTTAATTTAATCTGTTTCCATCAAGCGTCCGCGGCTGGGATAGAACCCGAGACCTAAGGGTTGGGAGGCTAGCGTCCTAACCGTTCCGCCAATCTGGCTCGGGTCGGGACGACTAAAGTTTGAAGTGACTGTCATGGTTGTCACGCCGTTTTCTGGCGAGATCGATCAGTGCCCGATGCCGATTTCTTTCTTTTATTTTTCCATGGGATGAATCAAAATTAAAATAATGTTATGTGTGATTTAGAGACTCTACTAATAGGGAAATAAGCATAATATAAACTTAAAAGCAGCACACCTTTTAAAACTTTCAATATCGCGACACTCATGTTAGGCAATACTGGCCAAAATCGAGACAAACGACTGATTTTGAAATCACTTTCGTAGTATAATTGTATTTTATTTTGAAGAATTTCAATATTTAGAAATATAAAATCTTTTTTTTTTAAATTCTATGGTCAAGTACATATATGACTGATGATAAATTATTTGTTTTGTAGATGTGGCTTTCCAAATCAAGCAGTCATCGAGTTGTATTCAAGCTTGACAGTTCAAATGACTTCTCCAAGCTTGCTGCAAGCTTAAAATGAATTGAACTGTCAAGCTTGTATTAATACGTCAAATTCAAAGAAATGTCAAGCTTGATTTAAGCTTATGTGCTGTCTGGGACTTTATAATTAGAGTAATTTCATATAATATATCAGAGCAACTGGATTATTTATTTCCAGTAATCTTATGTCTTTACGCAGTGGAGGACCCCAGGAACCCCGCGGCTCGAGGCCCCGAAGAGTCGTGTGCCCCAAAAGCTCTAAAATAGTTAAATGTGAGTTTTACGTTCGTATATCCAAATATTCCATATTCTAATATTCTACTCTCTCTAAATTGATCAGTAAAGGGCCCCTTTTCAATCTCTAGCCGAGGGCCCCCAAAGGAACCAGTCCGGGCCTGACATCAACACTAGACGGCTAGACGGCTAATCAGTGGAGGACTGCTCTCTTTACGGTTGACTCCAGGTTTAGCTTCTAAGGCAATAGTAGTCGTTGTTTGATTTGGAGATAACCTGAAACCCGTTATCATAGATCGAAAATCAGTGAAGGATGCATACGCAGGAGGCAGTATCTGTGTTTGGGGTGGAATCTCTGGTCGGACGCATAGACTTCCATGTCTTTCCACGTAGAACCGTGGACGCTCAGATATGGCATCTTTGATTCTTATGTAGGGCAATAGCTGATTATTTCCTGCTTCAGGATGACAAAACTGTACCAAATAGGACTCGCATTGTGGATCATTATCTTCAGCAGCGAACATAAAGTGACCAGCTCAATCACCGGACCTAAATCCTATCGAGCATGTCTGGGGTGATTCAGGAAAGGCATATAGCTTCTCTCAATCTTCCTCCTCAGACCCTCGCCACGTATGCAAATGCTTTGCACGAGCAATCTCTCTCACTTCGAACTTAACAGATATATCGCATAATTGAGAGCATCACATATCGCTGTAGGTGCTGTATATTGCTTCTAGGGGAAGATCATATTTCATATGGAAGCAGGGGCGTAGCCAAGGGGGGGATTAGGGGGGTCATAACCCCCCCATGAGAATTTTTGCCATACAAAATGTATATTCTGCACTACATTATCACACACACGTATACATATACCTGAGTTGTAGTATTCGTAACCCCCCCTATGAAAAATTTCTGGCTACGCCCCTGTATGGAAGGTATTTTTTCAATTCCTACTATTAGGTCACACTCTCCCTATATATATCTTGTACAAATGTTCAATCGTTAATAAAATGCTTTTTTATTCATCCACTCAAGTTCAAATACATTTTTTTAAACTTGTTGTGGATGACACTGGATGTTACTACAACTTTGATTCCCATCAACTGGATAATTTATCTACAGGAACGCACAAAAGATTCTAAATGCATTACGCTCTATGGGCCGAAATTCATTAAACTCGCATATCTCAAAAACCATTAGGTGTGGAATGTTGAAACTTTATATTCAGGATTGTTGTAACACCTAGTTGTGCATCCCCCCCGCCCCTTTCGGTCCCATTCGACAGGATAGTTTATCTACAGGGCCGCCCAAAAAGATTTTCAATGCATTACGCTCTATGGGCAGAAATTCATTAAAGCGTATTTTAAAGTTATTAGGCTAGTTCAAACGACTCAGAAGTGATACATGCTGTTAAGGGTTACAAAATGAATTTTTCCATCGAAAAAAATGTCCTTATCATTTATATTGCTGCTACAGGAACATTCATAAGATTACCAACACTTTACGGTCAACGGCAGTTTTTGGGACATTCATCCATTGCAAGTACACTACCGTCCTACCATATAGTTATGTAATGGTCCGAAAACGGTCACGTGCCTCTCTCAAGAATTACGCCAAAAGTCGCCAAGCTGGGCGACTTTTGTACGTGTGTATGTATTTTACTCTCAAATCTCAAAAACTATTAGTCGTAGAATGTTGAAATTTCATATATAAGACTGTTGTAACATTAATTGCGCATCTCGATTTTTGGTTCCAATCTACTGGAGAGTTTATTGACAGGACTACCCAAAAGAGTTTCAATACATTAATGTCTATGGACATCTTCAATATATTACATCTGTAGTCAGTCATTGTTTGGTCTATGCCCAAAATCTCGCCATTTGTCTTCGTCCTTGGCGAGTTTAGGCGAAATATCGCGAAATTTGGCGATAGTGAGTCATTGTTTGGTCCATGCCTAAAGTCTCGCCATTTGTCGTCGACCTTGGCGAGTTTTGCCGAAATATGACCAAATTTGGCACCAAAAATTATTTCGCATAACTCTAAAACTTTTAACCGTAGAATGTTGAAATTTTCTATTTAGAGCTAGCTATTGTAACATCGGCATCTCCTTTTTTTTTTTTTTTTTTTTTTAATTCCCACTCTTCCCTATATATATTTACATATCTTATTAAATTTTCATTCGTTTATAAAATACTTTTTATTTATCCACTGAAATTCAAATAGTTCTTTCAAATGTTAATTCATTAATTAAATGTAATTAATTAAATTATAAAAAGGTAACTAAAGTAAAACTTTTCTTTGTTGACCTAAGTAGGAATTGACTTAATTTGTTTTCTATATATTAGTTGTCCTATACGAAACTGACATATCCAATTTGTTGGTTTTATACATCTTCTAAATTATATCTGTGTCTGGTGATTATTTTCGTATTATTTTATAGCTTACTATCTGTCGTGTACTGTGTATCATTCTTTAAATTCTACTTAAAACTTTTTGAGTAATGGTTATTTTTGCGATTTTTTTTAATTAATGATAACCAGTGTATAATATACACCAAATCATAAAATAAAGTATTAGCTTCTGTGTTTCAATTCTAGAACATAAATCCACTACCAAGGTTAACACTTCTACAGAATCATTGTATAAAAGGAGCCCATTGATTTCAAATGTGTTATTCGGCATACTAAGTGTATTTTATGACTTTATTTATTTCTTAATAATCAGGAAAGATCTCCGATGCTGAAATAACTCGAAAAATGTCAACCTGTCTACAAAGATAAACTGTCTATAGCAATATATTTTTAGGTCTTTACATTATCGCTATATTCTGATTTCACTGTGTTATATATATAATCAAGCTAATCCCTTCCTTTCACATTCCCAAACACCCTTGTATTCAGCCCAAGCATTCCCTTCAGGAGAAGATCACTTTAGTATCCTCATCTTCCTTGTAATGGATTAAAGGCTGAGCGAAATAAGAAAGCTGAAGAGGCTTTAATCACAAAATATTCTCCTTTTAACACAGGAATACGTTCTTAAAAAAAACCAACTTCCTTATATTTTATAATATTATTCCGTAAGAAAACTATATTGATGAACTGACTGTACTAACCGGGATATTTCTTATACGGCCGTCAAAAAAACGACGTCGTAAATTAAAAATTGCGTGAGATTCACAAACTCTGCCACATAATTTACGTCCTATTCGCACTTTGTACTATTCTAAATAGCTCCTTAAGATAATGCAGTTTGATTATTTCCACGACATCAAAAATAATGTTTCCGTCCGAACCATGAAGGTTTAAATATTTAAATTGAGATTTAAGGTGGATAAACTTAGATTGCATAAGAATAAGTAATAGGTATTATGAGTACATTTCTTATAATACTATGAATTAAAAGCACAATGTACCGCCGAAATAAATATTCCGTGAAATTAAAAGTATTTGTTGTATTGTATTCGTCATTTTTAAACAGGCGCCTTGCAGACTTAAGACCGAGTAAGCCTAAAACTTAAGTAAAGATAAACATTGAATAACATTGTAGAAAAAAATATTTTAAAATTTGACTTGAATGAGAAAGCCATGAAGAAATTCATATTTATTTATTTATTTTTGAATTCTTGATTTGAACTGCACCTCATAATAGAAGGGACCCTCACATCTAGAAGGAATTTCGAATTAAAAGGAGATTTAGTTCAAAAATGCCTAACTTGACTAGCATTCATAAATTCTGGATCAAGTGCAATCGGCATGCACCGATTATGCATAAATGTCTTCGCTTCGAAGCACATCGGCGTAACAAATCTTCCAAAATCCGCTCAACAGTAATACATATTCATCTAAATTTATTCAGACTTTACCACCTCTCCGAGAGCCCTTTACATAGTTTTCGATTTCAATTAAAATTCGATCAGAGGAGTGTAATTTTAACACGGCCGTTTATGTTATTATGCAACACACATTTTCCCGGCGATTTTAATTAATTGGCTAGATCCATTCCCGTAACAATATCATCGTCCAAATAAACTAAGTTACAATAATATTCAAACAGATTCCTGGAAGCAAGTATATATCATCTGGTAATTTCCGCTGACATTTAGCAAATAAGAGATATTTTGATAATTTGTGGTGACTGCTTTACGGCAGTTTGAAATAAGTTATATACACGCGGCTGTTTGGTGAACGATGAAAATGGCAGAATAGCGAACTGTTCACCTGTCTGCATGGAATTGTTATACTTCAGGAAAATTACTGAGGGTTAGTGATGAGGTCGAGGTCGTGGTCCATGTTTATTTCGCAACGCACGCACCATTTAAATAGGTAGACGAGATTTAATTGAATATAATTGAAAGGGAAGGAACATATGGATGTTGCACTTTTGTCCTGCTTGAAATTCATGAGGTTTTATGGTCAAGATTAAATGCAATGTGATGCAAGTATTGGGTGGTTTTTGATGGCGTAATTTGTATAGATCTCGGATTCTCTTTAGTTCCCACCATTGTGTACTTTTCACTTTTAAAAATAAACTTTTTTCATGGGTAACAAAGGTAAACAGTTCTAAATTTACTGACAAAAGTGTTCTCGATGTTGTTTTTTTTTCATGAATATGCCTTTAAATTTGCTTCCATAGTGGGAGGCAATTCAGAAAACTCATAACAAACTCGGGGATACCGATTGATATTGCAGCTACATATCTATCATCTACATCCAAAATTTAATTACACACAATGCGTTACGTATGAGTGAGGACTGTGACGCATGGCTTGCGGAGTAGGAGGAAGCGCCGCCATTTTGAGGTCCTTTCGCTGCATCATAAAATGTCCGTTTAGTATAAATTTTAACTCGGAGAAGTTAGAACTTTCGTTTGCATTTCAATTGTCAGCTTTCGTCAAAATCTATCGATTGCGTACATAAAACACTAGTGTCTTATCTCGAAACTTCTCTAACAACGCTAGGTAGTACCTGTATTCATTTAAGGCATACCAGAATTCTCGATGTATCCTGTATGCCATTTTTCCCGTACTTTTCGTATCACAGACCTATCGAAGTTATAGCAGAGTAATTATTTGTTTACTTGATTTCTTTCCTGAACCCGATGAAACTCAAAGAAATTATTCGGTACGTACACGAATGCACGTAAAACACAAGGCCGTGTCCACGACACAGCCACAAACCGTTATTATTATTATTATTTTTTTTTTTGGTGGATTTGGGAGAGTAATTATGACCCTTTTTAGATAATTTTTATTTTAGTTAAAAGGAAGACAATAGCCAAAATTGTGTGATATCATTATTGGCACCTTATCAATACATAGCATCGAGAAGAATACGTAGGTAATGATGAAGTCCAGGTAAACTTCATCGCAACTTTAAATAAGTAGTCCAGAGATTGGACATGAGATGAAAAATGTGCTTGTCTCGCATTGCAAAATCCATTTGTAATAATGATAAAACCGCCTGTCTCGTCTCGCACAACAACTGTTAATCACTGTTTCGTCTCGCATCAATACCTAATAGACAATATTTAATTAAATTTATCAGTGAAAAGAAGGAATATTCAAGTTTCCCTTGTGTACGAATCGTACAGCATAATCAGATTAACCCATTTATGCCTAGCGTCCCTTTTTTGGGACGGCATTTTCGCTATCAGTCAAAAACGCTATTTATTTTTCCTACCCTTTATTCACGAATATTGAACCTCAAATCCACAAAATATTTTAACATGAGCAAGCAGGATGGTGACATTTTAATTTTAAAACATAATGATTTTATAAGAAACCATCTCTTGTTCAAGAAGCTGACATCAGAAATTTATCTATTATTGCTGGTAATAGCAAAAATCTAAGAAAGTCGCAAAAATATCTGGGCACAAATGGGTTAAACATATGTCATACAGTTGTTTAGTAATTTATTCCACGATTTACCCAGAAAAAGGAATTCAGTTTGATTCGTATCATTTACTTTGAAGATTTACAGACAAACCAAAGTCCTGATACTTTTTTACATTTGTAAAAAAGAAAGAAACACGGGGAAAAATGATTTTTTTTAATTTTCATTTAGTGTTTCAATAAATTCTAAATGAGAAAAGAAAAATCATTATTGAGTGTTCGATGAATTTATTAAATGATACACAAATCTGCAATAAACTTCCCGTTTTCATTAGTCAAATGTAATATTTCAAATAATTGTAGAAAGAACGATAGGTCGAAAAATAGAGTAAGCTTTCGCGATTGGTTTCCAATACTCATCTTCGAAACCAGAAAAATCAATTTATAAAGGTGAAGCAATGTTGAAAATGATCTGTTATAGTGTCTTCCAACAGCAAATTCTGCTATCTTGTCAGCTCAGCACTTCATCCACTGTGGTATGTCAGAAACATTATTTATCTTGCTGTGTACTATGTACCTACTACTATTAAATGCGGTTACATTCGAAAGGGCACACAGAATTTTTAAGCTGGGTATGATCCGCTAATGAAGCCCAGGGGTGTAGCAATTAGCGCATTGTGCTTCCGTGCCACGGGTCCGGAGGCTCGATTCTCCTTCTGGGCGAGGTTGACTCAGCCTTTCATGGCTGAAGAGAATGAGTGGGTCGGCAAAATGAGGATCAAGCTTGCCTGGAAGTTAAACACCGGGGACTTCACGTCAGGCTGACCACCTGGCCAAAGTATATGTATGCTCCCGCATCCCAGAGCCCATGGTCGTGAAGGCGTGGTTGGTCAGCGCAGGCCTTGGCCCACGTAAGGGCTGTTGAGCCAGTGTTTAACTTTAAGATCCACTAATAAGCAACCTATTTTGATATTAGAATCAGCATATTTTTTTTAGTGTCAGGAATGACCTTAAATTGTTGATGAACTCAAGTCCATAGACTATGATTCGTTTACAGTAATGAACATAGAATGAATCTGCAGTTAGTTCTGATTTTTTTACTACAAGTAATTTTTCTGGACATAGTTGTGTCAATGTAATTGAGCATTCTTGGACTATATTTACTCAGCGCATAGAAATATGGTTAAAGGAGAAGACTACTATGTTAAATGATACATTATGATTAAAATTTCTTTCTTAAATGCTTTATTTCAATCTATATTTCATGTCTCAACGTGTCTCGGCGGGTCAGTCCATGATCGTGAATAACAAAATCTGTACTTAGTCAACGTAAAGTTTAATGCAAATTAAGAATGATCTTTAATCTGTCCAGAGCATACTGTAATCAGAAAATCTCGCTCAGAGTGCATACTGGAATGTTACAAAAAGCGCATTCGTGTGGAAATCCTGGACCCTCTGGATCCTGCCTTTGTGTTCTACATCTTGATTTTTTTCCCCTTCCAAACACATTTTCCCCTTTCTTTCTCCCCCACCTCAAGAACTTCTGAACAAATCGGCGCAATATGATTAGGCGTTTTCGACTGGAATGAGGAAAGATACTGCTCTCTCTGCACTTTATTTGCAAGGTAAATAAACTGCTTTAAAAGGAAAAGGTCCCCCCTCTCTTCCATTGTTTCCAGGCAAACCTTTCATGGCGTGCAGCATCTCCCGGACGTCATTTAAGTTTGCGCCACGGAAAACATATTATGCGGAAGGAGGACGATAAAGTTTTGGATGGAGACCTTGTTATGTGCCGTGGGCAGCTTCCCTAGCTCCCCCACTCCTCCCCGGACAAATTAGCTATAGCAAGAGAGAGAGAGAAAGCTGCAGATGCAGCACACACACACACAGGCAGGGCCTTACTATAGATCAAAGAGACCTTCGCTCGATAAAGCCGGGCAGCGATAAAGAGAAGCAGCCGTTTTTATCGGTCGTGGCTCGTGGCATTTTAGTGCGCCATCCAAGAGGAAGTTTGTTTGAGCTGAGAAAAGTTTAGTTCTCTCTATGACTTCGGTATCGCTTAGCCTGGCGACTAATAAGGCTGAGGCAGCAAGTGTGGGTGTATGCGTACCATAATACTGGGTGATAGGCAGGAATGGAGGGGAAGGATCCTTTATGTGGGGTAAAGGGGAAAAAAATTGATGAAAGAGAGATCTTTGAATATCTAGATGCTAATGCTCGGAGAAAATCTGCAATTTGATGAAAGTACGCAACTTCAGCCTTTTTTAATTTGACAGAAAAAAAAAAATCTCATATTTTGGAATTTGTTAAGAATTATGTCGCATTAAAAATATTTTAACGCTCAAAGGAGCCACGGTCGCTTTACTCTACACCCAGCAGTTTCCAGTGGCAAATGAAATATTTTAAGTGAAAAGGCAAAATAGAAAGAAACTTCTTTTCTTTTCTTTTTTTTTTTTTTTTTTTTTTTTTTTTGTCTGTCTCTGACTTCTTTACCGTTTTGTATATGTTGTTTATAATGAAGTACGCTCGATGCAGTTTTTTCTTTACTCAAGCACATGCTTATTGATGTGCTTAGATACTCATTAATGCGACCGTTGTCTCTACTATTTTAAAGTAATCCGGAGAAGTAAACTCCCCATTTAATCCCCTTGTAAAAATTATCAAATTTTACATCATTCTTGACTGAAGCTCTGTCAGATAAAATTACCTGAGCGAAAACTTTCTGCTTTACATTTTAAGATTTGAGTTTCGTTTCGCAGATCCAGATTCAGTTAACCCTTGAACAAATCTTTTTTGTTTTTTAGATAGATTGGTTTAAGGGGGAAATTTCGTTGAACTGGATAGATAAAATTAATTTGATTTTTATCCACATTTCTTTGAGTGGGAAATATGCTTATTAACACCACTCGTTGGTGTATATAATGAAATGAGAAAATATTCGGTTTATCCGCAAGGGAGGTGGCTTCCTGTTATTGTCCTTAATTTTTTATCCCGAAGTAACCTGTATTGTTAAAACCAGATCAAGAGTCAAGGTACTATTTACTGTAGGACCCCCTATGACATGGGCTCATAAAATACGTTTTCGTATAACATTGAGGAAAATAGCGATCTTTTTCCTACAGCAAGCCGAAAAGGGCTCGTACAACACGATAAATGAATGAAACACTTGTTTCTGTACTGCCTCTGAACACTGCTGATGATGTTCATGTGGTTGAATAATCTGACTCTTACAACAAGGAATCATGTAACAAGGAAATGTATCTACCGTGTTATACGGAAGTCTAGTCTACACTGCAAAAGAAGTCTGTTAAATTTACAGAAAAAAACTGTCAGCCAGGGCTCCAGTTTATTTCCGTTGTTTTTTTTACGGAAGTCATCCGTAAATTTTACAGATTCTCATTTTATTTTACAGAAATCTTCAGTATATGGAAAAAAATCATACAACAAGGAAAATGTTTGTCAGTTTTGCAGTGTACTGAATTAATTTTTTGTTGTTGTTGTTCCTGAAGTTATTAATAGAAGCCATTAACAGCTCTAATGAAATTTACTATCTTCAGTGGTAATTAGCGAATTAGCTTACAACAGTCATTTAAAAGCGGGTAAATTCAGTGGTAGGTATACTTCTTGCGGTCTTAGAGAAGGTTAAGAACATGCATAAACATTCTTCAAATATTCGAACAGCACCTTCACCTTAACATTTTATTTTACCGCAACAGAAAAAGGCCTGGAAATCATCGAAAATAACAGCTGTTCGCGAGCTTCCATCAGTAACTAGTGCTGTTTCTTTCACTTAAAAGAATTGCACAACTGCCCAAGAGACGCAGAGGCACGAGCAGTGATCAAAGGGAAGAGAGAGCGGATGGGGTTCGTGGAGTCATTTTTCGAGAGGGTTCAGAGAAGGAGAAGCACAAGAAGACGAAACTCCTCACATCCTTTTCAAAGTTGCAAAAAGAAGTTCTTTTGTGGATTCCCAGGTACTCGAGAACTCGGATTTCCAACAGAGATCCTACTGAGTTCGAGAGTTTAAAACTGGAAGTGGTGTTTAAAGAAGTTCTCCTAGGAATGCGAACTGGAACTGGAGGGGAAGGAAGAGGGATGGTAGTGGCAGGAGGAAGACGAGGGGAAAGAGTTGGAAAGTCCCATCTTGTTTAACCCTTTGAGGCTCAACCCTTTCCCAATGCTGAAAAAAGGCACAGCCAGCTGCCGTCAAAAAAGGGTCTCTAGATCTGTGGCACGCGATGAACGTCCGCCGTCCGTTCGATCGTCCACCATCTTGCTGGTAGTTAAGTCGAGCGATGGCAACGGCTGCCCTTTTTTAAGCATTGGGCAATCTATCCGGCTGTTCTCGCATTCTTCCATTTTTCAGCAGATGTCAGTGCTGTTAAAAATAATCGTGACCATTTATTGACGGGAAATGACGTGCTAAAAAGTAAACTCTTCTCGTGGAGCTATGTCACCCGCATCTATTTTTATAGAAATCAAGTCTATTCTTCGTGACTGGCAACAGTCAAAACGTCAGAGTTTGGTGTTCCCAGAGCGAGAACACTGCGTGTTAAAGGGTTAAGGAGTACTTTGCTTTGCGTTTTACTCCCACTATAAGTCTGATATTTTGGGACGGGATTCTCTTATGCTGTCATCAGCTGGCATTGGCAATGAACTTCCACTGCAGTATTCGTAAACTGATAAAGGGTCGCATTATACACCTGGAAGGAAATCCCTCAAACCTAAATGTTTTTTTTTTGTTTTTTGTTTTTTTTTTACCACGCACTTTAAAAACAAAAGTGATAAACCTTTTCAAACACATCTATTACAAAACGTTTTGCAACACAAATGTCTTATTTTGTACATCTGGTAAGGAAAATCATGTGAAAGACTTTCATAAAAAAGGCCGTCTAAAAACAATAAAAAGACGGTCTTGCATACCTCATCAATAGACGAGACTTTCAAAGATTTCATGCATGAGCCATAAATTCGTCATTTTGCGCATTTTCCTTTTTATTTCATCTTCATTATAGACCGATGTATACGACAGTGGAATTATAAGGAAATCATAAACACTTTTTAAATTTATTTGATGATCTTAACAGTCTAAATTCTATTTTAAATTGCATTTGAGGAATTATTTTCTGATGTCTGTCAGGTGTTTTTAACTCATCGTATTAAACATTGAAATGTGTTAAGTGTACCAAAAACGGTACTGCATACCTAAAATTTAAGATGTTAACTGAAAATCTGCATGCTAATGGGGTATAAAAGCTGTCTGAAATATTCATAGACATAGAAGAAAAAAATCGAATAATTCAGTTTAGTTTCCCTTACCAGAGAGCGTAAAAACGTAGATATGTTGATCAGTATGAAAGGACAGACAGATACCGAAAAAAAAACGACTTCCCAACAGAACTTGGATCTCAAATAAAGCTTTTTTTTTTTTTTTTTTTTGTCTATAAAATATTTATACTTAAATAAATAAACAAACGTTCAGATAGTCTCTTTCGTTAAAACTACTGCGGGATACAATAACATAGGCTTACTCAGTCTTTAATTATCGGTTTTCCCCAGTGTGAGTATAGCAACGCTACGCAGGGGCGATCTGCCAAGGATGAGGGGTGCCTTGTTAGGAGGACTTTCTAAAGGGTTCTAACGCGTATTCACGTTACATCTGGAGAAAACCTACCAATATTCCAGACCGTTATATCGACAGCCGCGCGATGGAACGCGAACCCGGAACCTTCATACTTCGGACGTCTACCATTTTCAGTGACAGAACCACTGTAAGGCGCTCTGGGTTTTCCCCAAATGTAGCGTGAATGCACGTTAAAATCCCTTAAAAAGTACTCCGACCAAGGCACCCCCCCCCCCTCTCACCCCATCCTTAACAGCAGATAGCCTTTTCGTAGCTTTGCCTTAACACAGCGCAATTAAACGTGGAAGTCGAGTGGAGTCAGTCCAAATTTTTTATATCTTACGGACAAATAGAATTGGACTGATATCGCTAGGTAATAGATTCATTTAAGCTAAAGTCCGTGTGAGAAGCTCAAAATCCCTAAAAATTGTAAGTTTCTTTTATGAATTTATTCTCAACTAATCTATTTGATGCCACATGTTTAGCAAAACTCGTCTTGATTGTCTGTAGAATTAGCATGAAAGAAAAGAAAAAAGAAACTATGGAAGTCAAGGCCGGCTAAAGTGTGAAAATCCCGCATTCGGGCCTATCGCGCAGCTGTCGATCTAACGGTCTGGAGTTTGTGTCGGTTTTCTCCAAACGCAAGGTGAATACGCGTTAGAGCCCCATGTTAAGTTCTCCTACAAAGGCATTCTCCCTCTCCGTTGGCAGATGCTCTTAGTGTAGAATTGCTATAACATACGATAAGTTTATTGTAGAATTAATTCCATTTAAATGAAATAGAGCCAACTTACACACAACTCATTGTTACTTATTGATACAATGCCAACATATAAAAAACAAAATAAAAAATATTTTTTGTTAAAGATAAATACTATTTGCAATTTATTATAAAAATCGAAATGAAACTTTATTAATTTATACAGAAATACGGAGCACGTATAAGCTCGGAGCTAGCAATCTCATATCTCATCATCCTGCAAAACAAAACAAAAGCAAATCTTATGCCAGCAAATAAAAACCACAAAAAGTTATTTATATTATCAACAGATGGCAGCATCAGAGCCTATTCATTAATTGAATCTAATTAAAAGTAATTCATTAATATTAATGACTATTTCGATCCTGCTTATTAGGATAGTTCATGTTAGATCTACCAACTATAAATCTTCTTCAATTTGGAAAAGGAAAAGTAAAGAGTGTTATTCAAGGGCATAAAAACAGCGATTTGCGTTCTTAGATTTTCAAATTTGGCGCTCGGAGCTAGCTATCGTCATGAGGCCAATCCCTCTATTAGCAAATCCCATTTCATATTTTCTGATGTTATTTTTAAAACAATTAAGCGGAGCAAAATCGGAAACTACTGTATTATTTGTTCATAGTAACTTGTGTTAAGCATATCAATAGGATAACGGGAAGACGTTTTTGGAAGTTAACGGATTCTAAGGAAGGCAAGGGTGTACGCAGAATTTCTTCATCGGCAGTGGATCCTCCATTATTCGTTAATGAACAAATTTTAGAGCCTGGTAATCGAGTATCGTGTAATCAGCGATTAAAGTATATTAAGCCTGTTTATTTTGTTGGTAGAGAGGAATATATGAGGTTCACGCCCAGAGAAATTTTCCCCCACACATTCCCTTTTTTAGCACTAGGGTGCTATTTCGCTCAATAACAGAATTTTGTCTTCTTTGTTTTCGCATTTTTGTCTACGCGATCTTGTCGACAAGTTTTGAAGTATGAGTTATCACGGTGAAGATCTTTTCAAATGTGTTTGCCAGATCGTGGAAGGGGGGGGGGCATTAACAAGATGTTGAAAGTCGCACAAGGTTTGCAATTTTTGATAATGGATCGCAAAATTTGGTGCCAAAACGCGACAATTTATTATAAATATATTTAGAAAATGATTGGCGAATATTGTAAAATAGTTTTAGTAGGCGATTTTAATATAGATTTTAATTCCGAAGAAGTGTTTCATAGAACAGAGAAGACAAATACGGCACATTCATAGATTATGATACACTTTCCAAATGGTATCTATAAAGGTGAAGTGTAGTTTGACTATGCCTGTCAAAAATTGTTAAACAGTTTTGGTACGCGATTTTAATACAGATTTCAGTTCCGAAGACGTGTGTTTTATGGAATGAGGAAGGAAAACACGGTACACTGATGGATTATGATGCCTATTCCAAACAGTATTTTAAATGGTGAAGTATAGTTGGTATATGCCTGGAGAAGATTGTAAAACAGTTTCAGTAGGCGATTTTAAGCTAGATTTCGATTTCAAAGATGTGTTTTGTGGTACAAGAAAGAGTTGATTCCTATTTTAACAACCCCACTCTCGCCAACCTAAAAAATCGCGGCACTTTGGCGAGTTTTACAGTCATGGGTCTAGGAGTTACGCACAAGTTTCAACACTCCCAAAACATCTAGATGAAAACAAAACTAAAGTGAACGAATTAGCGATAAACGTATCAGTTAAGAAAATTGAAGACACTGAATTATTAAAACTACATTAATTGGCAACGCAAAATGAATAAAAATGTAACGGAATGCTGTACTTACATCTTGTTCCAAATCGTCATTTTAATTCTAAATTACGGTTGCCACATAAATACAAAAAATCGTCATGGTAACCGCATATATTTAATTATCGCCCCTTGGCGGGAGTCGGGACGTTGAAGTAGGAATCAACCCAAGAAAGGCAAACAGGGCGCACTCATGGAATATGATGCACATTCGAAGCAATATTTAAAACGACGAAGTAGAGTTGGAATATATTTGGCGAAGATTGTAAAATAGTTTTAGTAGGCGATTTTAAGCTAGATTCCGATTCCAAAGATGAGCTTTATGGAACAAGGAAGAAAAACACGGCACGCTCATGAATAATGATACACTTTCCAAGTTAGCGGAATAAGGACGAAAAATAGGGACGACGCATAAATTATGATACGTTCTTAATATATAGCACTTTAGTGCGCATTTAAAATCTGAAAGTGTTTCAGATTTTCTTGTTTTTCGTTTTTTTTTATTTTGGAGCTGCGGTGTCATAAAAATTTCTATCATTAGTTAATGGTTCTTGAAACAGGAAACCTAGGTTATGAAATAGGAATATTATACATATAGCAGACATTTTTCGATATCTAAATTTTTAGCTAACGAAAACAAACAACATCTTTTATGATCTTCAAAACAACACTTCTTAAAAAGGTCTTCTCCCAAGGCACCCCCCCAACACAGTGTTAGGTTGAGCCTGTAGGTAATGTGCAGAAATTTGTATACAGCCCCAATGCAGATAGAAAGCCTTTATTAAGAAAGTGCGATTCCAGAAAAATCTGCAGGTGTTAAAAACCGTTCATTAGTGACCACCTGAAGGTCGACTAAAAACATGCGGTATTCTCAAAAGAATTTAGCACAAAAGTTGCGTCAGGAGTTTAATGAAAGCAAGTCTCAAAAATAAATGGAATTGAACAGAATAAGGGATAATGTTGGAAGGAATGGAATTCATGCACGTGCAAAAGTCATTGATATTATAGAAAAGTGTACTTCAGCTAAATGTCAGGACAGGAAATTTATTAATAATTTTAAGCGTTGCGCTCGGAAGAATTAAAAGAAATCTTGGTGAAAGTCGAACATATAAATTTCATTTTTTGGCGTTCTTTGAAAAGAGTGGGAAAAACGAAGGTTCGCTAGCTAGAAATCATTTTTGTGTATCGCGGGACGCCTTGCAGTTTTACAATTGAGCAACCGCGAAAGAAGGGGGGATCATTGAATGCCTATGACCTTTTGCGGTCATGGCGTAGCGGTCAATTTGCGGGAAGCTTTTTGATGTTGGTCGGTGAGAATTCGTAGGCAAAGCTTCAGAAAAGAAAAAATATAATTACATCAAGGGGAGAAAATTGAAAATAAAATTTAAGAAAAACATGGAGGTGTTGACGATAAGCTGCAGAAATCCAATGAGAAAGTATGAGAATTGAGAAATGACCAATGGCAAGTTAGAGAGAGGTAAATTTCGGGCAAAAGAGTTAGTAACTAGTCGGTTTAGGAGAATTAGGAGCCACAGAGTGGCTAAACTAATTATTTACGAGTTTAGGGGGGGGGGAAATGGGGAACGAAGATTTGAGCAAAACTGGACTGCACAGCCAGAGAAGGTAGATTTTTAGAGTTCTCGGAGTTTCTCAGAAGTTTGAGATTTTCATCGTTTTGCAAAGGTTCTCTTAGTGTATTAATTTTCGTCGTTTAAGAACTTTCAGAATTTTACCTATGTGATCATCATTAGTGGATATTTAAATAAGTGTGTTAAAAAATAAAACTAAAAGATGACTATCCCTTCTCTGCACCGGATTACAGTTAAATCCAATTGCCATCAATCAATTAAAGAGTGACAAATTTGTAATCTTTCTTCTATACTATTAAAATCTGTGCGCGTCTGTCTGTCTGTGTGTAGCATCATCTCCTCCGAAACCGCTGGGAGTTGAGTTTCGATCGAGATGTCCACTTATTCGAAAAATTCCGAGGAAGGTCTTCCGCTAATTTAAATTCCGAAATTCGAATTAGTTTAGGAGATATTGATAAAAACCCCCGTCAAAAACACTAATTTTTGCTCTCCGCAACTCCGCGATTGTAACCCCTGTAGTGAAAATGTGAGAAATAAGCATCGAGGTTGCCATGTTTGGCGAATTTATTAAATGATTTACACTCTTGCATTAAAAATAAAGGAATAATACTTTTTTCTGTTTCGAATATTTGCTAGGTTATTTTTTAATTAAAATATCGTCTGCGTGGGAAATCAGAGCAGGAATTCAATATTTTTTATACCCAAAAGAAAAAGGATTTGTAAATTTTAGAGACTAAAGTGCATAGCCTTATAATTTGGCGAAAAAAAATGGCTTATATGGCGATTTGGGAAAGTGGATTCTAGTGGTTTGCACACAATTTTAGGCTTGGCGCAATTTACTGAGAGCGTAAAGAAATAGTATTTTTAAAAACAAGTGCAGGTTTTACTAGAATTTAGCCTGAAATTTTAATTTTCTGTTCAGAAATAATGCAGTTATTAAGGCGATTTTAAATGATTTTCATCAAGTTAAATAAATTGATTTAAGTTAGGGAAACCCCGCCAAATTTCAGAAAATTAAACTTTATCATTTGTATTGCTAATTCTATGCCCCGATTGATATGAGTTGGTGTTACGAGCGTATGAATAGATAATATTTTTTAATCCCGCCAAACAAGGTGTAATAAAATAGGAAGTCTTTATAAATACGAATGCTGTTTGAGATGAATGAGAATATTTTTAAAATCCAGTTAGACTAGCTGGTAATGCCTTTAAATTATTGTATTTATTGTGAAGTTTAATGTGTGATTCATTTTGGCTATTTGCCATCGACTGCCGACGTTAATTACGCCAAAATGGCAGTTCTAGCAAAGTAAACATAAATAAATCATTTCATATTCTATTTTTAACACTGCTACAGTTTCCGTAGCAACGGAATCCATTGTTGCCACTTAAGTTGTTCAATTTAATAATTAAGTGAAACCACTCATTTCTACATCTCTTAAGACCCAAAAAAGTGAAAACGCATTAAATATGAAACAAATAGAATTTTAACATATTTCCTTCGCGTGTGTGACGTCCTTTTCACGTCATTGTCTTCTGTTTTTGCTGTCAGATTATGTTGCGCTCGGAAGAATTAAAAGAAATCTTGGTGAAAGTCGAACATATAAATTTCATTTTTTGGCGTTCTTTGAAAAGAGTGGGAAAAACGAAGGTTCGCTAGCTAGAAATCATTTTTGTGTATCGCGGGACGCCTTGCAGTTTTACAATTGAGCAACCGCGAAAGAAGGGGGGATCATTGAATGCCTATGACCTTTTGCGGTCATGGCGTAGCGGTCAATTTGCGGGAAGCTTTTTGATGTTGGTCGGTGAGAATTCGTAGGCAAAGCTTCAGAAAAGAAAAAATATAATTACATCAAGGGGAGAAAATTGAAAATAAAATTTAAGAAAAACATGGAGGTGTTGACGATAAGCTGCAGAAATCCAATGAGAAAGTATGAGAATTGAGAAATGACCAATGGCAAGTTAGAGAGAGGTAAATTTCGGGCAAAAGAGTTAGTAACTAGTCGGTTTAGGAGAATTAGGAGCCACAGAGTGGCTAAACTAATTATTTACGAGTTTAGGGGGGGGGAAATGGGGAACGAAGATTTGAGCAAAACTGGACTGCACAGCCAGAGAAGGTAGATTTTTAGAGTTCTCGGAGTTTCTCAGAAGTTTGAGATTTTCATCGTTTTGCAAAGGTTCTCTTAGTGTATTAATTTTCGTCGTTTAAGAACTTTCAGAATTTTACCTATGTGATCATCATTAGTGGATATTTAAATAAGTGTGTTAAAAAATAAAACTAAAAGATGACTATCCCTTCTCTGCACCGGATTACAGTTAAATCCAATTGCCATCAATCAATTAAAGAGTGACAAATTTGTAATCTTTCTTCTATACTATTAAAATCTGTGCGCGTCTGTCTGTCTGTGTGTAGCATCATCTCCTCCGAAACCGCTGGGAGTTGAGTTTCGATCGAGGTGTCCACTTATTCGAAAAATTCCGAGGAAGGTCTTCCGCTAATTTAAATTCCGAAATTCGAATTAGTTTAGGAGATATTGATAAAAAACCCCGTCAAAAACACTAATTTTTGCTCTCCGCAACTCCGCGATTGTAACCCCTGTAGTGAAAATGTGAGAAATAAGCATCGAGGTTGCCATGTTTGGCGAATTTATTAAATGATTTACACTATTGCATTAAAAATAAAGGAATAATACTTTTTTTCTGTTTCGAATATTTGCTAGGTTATTTTTTAATTAAAATATCGTCTGCATGGGAAATCAGAGCAGGAATTCAATATTTTTTATACGCAAAAGAAAAAGGATTTGTAAATTTCAGAGACTAAAGTGCATAGCCTTATAATTTGGCGAAAAAAATGGCTTATATGGCAATTTGGGAAAGTGGATTCTAGTGGTTTGCACACAATTTTAGGCTTGGCGCAATTTACTGAGAGCGTAAAGAAATAGTATTTTTAAAAACAAGTGCAGGTTTTACTAGAATTTAGCCTGAAATTTTAATTTTCTGTTCAGAAATAATGCAGTTATTAAGGCGATTTTAAATGATTTTCATCAAGTTAAATAAATTGATTTAAGTTAGGGAAACCCCGCCAAATTTCAGAAAATTAAACTTTATCATTTGTATTGCTAATTCTATGCCCCGATTGATATGAGTTGGTGTTACGAGCGTATGAATAGATAATATTTTTTAATCCCGCCAAACAAGGTGTAATAAAATAGGAAGTCTTTATAAATACGAATGCTGTTTGAGATGAATGAGAATATTTTTAAAACCCAGTTAGACTAGCTGGTAATGCCTTTAAATTATTGTATTTATTGTGAAGTTTAATGTGTGATTCATTTTGGCTATTTGCCATCGACTGCCGACGTTAATTACGCCAAAATGGCAGTTCTAGCAAAGTAAACATAAATAAATCATTTCATATTCTATTTTTAACACTGCTACAGTTTCCGTAGCAACGGAATCCATTGTTGCCACTTAAGTTGTTCAATTTAATAATTAAGTGAAACCACTCATTTCTACATCTCTTAAGACCCAAAAAAGTGAAAACGCATTAAATATGAAACAAATAGAATTTTAACATATTTCCTTCGCGTGTGACGTCCTTTTCACGTCATTGTCTTCTGTTTTGCTGTCAGATTATCCGGAGAAGCACATTACACGCTAACGTATGTGCTGCTTCGGCGGACATAAGGAAGCAATTTGTCGGGTGAGTATTTGCCTAACCCCTCTGTGTGTCTAAATTGAAGCATTGAAACTTTGTAGGCGTTTTTTTTAAAACTAGAAAAAGGCAGATTAACGTCGTTAACGTGAAAGAAGCGATATGGAAAACTATTTAATTGGTAGCCGTAATGCGAAATGATAATCGATTATTCACATGCGCAAAGCAACAAAATTTCAAAAGTATGAAAAGTCAGGAATATGAAATGAAAATCCAAAATAAATCACCAGAGTCTATAGGATAAGCATCGTGTACGAGAATGATGTTGCAATCATGTACATAACGCTTGCAAGGAATACAAAATATAATATGAAATTAATTGCTCTTTCTTCCCATGGCGTTTGTGGAATCTTTCAGAATAACGGGATCCAATGTGCTTAGAATATTTGATATAAATTACTTTTTTGTTAAAGTTCTATTTATTTTTTCATATATCTTCCAGTTACTCCAGTTACAAGACCTAGAGCTCTAGAAACGATTTCAGATTTTGTTTAATATTGAATTTGACACTATGCAATTAATCTATGTTAAAAATAAAATATGAAATTAGTTATTTATTTAGTGTGAATCGGCAGTGAGATCAACGTTAGTTTTATGTAACAAGTGTGCTGCTGTATTAAGAGTTCAGTAAGGGTAATAAGCTTTTCCGCTTAAGTTACGTCACAAATTTTTTCATTTGCGAGCGATTGAAAGCGACATTGCATTGAAAGCGTTTGAAGCATTGAAAGCGACAAGATCTTCACGGAAACAGGATGCATTTTTGGTTTCTGAACGTACAATGTGCATCGATTGTTTCGTGTAGGTTTTTTAAATTTGAGTAAAATTTAATAAAGTCATCTGCAACATAACTGTGCTAATGCATTGTCCACGCTTTACGAAATGCAAGATAAGATAAAATAGTATTCAGCATCATGTAAAGTTATTCATATGGTATGTATGAATGCTATAAATTAAACCTAAGAAAGAGAATTATATGATGTAGAAATAAGGCATTTTTCGAAAGAGAAACGTTTCGTCTGCATACCGTAAAGTTCTTACTTTTCTGATTGCCAGTGACAATGACGCAGTTTTTGTGTCATCATGTTGCAATCGTCTCAAATTTCCACTCACGGAGTCAGCTTTTCGTCAGAACTCCAGCAATTTTTCACTATTAGAGATTCCTATCACTGGGTTTAATTCGAATTATATGTGTGTAAGGAAAATATTCGTCTCCTACCGTGCGGAGAACGGGTAAGCAGCTAGCCTATACTATTAAAATCTGTGCGCGTCTGTCTGTGTGTGTGTGTGTGTGTAGCATCATCTCCTCCTAAACCACTGGGAGTTGAGTTTCGAACAAGGTATCCGCGAATTCGAAAAATTTCGAGAAAGAACCTCCACTAATTTAAATTTCGAAATTCGAATTAGTTTAGGAGATATTGATAAAAAACCCCATCAAAAACGCTAATTTTTGCTCTCCGCAATTCCGTGATTGTAACCCCTCAGTAGTCAAAAAAAGTGAGAAATAAGCATCGAGGTTGCCATGTTTGGCTATTTTATTAAATTATTTAGACTCCTGCAGTAAAAATAAAAGAATAATGATTTTTTTCTGTTTAGATTATTTACAAAGTTATTTTTTAATTAAAATATTGCGTTCATGTTAAATCAGAGCTGGAATTCAATGTTTTTTATGTGTAAAAGAATAAGGGATTGGGAGATTTCCGAGACTAATATGTTTTTTTTTTTAGTTTGGCTGGAAAAAAAATGGCTCATTTGGCGATTTTGAGAAAGTAGTAGGTTCTACCGATTTGTACAGTTTTGGGCTTGGCGCAAATGACTGAAAGCGAAACGAAATAGTATTTTTAATAACAAGTATAAATTTTACGGCGCTGTGCTTCGATTTTTCATACAGAAATAATGCAGTTACTAAGGCGATTTTAAGCGATCTATAGAATTTTCATCAAATTCAGTAAACTGATTTAAGTTTGAGGAATTCCGCCAAATTTCAGAAAATTGAAATTCTCGCATTTTGTACATGGTAGTTAATGGTGATTAAAACCCGTTATAGTTAATAATTTAAATAACTGCTACTTATCAATAATATGCCTGCATTAAATTTTGGCGATCAAACCATATAAATGATAGATAACTATTTCCCATTTTGATTGCTGTTAAATCAATGCTTCGAATGATTCCCTGAAAACAAAAAAATCTCGCAAAATGGTGTATGTTGGCATTTTGGCTATCGCAGTACTTTGTAATAAATAATTGATTCTTATTTGTTAAAGCAGCGCTACGGAAGTTTCTTTTTCTAGAAGCTGTTAGAAAGGCGTAATTAATACTGTCTAATATATTTTCTGTTTTACGAATTGAAATCTATGTTGATTCCACTTTAGTACATTTCTTAGCAAAGTTGGCGAAAAATATTCAAATATAGTACAACTCTGTACGTATTATTAATTCCATTCCACAATTGAGATGAGCCGATGTCACTAGCGTATGCATAGATATTTTTTTTTAATTCCGACAAACAGGGTATTGCGTATTGCCTTTAGTGTCAAATTTAATTTGTGGTTTGAGCTATTTGCCATCGACTGCGGCGTTAATTTCGCCAATATGGCAGTTCTAGCAAAGTAAAGATGAATAACTCATTTCATGTTCTATTTTTAACATTGCTATAATTTACGTAGCAACGGAATCCATTGTTGCCACTTAAGTTGTTAAATTTAACAATTAAGTGAAACCACTCATTTCTACAGCTTTTAAGACTCGAAAAAGTGAAAACGCATCAAACGTGAAACAAATAGAACTGTAACAGACTTGAGCTTTAAAAATAATCGAAGTTTTCATGCTATTCTACATATCTTTAATTTTATTTCCTTCGCGTGTGGGTGTCATTTTTTACGTCATTTTTGCTTTTTTGCTGGCAGATTATCTGGAGCAGCACATAACCTCTAATTCATTTGCTCCTCCGGACATAAGCAAGAGCGTATGTCCTGCACGTATTTGTGTAACCCCACTGTGTTAATCAGAATTTTCTGGTGTCAGATTTTTTAGACCATTTTTTTTTACCGTGGAGATTCCAATCCTGAAGTATTGATCACTGATACATGAGAAAAAAAGATGAATTATATGCAAGCAGGAATAGCCAAAAATTTTTCATGGGAATATTACGGGAGTGAAGAATATACATTTTGTATAGCAATAAACTACGCATGGGGAGTTGTGACTCCTATCCTCTCCTTGGCTACGCCACTGTACGCAAGCGTCAGTTGTCACGTCATGAAAAACCTTCGTAGATGGCAAACTCCGAAGTTGTTCTGAGCGGGGCCGTCGCTATTAGCAACCGGGCCTGCTGGTTCGATGCCAGCACGAAAATTGAGTTTATCATTGAGGCCTGTTTTTGCGATTAGCACTGTTCTATTTTATTATTATAAGTATTATAAATATTATATTATTTTATTATTTTAAAACATTTCTTTTTGTAGTTTTGTCGTACTAAAGAACTTTAGATGTAGATAATCATTTTGTGAAGATTGAGCCATTTTTTTATGGTAATTTGTCATAAAATTCGAACATTTTGCTCTGAATGTAAAGGAAGTGTAAACTTGTATAATTTATTTAGAAGTTCTAAAAATAGGTATGTAAATCAAATTTAGTGAATTAATATTCATGTGCTGTTTTTAAATCATTTTCATGTGAAATCGTACTACTTGAGTAGTTTATTATACAGTAAATAAGCGTGTCTTTGTAATACTAGTAGTTAGACGATGTTGTCTATTTAATTTTTCAGTCGAAAATGTTATTTATCAGTTAGATATGTGCATTGATTGTATGATTTAGACATGTGTAGCCAGCTTTCAATGCAGAAATACAGTAAATTATAAATTATTAATTTTGTATATGTATACGTAGAAACTTCAAATGCAATTAATATTTTGTACAAGAGTTCATTATGTTCAATTCCAAAGTTCGATTGAGATAGCGACAAAAGAATAACTTTTATATAATACTTGGAATTGCTATAATAAAGAATAATTAAATAAGAAAGCGTTTATTTTTGGTTTTCTACAGTGTTTAGTGCAGCTTTTGAAGAGGTATCCTGAAATTTTTCGAGTCCTTGAGCTGTTGGTTTATCTCACTTTGTATTCAAAGTGCTAAAATATATTGTTTGTTTTGTTATTTATGTAGTTTCATAATAAATTGCATGAATAATTATGTAAACAAATTTTAAATTTTGATCAAATATTTAGGAATTTCAGACTGTTTCATTCTTTATTCTCGCTTCGAGTGTACTTCACTCTCTGCTGCATATATATAGATACGTGTATATTTTTTTTTTACATTTGCCAAAAGAGCATTTATTCCGATATCTTCATGCATTCTCAATTTGTCATAATAAAATCTATTTGCTTTTTAATTTTTCCTACAACCAAAAGTAACCTCCAAATTTCTTTTTTCGTGTGATTCGATCACATCAGTGCGCTTCCAGTAGTAAAATCACTCGTTTCTTAGACATGTCTCTTCTCTAACGTACAAGATTTGTACGTAATGTGTACCTGTACTTGCACTGCTGTCGATTTGCAGTAGAGCGACTGGTTTAGAATGTGGTTTTTATTTACTTTACTTCCGGTAAAATACAAGAAAATTTTCGGACTGGGAACTGGGACCGGTCACTTATAGAGGGTTCTGTGGTGTCTTCTAGAGGCTCTTTTAACATTAACTAGATAGGGTAAAAAATAGGTGCCTTAAAAAATGTGTCGTTGCAGTAGGGGGTCACTAAATAGAAGTGGTCGCTCATAGAAGTTTCACTGTATACAGCAATGCAAGGACGAAAACATTGTCTTCAAGCACCAGTTAGTAATCGCTTAAAAAAAAAAGATATTAGAATATTCGTGGTATTTCCTACTATGGTTTTCTAAAATGTAATACTTTTTCTTGGAAGAAAAAAAAAATATGGAATTATAAACGAAAATTATAAATCCTTTTAATATCGGGAATGGTAAAATTTTCAATACATAAGCTGAGCATGAAAACAACGTGTTTGGCCGTGCTATGTTACGTGATTTTTAATCCTTTTGATTTCTTTCATCTTCCCTTAAAGTTCGTACTACTATTTATGGGACACATTTTATTGAGTAATTTATTCTAAATGTTTATCGTTAAGTTAATTTACATTATTTTTAAGTTAGTTGCCAAAGGAATGCAGTACACCAGGTTGTACTTCTAACTATAGTAAACATTCGCCAAATATCCACGTCTTACAAAAGATTAAAAATTAAATATTGTAGTAGTACTTAAATGATGTATATGCGAATTGTAAATATCAAATATCTTCATTTCTATTCCAGCACCTCGTCATATATTCTGTTAATATATTACCTGGCCAAAATTTAATGAACGCAAATTTAATAACTGTTAGTTAATTTTATTTAAAAAGTGGTTATGGTTGTAACTGCTTTTGAAATGTGAAACTTAAATATTCAGTATAAAGAAATTCATAAAAATATCTGTATAAATAAACTGTTTATCATTTATGAATATGTTTACCTTAATGTATAATAAAAATCAGCTTAATTTGTTTAATGTATATTAAAAATCAAGCCAAAATAATGAATCATGAGAGTAAGCACTGCTTTGTTTTTCCTTCAAATTAACACATCTACTTGCTTTAATGTCCACATGTATCATAGTAAAGAAACTGTTAAATTAGTAGCACAATTATGGCATAAAGCTACATTAAATAACGCTTCAAAGCCTTGGAAAGCTTAAAAAATGCTTGATGTATATGTGAAGACGCGAGCATCCGTAGGCCTCTTTGGATGACTCATCGAAATACACGCGCAGGCCCGTTACAAATAGCGAACAAATAGCAGAACGGGGCTTCTGAGGGTTATACAAAATTAAAAATTTTACTTTTAGTAAATTTTACTTTTGATACAGTTCGGATATTTGGTTTTAATACATTTCGGCCACCAAGGTGAGATAAAATATTACTAAATACGGCAACCCAGAATTTTCTTAACTATTGAATTTGACACTATGCAACTACAGTAGATTCCCTATAACACGGTAGATACGTTCCGTGTTATAGGAATCCGTGTTGTTCGGGTCCTGCGCTATATTCCACCTGGAGTGTGAACTGCCCGGTATAATCGCGGCAAAACTTATTCGCGCTCCGTAAAAATGTAATGATGTTTGGTGTTGCCATTCAAAAGGTTTGTTAATTACAGGAGCTAAAGCGTCATATTATCAGAACATATGTCTCATTTTACCGTGCTGTACAAGTCTCTTTTAACGTGTTACACGAAAACGATCGTAATGTTTTCGTCGTGTTCTAAGAATTCGTGTTTTAGACCCATGTTATAAAGGGGTCAACTGTAATCTGTAAAAAATGAAAAATGAAGTTAGTTAGTTATTTAGTGCGAATTGACAGTGAGATAAACGTCAGTTTTATGTAACAAGTGTGATACTGCATTAAGTGTTCAATAATGGCAATAAGCTTTTTCTCAGAAGTTACATCACGAACGTTTTCATTTACAAAAGCGACATGATTTTCACGGGAGCAGGGTGCATTTTTGGCTTTTAAACGTAAATGATGCAATCATTGTTTCATGTAGGTTTGTTAATTTAGGTGAAATTCAATAAAGTCCTCTGCAAAATAACTGCGCTAATGCATTGTCCACGCTTTGCGAAATGCAAGATAAAATTGTTGTCAACATCATGTGATGTTATTTATAAGGTATATACAATATATTAATGCTATTAATTAAACCTCACAAAGAGAATTATATGATGTAGAAATCAGGCATTTTTCGAAAGAGAAAAGTTTTGTCTGCATACCGTAAAGTTCTTACTTTTCTGATCGCCAGTTACAATGACGTAGTTTTTGTGTCATCAAGTTGCAATCGTCTGAAATTTCCACTAACGCAGTCAGCTTTTCGTCAGAATTCCAGCAATTTTTCACTATTAGAGATTCCGCATTACTGTGTTTAATTTGACTTATATGTGTTAGGAAAGTATTCGTTTCCCACCGTGCGGAGAACGGGCAAACAGCTAGTAATTAATAATATTGTTTATTATTGCTAAAGTAGTTAGAATGTGTTTTGGTAAACAATAATAATTTAATTGTTTTAAAGTAAGCCATTTTCGAGATCAGTTTAAATATTTTTGTAAATGTAAATAAGATTTTTATATTTAATAAATGTTTGTTATAGTTAATATTTTAAATAGATTTATTTCTTTCGTCAGAAAATGCACAACGCAGTGTAAAATTTTATTTTACACTTATGTAGAACAGTTTAAATACCTTTTATGAGTTAAAATAAATTACCGATGGGTCTTTATAACAATGAATCCAATTATTTCATACCTTATTTCACGGCTAAACTAAGAATAAAATTGTCAAACCCATTTATTTCATGTTTAATATGTCGCGCACCATAACAACAGGCAGATGCCCCTTATGCAGAGTTGCCGTAGCATATAAACACTCGTGGTAATATGTATAGATGGATTTATTCTGAGAAAAAAAAATAATTAAAGAATAAGCAAACGTAAACTATTCATACTTTTTAATATTTTTTCATCTTCCTTTCTCTAGAAATTTTTTAAACTTGTGTCGAAACTGCAGCTGAACCCGAAAGTGACGTTTCCTTTCCTGGTGTTGAAGCCGGAGTCAAAATCAAAATATTTTTCTTGGTTGAAACCGAATCCGGAATAACTTTTCTGCTTTGGACTACTCTAAAATCCGCGTTCTTTAAACTTTGTCATGTAGAATTCTGGGAATGACTCATAGTCTTTCCCCAGAGTTTCATCAGTCTCTGTTTCTTTTACTTTGAACTTGTGGTTCTTTTTTCGCTTTTAATCCTAACAATTTTGCAAGTTATTATTGTGATTTTTTTTCATTTTTCAATTTTGCCGTGCTAACGATATTGATCCCCACCATGGCCGAATGGATAAGACACTGAGCATGGTAGACAGCTGAAGTTTGAAGATACCAGGTTCAGGCGTACCGCGAGTTGTGGATCTAACGGCCTGGAGTTTTGGGTGGTTTTCTCCAGATGTAACGCGAATGCGCTTTCTTCCGCCCACGGCATCCCTATAGGCAGATGCCTCACGTGTAGGCGTGCCATAACACTAACACCTCGAAACGAAATTTCTCAAAAAGAGTTTTTCGACTTTGCAAAAGTTTGTTGACGACCGAGTGCTCTGATCCGACATTACATAATTTGTCAGTCAGAACAAAATATGTACTGTCGGTTTTGTGCATTTGGCATTGTATTATCGAAGCTCTTGTGAAAGTATTTCGAAAAGAGAATCATAGGATCCCTTTAAGAGGCTTTTTAAGATATAAACTGTTAGCTGTTGGTGGTACAGCCGAATCTGCAGTCACAATCAAGACCAGAGTCAGTGCCACTCATAGGCGTAGAGTTATATGGGCCCGTGGGGCTCGAGCCCCCCCAATAAATTGTGAATAGGGGCTGAGCCCACCCAATAATTTACCACTCAATACAGAAAACTAATTTATACTAACATAAAAAAAAGTATTCACGCCATTTACAAACGTTTAAAAAAAAAACCTTTACTTTAAAAAATTTTCTTTTGATTTCAATCATGAATTAGTATTCATTGTGACGCCACGTAACACACAATGTTACTAATAAGCTGCCCTCGCCAGGCTCTGGTTCATTAAAATCAGATAATGCAATGTAAAGTATGAAATGAAGAAAGGTTCAGATGTGTCTAAAATGCACTATCTCATCGAAAATGTTTTTTTTTTTTCCTCCTTTGGATTTTTTACTTTGCTACTATTTTTAACTTATAACATGGTAGGAAGATACAAACATGGATACTTACCTTACATAGGCTTAGAATTCTATGGACCCATAGAGCTCGAGCGCCTCCAATAATTTACACTTATATATAGTAAGTCATAGCTGCCAACAACTACGGAATATAATTAACCACTTTTTGTTAACAGTATATTTTTTTACTTAATTTTTTCAAAATAGTAACCAGCTCGCGCGCGCAGCACAAAAATTTTGCTGTATTTTAAGCCGAAAAATCATATTAGAAAAAGGGGTTCATTATATTCCGTAGTAGTTGGAAGCTATGAGTAAGTTATATGTACGTGAATCAGTGGCGTAGCCAGAAATTTTTCATTTGGGGGGGGGGGTTACGACTTCTGACACTCACATATATGTAAACGGGTGTATGGTAAAGAATATACATGTTGTGTGACAAAAAATTCCTCATGGGGGCTGTTATGACCCCCCCTTGGCTACGCCACTCACGTGAATATGTTTGGTTGTGGGGCCCAGCCCCCCCAATAATTTTGAAAACTTTACGCTTATGGTGCCACTCATATTACGCTCCCGGAGAACCATCGCACAGTTGTAGGGTCCCTTCGATATCCAGTCCCTTCTACCTATTGCTACACTGCTCCTTTGCTGCAACAACGTCATAAGTCAAAAACTCATCATTTTAGAGTTGATATCATAGGGAAAATTGCCATCACGTGAACTTTTAACTGCTAAGGGCCGTTTCTGGACCTTTAGAAATTCACCCGTTGAGCGGCAGTAGTATCGTTTTGGCGAATGTATTGTTCTTCACTTTTATGGAACTTCAAACGCATTTCCTGAAAAATCATGATTTTTGAGTTACTATGCTTTTGCAGCAAATGAGCGAGCGATATACTGTACAGCGATGTGTACATAGTTGGCACCCCTTCTACCCTCAATATTTTCTTAAACTTCACGCTTATGTAGCAGCACTCCAAAGGGCAGAACCTGGGATCTGTGGAAACTGTAGCCCAGAGTCACATCCGGACCAGGCGCCTGGAAACACCCCTGGCGTGGCAATCCTGGAGTGGGACTAGGGGGAATCGTATCCCCCCCCTTCACAGCAAAAAAAAAAAAAAAAAAGGATATTGCTTACGAATAACATTTTGCGTAGGTCAATTAATTAGCCCCTTCAAAAATAAAAATAAAAAAATTCAGTAACCGCCACTGTCTGGAACTGGAGCCGCCCCAGCATGTCCAAGAGGATAAGGCATTGAACATGGTAGAACTCTGAAATGTGAAGGTTTCGCATTCGGGCCTACTACGCGGCTGCCAATCTAACGGTCTGGAGTTTGGGGCGGCTTTCTTCAGATGTAACGTGAAAGCGCGTAAGAACCCCTTTAACCCTTTAACGCGCAGTGTTCCCGCTCTGGGAACACCAAACTCTGACGTTTTGACTGTTGCCAGTCACGAAGAATAAATTAGATTTCTATAAAAAATAGTTGCGGGTGACACAGCTCCATGTGAATCCTTTGCTTTTTAGCACGTCATTTCCCGTAAAAAAAAATGGTCACGATTCTTTTTAATAGCACTGACATCTGCTGAAAAATGGAAGAATGCGAGAACAGCTGCATAGATTGCCCAATGCTAAAAAAAGGGCAGCCGTTGACATCGATCGACTTAACTACCAGCAAGATGGCGGACGATCGAAACGTTCATCGTGTGCCACAGATCTAGAGACCCTTTTTTGACGACAGATGGCTGTGCCCGCGCACAGCCAGCTGTCGTCAAAAAAGGGTCTCTAGATCTGTGGCACACGATGAACGTTTCGATCGTCCGCCATCTTGCTAGTAGTTAAGTCGAGTGATGGCAACGGCTGCCCTTTTTTCAGCATTGGTAAAGGGTTGCACCTCAAAGGGTTAAAAAAGTCCCCCGATAAAGGCAACCCCCTCCTGTAGGCAGATTCTCCTCCTGTAGGCTTGCCATTACACAATTACACTGGAACTGGAGCCGGAGCCCCGAGATTCCCTATTTCACAAGGCTCCGCCACTGCCGAGCGAGTGGGAGCTCCACGCTGCTCTCTCCTCCATTTGTGGCCGATCCCTTCTCCAGTTCCTAATGCGGCCATAGAAATTCGATAGCTGCTGGAAGCCCATTCAGCTTGTCTTGGCAGTAAGTGCGTCACACAGCAATGGAGGCACACACCACGGCTCCTCCTGAAAATACCCCCCACCTTCAGTAGAAGCCCAGGCCTTCTCTCTCTCTCTCTCTCTCTCTTATCTCACTCGTTCGGCCCATCTTTCCTTCTCAGCCCTCCTCCCACTCCGCCTTTTCCTTTCCTCTTTCCTTGCTCCATTCCAGGATATAAGTCTCTGAAGTGAACCGCGTTGCTGCTATATGTGTGTTCTTGGAACAAGAGTTTTATTTCCAATTTTTTTTTTTTTTTTTTAACCTTCCCTTTCCTCCAACATCTATTTCTGGCTTTTGTTTCGTTTAAGTCCAGACACGTAATGCAATTAAAGGTGGTATAATGACGGAAGACAATGGGGAGATAAAAGTCGTTTATTTATTTATTTTTTCGGTGGAGCTTATCGCGCTAAAGAGGAATTGGCTTGCATCATGGTTAACTGCTCTGGGCTTGATAACTGGAACAGAGAAACCCTTTCTCACAAGTTGCTGTTTGCACTGCCACAAATTTCGACTTTTAGATCACGAATTTTATTATTATTATTATTATGATGAATCTAACTTGTTGATTTTCTTTCTTTTACTTTTTAATATTAGATTTTGAACACTCGTTTCAATAAATTAAAAATAAATACCTTATATAAACACATATAATACAAAATTAAGAACTTTTCTGGTGGTATGGGGCTGTGCTGGGCTAAAATTAGCCAACCATTACCACAGTTAAAATTTGATTCATTTTAGGTTAAAAATACCTCTTAGATGCCATACGATGAGCCTGAATTTATAACATTTTTACTGGTTTGATAATTCATGAACTAAACTGCTACACTCTCGTCACATACCTTTGTCCATCTACTACAGGGTGTTTCATGATGATTGGGATGGTCTTTAAAGGAAAGTAGAGCACACACAGTAAGAATCAGATAGCAATGTGGGGTCGGAAGCATCTTCTTCGTGCAGTTGTTAATAATCACAATGGAATAAGTGCTGAAATAATGGCGAACTTTTCGACCATTTTTCGTCAAAAACTAACGCATTTTCCACAAAAAAAAACATCACGTAACTAAACTTGATAGTTTAAAAATTCTATTTTACTTGATTTGTGAAATTTTTGAGGACAAGCCCATTGTTTATGAGACTTGGTTAATAAATTACATGAACATTTGAAAGCTTGAGAAACACTCAAAAGTACTTATTAACAGGAAAATTAAAACTGCGTTTTGACATCACATTGCTACATTCTGATACGGAAAAATTACTTTACTAGGGCTTACCTTTTCAACAACCATAATAGCAGAAAAGTTCACGAAACAATGAATGTTTAATGTAGATATTTCTATATATGATATCAACAATATTTTAGACTTTTTGTGTAGTAAAGTTTTACCAAGGTATTCTGCATAACGATTGAGATTGCATATTGTTCACGCTTTAGGGTTTAGAAGACAAAATAAAATAGTTGTTCACACCATGTGACGTTATTTTAGAACTTTAATCAAGACAAAAGTTTATCCTGCAAAAGTACTTCGAAAGTTAATTCATTTGTCTGCAAAACACTATTTACTTTCTCTTTGATTCGAAATAACACTGACATAGCTTTTGTGTCATCATTTAGTAGTTTCGCTGTATGCCACCTCAAGTAAGTATCTGTAAGTCATAGTTTATGTCACAAGTCAAACGATTTCTCATATTTTGAAATTTCGTAAAGATGGAATTAATTTCACTTTTATGAGTAAGAAAAACATTTCATTCCTTCCGTACCAAGAACAGTACGCAGCAAGCATTATTATAATTAAAGAAATTGGCATTATGTTACTTATAATTGCATACCCAAAGAATCAAAAACAATCAAATAATTAGTTGGTAGAATTAATGAATTAAAGTAATATAATATAAAGTAACAAACAGTTTAAAATATTATTATAATCTAGGAAATGAATTTGCAAAACATGATAAAATAATACCCACTTTTAACACTACAATTAAGAGAAACAAATTTATGAACTTTAACAATACGAAAGCCATTAATGTCACATTATAAATTTTTCATAACTGCAACTCTATACCATTCGAACTGCACTCAAGAGCACCCACACTAATTCCAAAAAACAGTTCCTAAAATGAGACAATCCACTGCACTAAATTCTCTACACTGTTCTGCTCTAAAGAAAGGAACAAAGGAATAATTTTATCCCCCGACCACATATCTCTGAAGCATTTATCGACTAAAAAATTATAGGTGCATGAATAACTTTCTAAAATGGAATAAATTTCATATATTTTCTGTCTGTTCAAAACAACAGGAAAATAACATACATGAATTTAACGGGTATTTTACTTTAAGGAAGATTATTCATTTTCAGTTATATGCATTTATTATTCAATTGCTACTATTAGTTCACACACTCTCCATATATATATTTATATATTTTGTCCAAATTTTCAACTTGTTAATAAAATACTTTTTATTTATCCGCTCAAGTTCAAGTACATTTTTCAAACTTGTAGCGGATGACACCTGGTGTTAATACAGTTTTTACAAATATTAATTCATTAATTGAATTTAAATAACTGATTTAATAAAAAGTAACTAAAATAAAATTTTTCTTTCTTGGCATAAGTAGGAATTGAAGTAATTTTATTTTTATTACTTGTTGTGTTATGAAACTTACAAGCATAGGATTTCTGTCTATAAGTATATTAAAATGGCCAAACTTCCGAACTTTACTGCAATAAAGCATTCAACTTTTTTTAAAAATCTGATGTGGACAACACCTGACTTCTTTGTACATCTATTAAATCAAAAATATTTTCGGAGCACTTCATCTAAACTTATTTTGTTTGAAAGAGATAAAATACTGCAGTAATACTGAGGTTTAGAGATTTCTAGCCAAATATTCCCGATATCCCCCCAATTTGAAAGATTTGTTTTTGACATTTAATTTGGCGATATTTCGCCAAAAGACGACAAGCTTGAGAGAGTTTGCAAGATTTTGGGATAGCCATAGCAGTAATAGACCACAGACTGAATTGAATGTATCCATAGATTTTAATGTATTTAAAGAGTTTTAAGACCTGACCCAGTCGATTGCAATTAAAAAAGATGTGCACAGTTAGATGTTACAATAGTTCTAAATACAAAATTTCAACATTCTATAGTTAAAAGTTTTAGAGTTATGTGACATACGAAATTATTTTTGACGCCAAATTTGGCGATATTTCGGCAAAACTCGCCAAGGTGGATGCCAAATAGCAAGATTTTGGGCATGGACTTAACAATGACTGACTACAGAAATAATATATTGAAGATGTTCGCAGGCATTAATGTATTGAAGTTTTTTTGGGTGGTCCTGTAAATAAACTCTCCAGTAAATTCGAACCAAAAATCGAGATGCACAACAATGTTATATATGAAATTTCAGCATTCTACAATTAATTTTTCTGAGATATGAGAGTTAAATACATACACACGTACACCAAATTCGCCAATCTTGTCGAATTTGGAATAACTTTTGAGGGAGACACGTGACCGTAGTCGGACGCTTACTTAGCTCTGTGGTAGGTCGGTATCGTGCTTGAAATGGATGAATGTCCCTAAAACTGCCATTGTCCGCAATGTGTTGGAAATATTTTGAGTGTTCCTGTAGCAGAACTGTAAATGATGAAGACACTATTTTCGATCGAGAAATTCAATTTGTAACCCTTAATAACATATATCCCTTCTGAGTCATTCGAAATCGCCTAATACCGCTAAGATACGCTTTCATGAATTTCTGCCCGTAGAGAGTAATGTATTTAAAACATTTTGGGGTACCTTGTAGATAAACTATCCAGTCAATTGGGACCAAAAAGGAAGGTGCACAACTAGATCTTACAAAAAAACTAAAAATAAAGTTTCAACATTCTAAGACAAATAGTTTTTGAGACATGACAGTACATACGTACGTACAGACGACATGGAAAAACTGGTCAAAATAGACTCGCGATTGGTCAAAATGGTTTACATACGCATTTGTATGAACGTGCATGCTAGCGTACGATGAGATGCATCGAAAAAATTCTTAAAATTAAATTTACAGGTAGTCAAAATCGTTTTTTTTTCATCGAAATCTGGCTCCCGAAATTTTTCGCGATCACATTACATCCTTATACACTGTACAAGAGAGGAAGGAAAAGCTTCTTGCGTCTGCTTTTAACGTATTGAAAGAAAATTTCACACTTAGAATTCTGCGTTTGTAAAAACTTCACTCGATGCAGTTAAACTTTCGCTTATTCAAATAAGTGTTTATAAACATTCATCTCTAATGCTCGTTACTTTCCGAACATGTACCGTGTAATTGTAATCATGGAAAAATTCGCCTTCGAGATTTTGATGTATTTACACGTTTTGAAATCTTCGGAATTCATTAATGATATTTTTACGCTGATATATGCATTGACTTTTAACATGCCATCTATATGTATTAATACACTAAGGCAGCTCGAGGCAGATTCTTAATAGACGCTTTTGATGCAGTTTGACCATTGCGCATACTCTTGCCGACCAATCAGTAACCAGAATAAAAGCATTTCTTCACACATAAGTATTGCATTTTAAGGCATTACGTCAGTTTCACGTCAAATTAAAAAGTATAAGAAAGAATGAAGTCGAAATGTATTTCTTAAATGTTAAAATTGCTACTAATACGATCGCGTGGATAACAGGAGTTTAAAATTTCAGGTGATGCTTTTTTCCGAAACTTATAGATAGCTGTATTCATTTGGCAGTTTTCTTCTGAAAGTGTTGTTGCAGAATTCTCTGCTTGTTAATATTCTGTTTCTTTCATATCTATGTATTTCCATTTTCAAGTGTAAGAATTTTAGAAATGACTTCAGCTTCGTTAGATTGTTGAACTTAACAACTCAGATGGTAAAAAAAGCTCTGCTACCACAGTAATTAAAATGTAATATGAAATTAAATATTTGTTTCAAACTGATAAAAATGTAAATCATTTTGCAACCAGAAGACTGTTTTTTACATGCGTAGATCGTAAAAACACCTAGCACAGAAAGCGGCCCCTGACTTCGGATTATTTGGGACCGTTTTTAAGTTCCTTCTACATAGTAAAAGGAAGTACAGTCATAGAAAACAATTTTGACTATCTCTCAACTTTGAAGATTTTTTGAGAGACATCTTAGCGTAAGCATGTATACATGTTCATATTTACGCATTTACAGTACATTTTGACCAACCACAAGTTTTTTGGGGTTTTTTTCTAACGGGCAGGTACTTTGCCGATTAGGCATTGTCCCTTACAACGGCCCGAAGGCGTTGGCCACTTTATTATGGGGGCACCTAGTAGGTGGACCAACGTCGTCCCCTATCAAGGGACGGACATGACAACCACGCCCAGTCGTGGATCGAACCCCGGCCGCCGGGAGTTGAACCCGAAACCGGAGTACGGTGCTTTACCCACCATACAACTCGGTCGGCGACCAACCACAAGTCCATTTCAACACTTTTTTCTTCTGACGCCAGGATTGCTGTTAAATCTAGTTGTGCACCTCTCTTTTTCATTACAATCGACAGGATAGTTTATTTACAGGATCACCAAAAAGAATTTCAATGCATTACGGTCTATAGACATCTTCAATATATTATGTCTGTAGTCAGTTATTGTTTGTTCAATGCTCAAAATTTCGCGAACTGCCATTGACTTTGGCGAGTTTACCGAAATATCCCCAAATTTAGAGCCACAAATAATCATGTATTTCGCATATCTCAAAAACTTTTAACAGTAGAACTTGAACCGTTATTTAGAACCGTTGAAACTCTAACTTTGGATCACTCTTTTTTTTATTGCAGTCAACTGGGTAATTTATTGACAGGATCACTCAAAATATTCTCAATACATTAAGGCTTATGGATATCTTAATACTAGGGGCATTCAAAAAGTAAGTTACACTTGTTCCTCCACGGATGGCAACATTGCGAAACAAGACCGAAGCTTAATCGGATGATCGTTCAGTTCCACGGCTTCCAACAGTAGCAATTTCATTCGGATAGTGACAATCGTTGGTGCGTACTACGAGAAGGAAATGCCGCGTAAACTGGAAGCTTACTCCAAGGAGTTCCAGTTTGGGACTGTACGGTGGATGCTGCCAGACCTCCCATCCAAACCTGCGAGCCAAATCCTGTGTTGTGCGTGCCTTGTGAGGTCTTGCATTGTCATGCAAGAGGACAATGCCTTTGCTTGAAGCGTTTTGCCCACAAAAACGTAGTGTGTCGCGTACTTCAACGTTGGAGTAAGCTTCCAGTTTACGCGGCATTTCCTTCTCGTAGTACGCACCAACGATTGTCACTATCCGAATGAAATTGCTACCGTTGGAAGCCGTGGTACTGAACTATCGTCTGATTAAGTTTCGTTCTTGTTTCGCAATGTTGCCATCCGTGGAGGAACAGGAGTAACTTACTTTTTGAATGCCCGCTGTATCTATACTATTAAAATCTGTACGAGTCTGTCTGTCTGTCTGTCTGTCTGTGTGTAACATCATCTCCTCCGAAATGGCTGGGAGTTGAGTTTCGATCGAGGTGTCCACAGATTCGGAAAATTCCGAGGAAGGTCTTCCGCTAATTTAAATTTCGAAATTCGAAATATTTTAGAAGATATTGATAAAAAACCCGTCAAAAACACTAATTTTTGATCTCCGTAATTCCGCAATTGTAACCCCTGCAGTCAAAAAAGTGAGAAATAAGCATCTAGGTTGCCATGTTTGGCTATTTTATTAAATTATTTAGACTCCTGCAGTAAAAATAAAAAAGTAATGATTTTTTTTCTGTTTAGATTATTTACAAAGTTATTTTTAATTAAAGTATTGCGTGAATGTGAAATCAGAGCAGGAATTCAATGTTTTTTGTGTGTAAAAGAATAAGGGATTGGGAGATTTCCGAGACTAATATGTATATTTTTTAGTTTGGAAGAAAAAAAATGTCTGATTTGGCGAAGGCGATTTTGAGAAAGTAGTAGGTTCTACCGATTTGCACAGTTTGAAGCTTGGCGCAATTTACTGAGAGCGTATCGAAATAGTATTTTTAAAAACAAGTGTAGGTTTTATTGGAGTTTAGCTTTAATTTTTTTAATAGCAGTGATTAGTAGCAGTGATTAGTGCAGAAATAATGCAGTTATTAAGGCGAATTTAAACGATCTAACTTGAGAATTTTCACCAAATTAAGTAAATTGATTAAAGTGAGTGGAAATTCCGCCAAATTTAAGGTAATTGAAATTCTCGCATTTTGTACATCATAGTTAACGACGAATAAAATACATTAACATAGTTAATAATTTAAAATACTGCTCCTTTTCAAGTAGATTCCTGTTGTACTTTGGCGATCAAACCATATGAGTGATAGATTACTATTTCCCATTTTGGTTGCCGTTATTTCAATGCTTCGAATGATTCCTTGAAAAAAATCTCACAAAATGGTGTATGTTGGCACTTTGGCGATCGAATGTGTAAAAAATCATTGATTCTTATTCGTTAAAGCAGTGCTACGGAAATTTATTTTTCTGGTAGCTGATAGAATGGCATATAACTAATATTGTCTAATAAATTTTTTGCTTTACAAATTAAAATGTATGTTGATACTACATTACCTTTCTTAGCAAAGCTGGCGATAAATATTCAAATATAGTGTAGCGCTGTGTTTAATAGAGTGTGTTCTCGCGTTTGTGCTGCTAATTGCATTCCACGATTGGAATGAGTCGATATTATGAGCGTATGCTTGGATATTTTTTTTTTAATCCCATCAAACAAGGTGTAATAAAATCGGAATTCTTTTCTTTTTTCTTTGCTGTTGGAGGTGAATAAGAATGGTTTTTCAGCCCGGTAAAAATTGTGGGTATTGTAAGGATTGAAAGTAAATTTTTGAATTTGTTTTTAAGTTTAATTTGTGATTCATTTTAGCTATTTACCATCAATTTGTGGCGTTAATTACGCCACTATGGCAGTTCTAGCAAAGTAAACTTGAATAATTCATTTCATGTTCTATTTTAAAGATTGCTACAGTTTCCGTAGTAACGGAATCCATTGTTGCCACTTAAGTTGTTAAATATAACAATAAGTGAAATCATTAATATCTACATCTCTTAAAACTCGAAAAATGAAAAGGCATTAAATATGAAAAAAATAGAACATTAACATATCTGCGCTTCTTTAAAAATAATCGAAGTTTTCATGCAATCTATTATATAAATGTGAAAGTATGTTTTTTTGTTTGTTCGTCCGGATTCTCTAACTTTTTACGATTTTTCGCAATTTTGAGGGTAGAAAGCTACTCAAATAACCGATTTCAACACATTCGTGAGCATAGTTAACAAAGTTAGATTTATTTATTTATTACTTTAAATAATTCAAGTGAGACCGACGTCATTTTTATGTCACTATAAAAATGCATTAAAAATCCTGGTTAACAAGTTTTGACAAAAAATTACACCACGAGCGAAATAATAAACTTCCACCCAGATTATCAGATTTTGTAGAAAATAAAATAACGTGTTTTTTCTTTCTTTTTCTTCTTTCACCAATTCATGTTAGATAGCGCAACTGAGAATGATGTCATTTTGACCTCATGAAAATGAGTTAGAAATCTAATTACATTAAAAGGTTTTGAGGAAAAAATTACTATTATAAAAATTCCAAGTATTTTGTTTAATGCGCGTGTTACCCTTAGCGATTTTTGAGCTTTGTGATTTTTCAGAAACCATAATAACGAAAGGAATCTTGCATTTTTTTAAATCGTGGGAAATTCAAATGTCGGCACAAGATGCAAAATACTAATTAACATAATTCATAGTATTCGTTATCGGTTTGATGACGGTCGTTGTATGTATTCCCAAAAATCGTGCAAAATGTCGCCAAATTTGGACGACTTTTGACGGTATATTATCTATATTAGATAGACTTTTTTTGTTAAATTTTAGCAACTTAACAAGCTCATGCAGAAAAGTTACATCATTAGCAATATGGATACGGAAAATATTTGAAATACCGATTAGCTAGGAATAACCCCAATATCTTTCAAATTAACCTTAATAAAGTTCTGTTGCAAGCGAGAGATTTTCAACGTCGTATGTTTCAATATTACTCCGTTTGAAAACTACTGCGTGAAATGACTAAATTCGACTACCCTGGTCAGAACGTGACGTCATAAATTAAAAGTTGTCTGAAATTCGTAAACTCTGCAACACAATTTAACGCCCTATTCGCAATTTGAGCGATTCCAAATAGTTCCTCGAGATTACACAGTTTGATGTTTTCACGAGTCTGAACCATGGTGGATTTAAGTATTATTTAAATTGGTACAGCTTGGATGTTTTCCCCCACTGCGAGATGAAATATTTTGCTGTGCTAAATACGCCAATCAGACAAGAATTATGCTTAAAAATATATGGATCTGTTTTAATGGCAATGCATAAATTTCACAGAATCACCCAAAAGTAGAAAGGATTCATTGGTTTAAAATATCTAATCTGTTTCTTTAAATTGAGCATTAAAGACTGAGAAACGAAGATAGATAATATTAATATAACTAATAGATATTATTCTCATTTTTATCTTTGGTAGTTAGTGTTTGGATAATATGGATTAAAGAACAGTATACCACGTTAATAACTATTTCGTGAAATTAAAAGTGTTATATTCATTATTTTTCAACGATCGTCTTATAACTAACTAAACCATAATCCTACGTTGCATAATATATTCCACGGTAGTTTCAACAAAAGGACTACTTGAACTTTTTGACATTTTGCTTTTGCATAGACAGTTACGATTAGATTTTAGTAAAATATTCGTTTCCTACCGTGCGAAGAACGGGCACGCAGCTAGTAATTCATTAAAATCTGTGGTCAATCACTCTTTCGACTATGCCCAGAATCTCGTAAACCGTCTCCGTCGCCGTTGGGGGGCATTTGGCGAAATATCGCGAAGTTAAATGCCAGAAATAAATCTTTTAAACTGAAAAAAGCTTGGCGATTTTTGAATATTTGGCAAGAAATCAATAAACATTAATATTATTGAAGTATTCTATTTCTTTCAAACGAAATAAGTTTAGATAAAGTGCACCGAAAATATTTATGATTTAATAGACGTGCAAAGAAAACATGTGGTGTCCACATAAGATTTTTTTTCTATTATGATACCTACCCTTATGTTTTGATCCTACAGGTGTAATAGAAAACCAATCAAACATCTTGGATTTCGCGCAAATATTAAAATGAAGCCGCGAAATGGATTGTGCATCAAGTTAAGGCTCATTCACTTTGGATATCATCTTGAAGGAATCATCCAGTATGATAAGGTAGATTGCTTTCAATTTTGTTTCACGCAAAGCATATACTAAAGCTGAACGGGGAAACAGTTTAACCCCCGACACGACACACTTTCGATGAAATAGTCTTCCCTGAACTGGTGATTCAACCAGAGTGAAAAGTATAAACAAGCTATCTTTTCATTTCCTCCGCCGCATCCACTATTGAATTGGGAGCCTCGTGCTTGAGAGAGTGTGCGCATCCACAACAGCGACAGTACGCTTGAGGTGAAACCGTCGAACTAGATGAAAATCACCTTCACGAGAGTCGGGGCATTAAAGTAGTAATCAACTCAAGAAAAACAAACACGGCACACTCATGGATTATGATGCACATTCGAAACAATATTTAAAACAGTGAAGTATAGTTGGAATATACTTGGCGAAGATTGTGAAATAGTTTTAGTAGGCGATTTAAAAATAGAAATCGATTCTAAAGATGTGCTTTATGGAACAAGGAAGAAAAATACGGCACACTCATGAATAATGATACACTTTCCAACTTAATGGAATAAGAAAGAAAAATAGGGACGACGCATAAATTATGATACGCTTTTAATATATAGCACCCCCAGACAGCACATAAGCTTAAATCAAGCTTGGCATTTCTTTGAATTTGACGTATTAATACAAGCTTGACAGTTCAATTCATTTTAAGCTTGCAGCAAGCTTGGAGAAGTCATTTGAACTGTCAAGCTTGAATATAACTTGATTACTGTTTGATTTGGAAAGCCACATGCACATGACAAATTATTTATCATCAGTCATAAATGTACTTGACCATAGAATTAAAAAAAAAAAGATTCTATATTTCCAAATATTGAAATTCTTCAAAATAAAATACAATTATACTACGAAATTGATTTCAAAATCAGTCGTTTGTCTCGATTTTGAAAGTTTTAAAATGTGTGCTGCTTTTAAGTTTATATTATGCTTATTTCCCTATTAGTAGAGTCTCTAAATCACACATAACATTACTTTAATTTTTATTCATCCCATGGAAAAATAAAAGAAACAGATCAACACATTGGCCACTGATCGATCTCGCCGGAAAAAGCCGGCGTGATAACCATAACAGTCACTTCAAACTTTAGTCATGTCAGAGCAACTCAGGTTGGCCGAGTGGTAGGGCCCTGGCTTCCTAACTCCTAACCGAGTTCAATCGCGGACGCTTGATGGTAACAGATTAAAATAACTTGAAATTTCAGCGTGGAGGGGAAAATGCGTGGAAAAATAAAATATGTGAGGCGAGTTCGCCGACGGGCGTCCCGTGTATTTAGGAAAACTTTTTAAGCTTGAAATTAAGCTTGCTATGTCAAGCTTAATGCAAGCTGGGCAAGTGTAAACTAGAACACTTGATTCAAGGTTGCATTAAGCTTACACGCTTGAAATTTTCAAGCTTAATTCAAGTTTATTGACTTGATAAATCAAGCTTGCGGCAAGTTTGATGCAAGTTTGCTGTGCTGTCTGGGCTTTAGTGCGTATTTAAAATCTGAAAGCGTTTCAGATTTTCTGGCTTTTTTTTTTTTTTTTTTTTTTGAGCTGCTGTGTCATAAAAATTTCTAACCTTAGTAAATGGTTCATGAAATAGGAAACCTAGGTTATGAAATAGGAATGTTATAGATATAGCAGACATTTTTCGATATCTAAATTTTTGCTTACGAAAACAAACATCTTTTATGATCTTCGAATTAAAAATCTTTAGCACACGCTGTTAAACAAAGTATTTTAGTGTATAAATAAAAAATGAATAACGTTCGGATTTTTATAATTCTCTTTTTTTTCTTGTTGCTTCCAACTTGAGCACTGTAACCTAATAATCATAAAAGCCTCTCTGAGATACTTCACTGATTCTTTCATTCTACTCAAAATAATGTCCCTATATAAGCCAACAGAATTTATTCCTCAATTAAACCTGGCGAAGATGTTGGCACGCAAATGACAAATGATGCCGGTATTGCGTAATATTTGAAAAGATGTGTTAAAAGATAACCATTTTATGAAAGTGTAAGTGGTATATTCGGAGGAAATAGACTTTGTATCTGCTTCGGATTTAGTGTATGGTGGATTAACACTTCAAACTGCTTGGTTTAAAAAAAAACGCAGTTGCTTTCGAAAAAATATATTTACTTACTGAAACATCGGTAAATTTATGTAATAGAATGCATTAAAATATATTATGTACTGAAATGCTCTTCATTTTTTTTTTTTTTTAACTTTATAAATATTGATATTTAGGGTTCTTTTGCAAGTTAGAGATTTTGATTTTGTCGTTGTATCTGGAACATTTATTTTCGGGCTTGTGTGCTTGGTGTCTAGAAACCGCTTTTAAATACTTGTCGACTAAAGTGGACAGCACAATGAAAGTTTTTACTCTTACAGAGAAAAGAAATTTAAACAACCAGGGTATGAGTGGGAATCGAACCCGAGACAGTATGCTTTAGAGATTAGCATAGACGTAAACAGGCCCTTGTCCTCTAAAGGTCCGTTTCCACTTGTGTCATTGCTGCCTTAACGTCTTTATTTCCTCAAATGTAAAGTAGAATTCCGTGTCCAATAGCCTTTAGAATCGTAAGTATCCTCCAATGGCTATTAGCGATTTCGCGCATGCGTCAGTGGCGGCCCGTGGTCAAAACTGTTACTGCAGCCGGAAGCATATGAGCCTCCCCCCCCCCCCTCCTCCGGACAGGAATGGAAAATCTTTGTTATTGAATTTGAAAGCTGGCGGATTAAGCCCTCACCGAGGAAAAAAAAAGAAATTACATAAAAAATGTAAGAGATCCTATTTTACTTTTCCATAAAATGGACATAAATTTCAACCAGCCGCTCTTATCCTCAAAATTGCATTAATCCGTGTCTGATTCGAAGTTTCCTTAGAACTTTCTTTTGTAACAATAACTTGAGAAGAAAAGAAAACGTACTTATTTTTTATAAGTCAAATAAATCCTCCTTTCTTTTAAACTTGCGAATCGGTCAGTGATGCCCTCATAAAAAGGCGTTGTTTTAATTCAGATATCAATAATTTTAAAAGCTCTTTAAAATTTCCTATGTTTAAAGAATTTTTTCGCTCGTCATGTCCTCTAAATGCCAGTTCTTGCTTACTTAAAAACAATACTGCTTTGATGGGTAATTGTCCATTCATAAGCGTCTATTCAGGCTTACCTTCTTGATAAATTCAGCAATATAAAGTCGAAAGTTTGCCGAACAAATATTCTCCTTACTCCCTCCCTCACTTCTCGAGCCAATCAGAGAGTCGAATTCACAGGTGCTGCCGACCTTTCAAAATCTTGAATGAGCTGAGTCTTAGCTGCGTACCCCCATTATAGCCTATGCCGGAGGAAATGCTTACGTAACCGTTGTCATGGCAACGGTGCTGTCAATTTTCTTTTCAGCGCTCTGGGCTGAACCAAAGATTTTCCCAATTGAATTGCGGGAAGATTAAAGTGCTTTTTTTCTGAATGAGCGATCTGGCCACAATACGGTTCTTTTGTTTGGTTTTTTTTTTTTTTTTTTTTTTTTTAGATTTTTTAATTTACCATAGGAATTCCATAATTCTAATCTGAATTTAGGAAAATTAGTAGAATAAATTATTTTAAAGTATGTGCTGATGATTTTAAGTGCAGCCCGGCTGTACTTGCTGTATCCCACGAGCCGCCACTGGCATGCGTGTTTAAACTTATATCTGTTTCCCGGTTTTCTTTCAAATATATCCCCTTTTGTTATTTTTAAACACAATAGAATTTCGGCTTCCAATTTGGACTTCCAATTTACTGAATTTCAATTATCAAGAGGAAATTAGTCCTTAAAATAAAAATAAATCGGTATTCGAACGAAAACGTTTTAAAGATTTTATTAAAATTTTTTTAAAGAATAACATCTTTCTATTGAGTAATTTCTCAGTAAAAGTATTTTATTTTTAATACATTTTTCTTAAAAAAAGTCTTTTTTTAAACTTTAGCTGATTATAACGATTATATAATATATATATATACTATATATATAACATGTGCTATCTGCTTTTATATTTTCATTTTTTTCCCTTTATCAATGGATTATCTTGGGATTTCTCTTTACGTAAGTTAGCTATTATATATATATATATATATATATATACATATATATATATATATACATATATATATATATATACATATATATATATATATATATATATATATATATATATATATATATATATATATATATATATATATATATATATATATATATAATATATATATATATATAATTAATAATGCAGGATTTTTACAATCTGGAAATTTCTGTTATCCAGAATCGGTAAAGTCCCGTCGATTTTAAATTTGAACAATTCTACTGTATTTATTCAAGGTACTTTTTTAGTTAGCACATATTATACTTATTTTGGGATGATTTAATAAAAAAATGGGGTGTCAATGATTCCTATTAATTAGAGGCTTTACAATAAAAGTTAATTGAGCTGTTTTGATAGATTTAAAGGGCAACCACATTTTCGATAAATTTACTAACTGCATACTGTCTTTCTCTTTCACAAAGTAAGTAATTAAAAATAGAATATTGATATCTGCTTTTTGTGTGTTTTGTAAATTAAAAAAATGCACTATATTATTAATTTAAATTCAGTTATATCTAACATACACTAAAAGCATATAACTATTTCTGGAAAGGTTGTATTGTATTGTGTTATGGTAACCCTACACGAAGAGTACTTCGCATTGCCTAGGGGGGGGGGCTGCCCTTGCGTTTGACTTTCTTAGGTCTTCTGAGGCGTATGTACATTACATAGGGAGAGAACCGTCTAAAACTCCAGATTTTTAGATAATCAGCCGCCCGGTAGACCAGAACCTTGGACCTTTACACTTCAGTCATCTACCACATTCAGTATCTTATCAACTCGGCTCGGGTGGGGACAACATCTTGTTTTAGATGCTATCTGCGGCCTTTAAATGTCTAACACAAAAGATACTGCATGCATAAATTTAGATTAACTGATCAAATTTCTATTTGAAAAATATTGAACAAAATTTTAAATCTGGTATACAAAGGAATACAAAATAAAAATGGGGAAATCTAAGATTTTGAAAAAATGTTGGTCTTAAAATTAAAATTCAATAATTATAATAAAATTTATTTATGAAGAGTAAAAGAATAATTATTAAAACTAGTTAGGATGTAAAGCTGCTATTTTTTCCCTTTGAATGCTAAGTAATAATTATTATTAATTAATTATGTGAGCTTTCTGAAGAAGAAAAATAATATTTTCACTGAAATAATAATTATATATTGAATTTTCCAAATACAGTTAATAATATTATTATAAATAAATAAAGACTAATTAGAAAGAGATATCAAAATAGAGATCATCAGAATATGACTTAAAGTTAGGAAGGAACTTTACGAAAAATAGTTAAATTAATTATTTTTTAATTAAAATTCTTAACTCTTATTATTAATCATGCAAAATTAATTACCGAAAAAATAAATAAAGTAGTATATAATAATCGGTTGTTATTTTTTAAGCTGAAATAAAACAAAAACGACAGTGAAACAAAGCCCCTCGTCGCAAACCGAACCGAAGACGTCAGGGCAGAAATCAAATGCGGAATGTGCTATCAAGGCTATAGCTACAGCAGGTTTATGTTATAAGTTAAGTTGTGCAGATCTTGTTACAGTTCCATACGATATCTCAGATAGCTGAGAGCCAAAAGCAAAAAGAAATAGAAATATTAAAACATAAGGGATGAAAATATTCAAAAGGAAGGATGGCGGAATTATTTTTATGTGTTTATGAAATCATGGACTGAGAGGACTGAGACAGAGTACCAAGTCTTTTGTTTTTCCTCACTCAACGTAACGTATTCTTTAATCCTTTAGCTGTCAACTGGTGCAATTAAATTTTAAATGTAGATGATACATATGTAGCTGCAACATCAATCTTATCTCCCGATTTTGTTATCATCAGCTTTCTGAATTGCATCCCACTATGGAAGCAAATTTAAAGACGTATTCACTTCAAAAATGTTCTGTCTTGTGAAGATTAAAATATTGAGTTTATATTTGTTAACGAGTGCGCGTATATATCTTGTCTAACGAAACGAAAGGACTTTTCGTCTGCTACGGTGTATATTTACGCCAGAAAATGGCTTTGAATTCATTATTGAGTTTTTTGTGTAACATGAATTTAATATTTTATTGTGAGTTAAGCGGGAATTTAAAACTGTGTTAAAATTTATCGCCGCATGAAATAAATGTAAATACTGTTTGTTTGAGTGTGATTATTAGTGTCTATTATCGACACTTTAAGTGTGATCGTCATTATAAATAAACACTTTTCAAATATTGTCTGGTCTTCGGTGGCTACACCAGCAGTTACCGAGTGAGGTGTTTCCCCCCTATATGTAAAACCGGCGTTATCTGGGGCCTTCTCCCGTTATTCCACTTTCTAAGGGAAGTGTCCCCTCTTAAAGAATTCTATCAAAATTTATTACTTGAGAGCTTAAACCCAAGTAAAAGACAATACAGTCGGAATTCTATTTAACGAAGTTGCTAAATCCCCCCCCCCTCAAAAAAAAGTCTGTTATATGGATAATTCGTTAAATGGAGGTTTACCTTTTAAATACTTGAAACTGCATAAAACTGAATTTAAATTTATAAACACTAAATATTATTTTTTTAAAAGTAGTTATTCACACTTTTATAAAAAAACTGTATTAATTTGCTTGTGTTTTTTAACTTATCAAGCGTCCGAAATTAGACAGTATTTTTGGTTTTAAGTAAATCATTTTACAATGAAATAAATAAATTTTAATGTAATTATCGTATTCATTATAATACGTAAATTAAGAATGCTTTAACATCATGTGGTACGGTCGGACCTAATTAAATTTATGGACTCCCATAAATTTAATTGCTGAAAAATGTCTGTTAATTTTGTCTGTTTTTAACAGCGATTTCACTTCTCTCAGACACTTAACAAAGAGATTTGTAAAATTTTCTAGGTTCCGAGGAAATTTTCGCAAAATAGAGGTTCGTTAAATAGAGGTCCGACTGTATTTCTTTAATCTAGTTAAAATCGAGTGCACACACACGCAACTAATTCAAGCAGACAAATGATAATGGAAATATATTTCTTTCGCTTTGTATTTAATTTATATTTTTGTAATTTAAAGACTGCCTCATCCATCTTCTATTTTATCAACATTTTAAAGGCAGATAATTCAGTGAATATCTCCAGTTTCTTGTAATTTACTTTTCGAAAATAAGACTATTTTGAAGTAAGACTGTTTTTGTATTCAGAGTCACCATAAAAAATTGTAATTACAGGTTTTTTTTAATTTGGCCATTTGCAAAATGTATGATTTAAAAAGTAAGTACGTCATCAAAAAAATTTCTCAGTTAGAAGTATAATGCTGATGTCGATAGCTTAAAAGATACGTCTCGGATCAAACACATTGAAGCCCAGTGTAAGAATTCATTTTAATATCCATTATTTTAAATTTTAACTGTTAAAAAAATGATTATTTAATGTAGGGAATTCCTTTCTCAAAAATGCAGTGCTAGTCAGATCGATCTTTATATCAGTCGCTCACGATATGTTGCTGTAAGGGACTACGTGACATATTTTGGGCTAGATGAAGGAATAGTTCAAAAGTAATGAGGTAAAGAACAGTTTAAAAGTAATGCTCTAAAAAGATAAAAAAAACAATCCATTTTTTATACCCGTAAAAATATTTATTTTTTATCTTACATACTAGATGGCAGTGCCATACCTTTATAATGTAGACGGAGATAGTGAGTTTAGTTTAACATAGATGGCAGCACAAATTAAATGTGTATATTTGTAATGTGCATTCTAAATAAACACTTTTATAACATTTTTTTTATTATGTGATCGTTAAGAAATTGAATTTATAATTTAGCTGAAACATGATGCCCATTTTTACTAATACTTGCAATTTTATGAACTAGCAAGTGGTAATGAATACATTCCCATGCACGTAATGTAATGGTTTATGCTTTTTTATTTTAGGAACTTTCGATTTCACGAACTGTTTCAGTGATCCGTACGAGATCGTAAAAATGAGTCACGACTATATGAGAACCATATTTGCACAAAAATTCCTGAAACATTTGTGTTTGTTTGTTATCATTTGATTGAGTCAGAATTCACCCTCATTTTTATGAGAAACTGAATGAAGGTATATTGAGGTATCAAGATGGCCAATGATAATAAATGAAACTAATTTAATGCTACAATTTCTTGTCTTTTATGTTTATTTAAAAAAAAATAAAAAATAAGGATAGATATGTTTGTGTGCATAAGCATTGCAGAGTTGGTACAGTAGAACTCCAATTATCCGAACTCCGACTAACCGAATCGCCGATTATCCGAATCGCTTTTAGAATTTCAGAAGAAAATTAAGACGGAGCGACCTTCCCTCCGCGAAGCTAGTGTAGGCGCACAGCGATAACGCACTAATGTGCAGCACTTGTAAGTAGTCTTAACATGCAAACGGACGTGTTGCTTTTTCATTTAATTAATTAAAAGCTCTTTTCTTTGAAAATAGTTTTCTTCTCTCATTTTCAACATACATATAAACAGTAATAAATATAATACATACTAAACCCTTTGCAATTATGCCTTCGTTAAACAAACCGATTACTGTATTTTCGAACGCGTTATATCCCTTCAAAGAACACTCGTTTTTAAAAGGGCGGTCCCCCGAACATAGCGGCGCCCTTTGATGTGGGAAAACCGGGGCTTTCTAAAAGTCAACAATAAATAAAAAATGCCACAGCCTATGCGAACAGAGAGAGAAAAAAATGATGATGTGAGAAAAATATTGATGGATTCTGGATTCCTACACTGACTTCCCCCCGCGAAGTCAGTGTAGGCACAACGGCAAGTTAAGACAAGTTCCGGCGCATTGCAGTCACGGCGCACCTGTCATTGTTTGTTTTGATTAGCCAGTGTGCTATTGACCTTGCTCGAGGACGCTACTCTTTTGCTACGGCTTATGTACTTTTGTTTGTGCGTGTACAATACTGTATTGTTTTTATACCATGGCTTCGAAAAGAAAACGTGTTGTTCTATCGTTAGCGGACAAACTGAAAATTATAGAGCAACTCGATAAAGGTGTAACGGGTAAGAAGTTGTCTGAGATTTATGGTGTTGGACAAGCAACAATTTCTGACATTAAAAACAGTAAGTCAACACTTTTAAACTTTGTTTCGGTGCTTGAAAATGAAGATGGAAGTTCCTTCAGGAAAACAATGAAGACAGCAACCAACAAAAATTTGGAAGATGCCGTGTTTAAATGGTTTTTGCAGCAACGTTCTATGGGAAATCCGATTTCAGGTCCAATCCTTTGTGAAAAAGCCAAAATCTTAGCAGAAAAGCTTGGTTATTCATCTTTTAAGGCTAGTAACGGCTGGCTAAGGAATTTTAAATTCAGGCATGGTGTACGCGAGTTAGATTTGGCTGGTGAGAAGCTTTCAGCAGACTCTGCAGCTGCTGAAAATTTTATTGAAAAATTTAAAACTGCATCAGAATCCTATGATCCGGAGTTTGTTTATAATGCCGATGAAACTGGCCTTGTTTGGAAAGCATTACCAAAAACCACTTTGGCTTCTAAAAGGGAATCTAGTGCCCCTGGACATAAGGTCAGTAAAGAACGTGTTACAGTGCTTAACTGTGCCAACTCCACTGGAAATCATAAACTGCCACCTCTTTTGATAGGAAAATCAAGAAATCCAAGAGCATTTAAAAACGTAAAAAAACTTCCACTCTTCTACAAAAGTCAACCCAAGGCCTGGATGACTGCAGCTTTGTTTACCGAATGGTATGATGAAGTGTTTATTCCTGAAGTGAAAAAGCACCAAAAATCGGTGGGAAAAGAAGGCAGTAAGGTGCTTTTAATTGTTGATAACGCACCCACTCATCCTACAGCAGAACTGTTGGAAAGAGAGAATGGGCAGTTTAAAACGACGTTTTTGCCTCCCAATGTTACAAGTTTGCTGCAACCCATGGACCAGTCTGTTATTGAAACAATGAAGCGGCATTACAGAAGGCAACTGCTGAGAAAACTGCTGATCGAAGGTGCTGAAGATGAAGAATTGGTTTTTGCAAATCATAGCAAAATAAATTTAAAGGACTGCTGTTACATGGTAGCGGAAGCTTGGAGTTTGGTTACGGCAGTGACGCTAAGACGTGCGTGGAATAAACTGAAAGGCCTACCGTCTGAGAAGAACAAAAAAAAAGAATCTGAAGAAAATGAGAAACAAGAATATGGAGAGGATGATGATGATGAAGATGCGTTGTCACTAGAGGAAATAAGAAAAATGATTGTAAAAATTCCTGGTTGTACAGAAGTAAGTGCGCTGAAGATGTAGGAGAGTGGATGGCTTGTGACACGTCTGACCCTGGTTTTCAAATTCTCAATGACGATGAAATTGTTGTAAGTGTGAGAGAAGATGTTGAAGTGGAAGTGGAAGAAGAACTTTCTGCTGATGTTGAAGTAGACGCTGGACCATCAGCTAGTGAAGCATTTGCCGGCCTCGAGACTGCTTTGAAGTGGATGGAGCGTCAGCCCGAGTGTGACCACTTGCAACTGCTCACCGTCAAGCGAATGCGTGACCTGGCTGCCCGAAAACGGTTGAAGACCGCAAAACAGCTTACATTAACGGAGATGTTTAAAAAACAATGATTTTTATTTCTAAACTTGTACATAAGTACATTTTATTTATATTTAAAACATGTGAAAATTTCATGTTTCTTTCATTTAATTCAATAAAAAAATAGTGCAATATCAAAACGTAGCTTTTATTCTCTCCAATGGCAATTTTTTTTAAAAAATCCGATTATCCGAATATTTGATTATCCGAATGGGCCCCGGTCCCCATTAATTCGGATAATTGGAGTTCTACTGTATAATGAAGAGTAGAATGTAATCTGTACTGATGCCGCTATCTGATGAGAAGAATTATACTCATAGTTGTATTTCCCAGACAGCACATAAGCTTAAATAAAGCTTGACATTTCTTTGAATTTGACGTATTAATACAAGCTTGACAGTTCAATTCATTTTAAGCTTGCAGCAAGCTTGGAGAAGTCATTTGAACTGTCAAGCTTGAATACAACTTGATTACTGCTTGATTTGTAAAGCCACATCCACATAACAAATAATTTATCATCAGTCATAAATGTACTTGACCATAGAATTAAAAAATAGATTCTATATTTCCAAATAGGGAAATTCTTCAAAATAAAATACAATTATACTACGAAATTGATTTCAAAATCAGTCGTTTGTCTCGATTTTGGCCAGTATTGCCCAACATGAGTGTCGCGTTATTGAGAGTTTTAAAACGTGTAAGTTGAAAGTTTTAAGTACGCTGAAAACTTTAAAACACATAACATTATTTTAATTTTGATTCATCCCATGAAAAAATAAAAGAAACAGATCAGCATCGGCCAGTTGATCTCGCTAGTAGTAGATAAATGGGAGTTCTGCTCAGCCGGATCCCATGTTAATTCGCCGGATCCTCCGGAGTCTCCGTTCGGATGTTGTCCCTGGGCTGAGAGAGAGAGGGGGGCGTGGTCGGACCGGATGTGGGGAGAGGATGTTCGAAGGGTTGATAAGAATTTTTTTCCTTTTTTCAAATAAGGGGACTTGAAATTTTTTTCAGATTGTGACATATTTTTGAAATAAGGGGACTTGGAAAAATTTTCAGACTTTAACAATTTTTCAAATAAGGATACTTGTAATTTTTTTCAGATTGTGATATATTTTGAAATAAGGAGACTTGGAAAAAATTTTCAGACTGTGATGCATTCTCTCATGAAAAATAAGAGACTTTGACATATCTCTCATGAAAAATAAGAGACTTTGACATAATTTTAAATAAGCTATACTTTATGAATTAAACCTGAAATAAAAAATTTTATTATAAAATGAGGACCCACCAGCCGCCCGGTAGAATTCGTCTACCGCCTCATTTCAAATAAAAATTCTTACTGTGCCTTTCCCCATCACGCTAGCCTCGCATGAATGGAGACAGGGCGTAGCACAGAGGATGCGTTGTTGTTTTTGTTTCTTTAAATAATAATTAACTATGTGGAGCAAAGAAATGAACAACATCCCCAGGAGGATTAATTTTCTTTACCATTTAGTAATAGAACCAATGCAAATTGAATAAATGTTGCTTAATACATACTTCTAATGTTTAGCTAATTTTGTATACTGATTATAGCATATATTTAATAAGTAACAGTTTACTAGAATATTAAAGTAGGGTTTAGGATACCCATACATTTTCTACAAATTTCTTGTACTGTTAGGGAAGTGAGAAAATTATACCATAGAAAGATTTTAGCAGCTATAGATTTTACAAATAATGATTTAGATAGTGTATGAACTTTTTTTACCCAAGTTTTAATTGAAGCTAAATAATTTTACAACAAATATTTTTTTAACCAACAGTTTTAATTTTAAGTTATATAATTTTACTAAATATTTTTTTTTTAATCACGAGTTAATTTATTTTTTAACCAAGTTTTAATTTTAAGTTATATAATTTTACAACAAATATTTTTTTAATCAAATGTTTTTAATTTATCAAGAAAAAATTTTAATCAAGTGTTTTTAATTTATCAAGAAAAAAAATTTTAATCAAGAGTTTTAATTTTTTGTATACCGTATTTTTGTTAAGTAGCCGTTTAACATTAAAGTAGGATTTAGGATACCCATACATTTTCTACAAATTTAATCTACTGTTAGGCAAGTGAGAAAATTATACCATAGAAAGATTTTTACAAATAATGATATAGTCTTATTTTCTATTGCGAGAAAACCACTTTAGCCATATATCCCCCAAAACTCAAGTTTTGATATACGAAATGTGTGAATACGCGTTAGATCCCCTTAGAAAGTCCTCCTACCAAGGCACCCCTCATCCTAAGCAGATACCCCCGCGTGCAGGTTTGCCTTAAAGCACAAACAAACAAAGTATTTATCTAAATATTTTTTTCTTACCCACACATTTCTGATAAATTTTAGACAGCGATTATACTAGTTTATATTTTCTATAGATCAATTAGAGAAAAAATTGCATTTTTAGTAATCCTACAAAATATTTTTACTGTATATCCCAAGTAGTATAACTTGATTTATAGAATTTCAATACGATACGAGTTAGATTGTTTATGTGCAACAGTTTGACTATGAAAGCATAATTTTATACATGCATTAATATTTTTAGAGGTATGCACTTAACCTATTTTATAGAAAGGTGAGCATAACTAGCACAAACTTTTAGACTAGATAGTACTATTGTTAGAAAGTTGAACTATTGGAAATAAAAATTGAAGATGCATTTTAGCACAATTGCATGCACAGTTTTATACCGCATGGACATAAATATCTTTCAATACTTAGATAGTTTAAATCGCAAATCATTACTTGAACTAAAAAATACAAGGTTTTTACTTACGTGAAGGGAGATCGTGCTAAATCTTCTAGTCTCTGGACAAAGTACCAACATCTATACGGCTAGCAAGACCGGAAAATCGAATAATGATTTAAAATACATTATCCCTAATTCCCGGTCCAACTAGCACATTTTCATTCATTCTTAATACCATCATATGCTGAAATAGGTATATTATTTTGACACTAAAAACAAAACACATTTGAAGATATTAAACGCTTTAAAAGTAATTTTTTTCTTATAACAATTTATCAGATTCACACTACCATTTTATGTAGGATAAAATTAGTTAGCAAGCGAAAATTTAATCTTAGTTAGAATTTACTGAAATACCATACATGCCTTATTTTCTATTAGGGGAAAACCCTCAAACCCCAGTTTTTTGTATACAAACTGCATAAAGTACTTCTACCGATAATGCCTATTGCTATTAATTACACTGGATTACCAACTTAAAATTTTGCAAAACACCAAAATACAGAAAAACATACATTAACAAAAAAATCACACTTAAAAGTACAACACATCAAAAGTGGAAAATATAATTACCAAACTATAAGAACCACATAATTATTTTCAATTAGAATTACGGTATCAACTTATATGTAACTAAAATAATAGAAAATATTACACTTACCCTGTACTTGTACACGCGAGAGGTGAAAATAATAAAAATATTCGCAAATATATCCACAGCATAAGTAAAATCCACGTGCTGGCCATATTGCTGATAACAGAAATTGAGATAAAAAAGTGCCTTGAGGCTCTACAGAGCCGGTACAATAAGAGTTGGCCAGTTTGCCGATAAGATAAAACCAGGGAGGGTGCTAGGGGAATACCGAATTGTGGGGACACGTGTTTCATTCTGCGTTCAAAAATGGGGACTTATGGATTAAGATCATGTTAGATTAAAGCCATTTCAATAAAAATCTATCCTTTTTGTAAACATGGGCATTATATCCTAAATTAAAATATCAAAGTTAAGCTACAACGATTAATATATTTTACGTAGTTAAGGAAAATAATGAATCATTAAATTAATTTCTGTGAAACAATTAGCAAAGATCATTGTACTAAAGCAAATTATTTTTGTTAAGTTTTGATAAATAACAGTAATAAATTATAGGCATTGCAGATGAATGAGTTCACGTATAAAATAGGTATTAATATTATTGTTTAAAACAATTTTTACAATAATAAACTAAAATTTTTATTTAATAAAGTCATAAACTAAAATTATTAATGAAAACTTGTTAATAAATTAAACATATCAAAATTTTTACACTCAATTTTTTTTATATACTTAAATTTTACAAAGACATCCTTTTAATAAAATCATAAACTAAAACAATTTTTACAATAATAAACTAAAATATTTATTTAATAAAGTCATAAACTGAAATTATTAATGAAAACCTGTTAATAAATTAAACTGATGACTCTAAAAGATAGCTAATCACAACATATATCAGAAAAAATATAAGCAATTATAATACCTGAAAAATACCGGACAACACTCTTGTTACATGCGGACAAAACATCTGTTTGCACGGCTAAAGAATTCTTAGGTATCCGTTGCAGGAGAACTTACCTACGCCCAACCTACAAACTCTACAAATTTAACGGCAACTGATTTTCTCTTATCAGGTATCACAGATCAGATAAGAGATAAGGAAGTGACATGCGCAGAAGACACCTGATAGTGACGTGTGCAAATCTGTGTTGATTGAATATCCGCTAGGTTCGTTGGCAGGATGTACATTGAGTGGCAACTCTCTGTAACAGGCTAAGACAAGTTAGATGATGCAATATCTACAGGGTTGAGGAAGGTAGAGGGCGCTTGGGTAATCGCGTGATTTTTTAAAGAACCAGTATAGAGACATTTTAGTTAGATAAAGTAGGGAAGTGCGTGTTGTGAGACTCTCTTTACACTGTGTGCGCCTATACTTAAGACGTGTGTTTTAATTGATTTTTCGCCGAGTTTCAAAAATGTCTTTGCTTGAATCGATCGAAAATAACTTTAACATTGAATACACTCCCGAGTTTTATACTCAAAGTGATGCCGATGTGTTGCTGCAAGAAATAATACAATTGCCTTTAGATGTAAAGCCTTTGCAAAGTATTGAAAAGAAAATTTCCCCCGAGTTTTATACTGAAAGTGATGTTGGCGTGCTACAGCAAGAATTGTTTCAGTTACCCCTGCAAAGTAGTGAAAAGAAAATTTCCTCGACCCGTAAAGTAATTACTTTTGCTGATGAAGGAATCAATTACAGTTTACCTGGAGCAACAGTCTCTGTTTACTCTTGGATACCCATTTTGCAAAAAATACGTGAAGATCTACAGAAAGTGGCAAATTATGAATTTAATATGGTACAAGTGAACTTTGGCTCTGAAGAACAACCTAAAATTGAAGATGGCAACTACGAAGATTTTAATCTAGACCTATCATCGGGTGTATGCATTCTAAGTTTTGGATCTAAACGAACTTTGGATTTTAAACCAGCGAACTGTGAAACCACTACCATTAAATTAGAACATGGTTCAATGTGTAAGATATATCCCCCAACCAACAAACTTTTAACGCATGGTATTCCTTCTGAACCTTATGTGACAGACCCGCACATTAACCTAACATTTGCCAAAATGTACATTTATGAGCCTTCCCCGAAAAGGGCAAAGTTGGACGATTGGACGGGCGATCTTTACCATAGCTTATATGCTTCTGTAAATAGTACATGGCACTTGGAAAGACTTAAAAATTATCAAAGTTGTAACTGCTAAAAGAAATAAACAAATTAAAATATAATAAATTAAGTAGACACTGTGATTTTTAAGAACGGTATTTAAAAATATTTGCAAGAAGCATGTTTAGCAAGTTACTAGCTTGCTATTTGTAAAAAATTCTAAGTCCGTTATCTTGAAAGAGTAACTGAAATGCACTAATATGAATAATTCAATGTTTCTAAAAAGACAATTTCACATATCTAGCACTTCAGAAAAAATGTATCAAGTTCGTAACATTCTAAAAATACCAAAGTTCGTCACTTCTATAAAATTTTCAAAGTACAGATATGTTAGTTTATTTCAAGAACATATTCAACGACTTATCAGAACATAAAATATACCAATGTGCAAAACTTCTAAAAGAAAAAATTACACCTTACAATCTATTAATGCAGTTTACTAAGTATTTTGTAAAACCCTTTACTTGATAATTCTGAAAAATAGCCTAAGTCCCTCACTTTGTACAGACATAAATTATATTACTTTTATTTAGTTAAGGTTTACATAAAGATAAGTTTATACATCTATGCTAAAATAGCTGATCATTTCTGTACCACATTTAAATCTATTTTATGAAAAACATGTTAAGCATACTACTTCTACGAAATTTACAAAGTTCTAATAGCTAAGTTCCTTTCGAGAAATAATTTCATAACTTATGAGAACTCATAAACGTATACAAATCAAAAGTATACTTAGTTTGAACAAGTAACATGTATAAAAGAAAGAGCATATTTATTTAAAATTTGTAAGCATAACCATCTCAATCAGTAAAATGTGTAACATGTGCACTTAGTCTATATTTCTCATAAAAATATTCAAGCCCATTACTTAATAAAATTTATAAAAATATGCCAAGGTAATACTCTAATGTTTTAAAAACATAGTGTATGATTTTATATATTCTGTTACTTCAAGTAAAATATGGTAAGATCTTTACATTAAAGAACACCTAAAAAATCTTTATTTAAAAATACTAAGTTTCTTTATCTCACTTAACTTTATTTTTGAAAAACCTGTAAAATCGATTAAGTTATAAAATTATGGAAACTAACTTTTTTAGCTAAGTTCATTTTATAAAAAATTAGTACTTTGGGAATTCTCATGTAACACAATTTACCTATCACACTTAAGTTTATGATTTTAATCAAAACATTTTAATTCTATGTAGTAGATTAATGTTTCCATAGTACATGCTTCAATAAATTTTGTTAAATTTCTAACTTTCTACCTTGTAGTGTATAAAAGATAAGTATAAAACGAGAACCTTAAATCGTGACCAAGTATGCTAACTTTATCACTTTTTATTTAATAGATTTTTATTTTGCAAGTAATCAACACGCACATACACATAAAGAAAACACAGAAAAGTTTTCGTATTTAAACTTATTTATTTACAAAAATATATTTTAAATTACACAAACTATTTACACAATTAAGAAAATAATAACTTTTCAATGAGTATACTATAACTAAGCATGCACAAGTGAGTAAAATCCTACTGTTGTAGAAGCAAGCAAACTTTTTCTACATAATCACAATGGTTTTAATATATTTTTTACAATCGCAATACTAGTTATACACCAATAACATCACATAATTACACATGTTTTGTCATCCTTGGAATTCGCAAAATCTGAAAACGGTTGAAAAAATGAATTAAATAGCTCATTTTGAAGATACTTCATATAGTCTTCAATGAAAATGTTTGAAAAAAATTCTCCGTCATAATGACAAGTGCATTTTTTCTCGCATATCTCTCTTGCAATATACGGCATGTCAACCGTAAACCATGCTTTACTACTTATAAGACCCTCTCGCTCATCAATATGTGATCTATTCGAACAGGCATGTATCCTATGCGAAGAATGATCTTGAACCCGGCCTATGTTTTTAAAAATTTCCTGATGTACTATATCCATTAATTGTTGTTTAGCTTCGTCGTAATTACAATGGGGTTCGCGGTTACATTTTTGCGGCTTTAATTTTAAAATTAAATGAGGCAGGGTCGTCGTATATAGCGTTTTTAAAATGCATTCCAATATTTCATTTCTCATTTCGCAAAGTTTTTTTACTTGATCATTTAAAAGTGTTGAGGAAATTGGATTTAACGTGAATGAATCTGCGGTTTTGTAAATTTGTTGTAAGATGCATTTTCCATCATCATTAAATACAGATAATTGATTATTACAAATAAAAGAGCTATTGCTATGACCTATATTAAAATCTAATAGTTTTACAATAAATTCGATCCATGTGGAAGGGTTCATCACGACTCCCTGACCGGTTGGTATATAGTCTAATTGGGCATTCTGTATAAATTGTCTAATATAAATCTTCAAGTCAGTTCTTTCATCGTGAAGTGAAACGTAGATAAGTCTTTCCAAGTGCCATGTACTATTTACAGAAGCATATAAGCTATGGTAAAGATCGCCCGTCCAATCGTCCAACTTTGCCCTTTTCGGGGAAGGCTCATAAATGTACATTTTGGCAAATGTTAGGTTAATGTGCGGGTCTGTCACATAAGGTTCAGAAGGAATACCATGCGTTAAAAGTTTGTTGGTTGGGGGATATATCTTACACATTGAACCATGTTCTAATTTAATGGTAGTGGTTTCACAGTTCGCTGGTTTAAAATCCAAAGTTCGTTTAGATCCAAAACTTAGAATGCATACACCCGATGATAGGTCTAGATTAAAATCTTCGTAGTTGCCATCTTCAATTTTAGGTTGTTCTTCAGAGCCAAAGTTCACTTGTACCATATTAAATTCATAATTTGCCACTTTCTGTAGATCTTCACGTATTTTTTGCAAAATGGGTATCCAAGAGTAAACAGAGACTGTTGCTCCAGGTAAACTGTAATTGATTCCTTCATCAGCAAAAGTAATTACTTTACGGGTCGAGGAAATTTTCTTTTCACTACTTTGCAGGGGTAACTGAAACAATTCTTGCTGTAGCACGCCAACATCACTTTCAGTATAAAACTCGGGGGAAATTTTCTTTTCAATACTTTGCAAAGGCTTTGCATCTAAAGGCAATTGTATTATTTCTTGCAGCAACACATCGGCATCACTTTGAGTATAAAACTCGGGAGTGTATTCAATGTTAAAGTTATTTTCGATCGATTCAAGCAAAGACATTTTTGAAACTCGGCGAAAAATCAATTAAAACACACGTCTTAAGTATAGGCGCACACAGTGTAAAGAGAGTCTCACAACACGCACTTCCCTACTTTATCTAACTAAAATGTCTCTATACTGGTTCTTTAAAAAATCACGCGATTACCCAAGCGCCCTCTACCTTCCTCAACCCTGTAGATATTGCATCATCTAACTTGTCTTAGCCTGTTACAGAGAGTTGCCACTCAATGTACATCCTGCCAACGAACCTAGCGGATATTCAATCAACACAGATTTGCACACGTCACTATCAGGTGTCTTCTGCGCATGTCACTTCCTTATCTCTTATCTGATCTGTGATACCTGATAAGAGAAAATCAGTTGCCGTTAAATTTGTAGAGTTTGTAGGTTGGGCGTAGGTAAGTTCTCCTGCAACGGATACCTAAGAATTCTTTAGCCGTGCAAACAGATGTTTTGTCCGCATGTAACAAGAGTGTTGTCCGGTATTTTTCAGGTATTATAATTGCTTATATTTTTTCCGATATATGTTGTGATTAGCTATCTTTTAGAGTAATCAGTTTAATTTATTAACAGGTTTTCATTAATAATTTCAGTTTATGACTTTATTAAATAAATATTTTAGTTTATTATTGTAAAAATTGTTTTAGTTTATGAATTTATTAAAAGGATGTCTTTGTAAAATTTAAGTATATAAAAAAAAATTGAGTGTAAAAATTTTGATATGTTTAATTTATTAACAAGTTTTAATTAATAATTTTAGTTTATGACTTTATTAAATAAAAATTTTAGTTTATTATTCTAAAAATTGTTTTAAACAATAATATTAATACCTATTTTATACGTGAACTCATTCATCTGCAATGCCTATAATTTATTACTGTTATTTATCAAAACTTAACAAAAATAATTTGCTTTAGTATAATGATCTTTGCTAATTGTTTCACAGAAATTAATTTAATGATTCATTATTTTCCTAAACTACGTAAAATATATTAATCGTTGTAGCTTAACTTTGATATTTTAATTTAGGATATAATGCCCATGTTTACAAAAAGGATAGATTTTTATTGAAATGGCTTTAATCTAACATGATCTTAATCCATAAGTCCCCATTTTTGAACGCAGAATGAAACACGTGTCCCCACAATTCGGTATTCCCCTAGCACCCTCCCTGGTTTTATCTTATCGGCAAACTGGCCTACTGTTATTTAGCCGGCTCTGTAGAGCCTCAAGGCACTTTCTTATCTCAATTTCTGTTATCAGCAAAATGGCGTGCACGTGTTCTACTTATACTGTGCGATTTGTGTGCTGTATTATTTGCGAATTATTTAAATATTTTTATTATTTTCGCCTCTCGCGTGTACAAGTACAGGGTAAGTGTAATATTTTCTATTATTTTAGTTACATATAAGTTGATACCGTAATTCTCATTGAAAATAATTATGTGGTTCTTATAGTTGCACTTTTGATGTGTTGTACTTTTAAGTGTGATTTTTTTGTTAATGTATGTTTTTCTGTATTTTGGTGTTTTGCGAAATTTTAAGTGGGTAATCCAGTGTAATTAATAGCAATAGGCATTATCGGTAGAAGTACTTTAAGCAGTTTGTATACAAAAACTAGGGTTTGAGGGTTTTCTCCTAATAGAAAATAAGGCATGCATGGTATTTGTATTTCAGTAAATTCTAACTAAGATTAAATTTTCGCTTGCTAACTAATTTTATCCTACATAAAATAGTATTGTGAATCTGGTAAATTGTTATAAGAAAAAAAAATTACTTTTAAAGCGTTTAATATCTTCAAATGTGTTTTGTTTTTAGTGTCAAAATAATATACCTATTTCAGCCAAGATTAAGAATGAATGAACATGTGCTAGTTGGACCGGGAATTAGGGATAATGTATTTTAAATCATTATTCGATTTTCCGGTCTTGCTAGCCGTATAGATGTTGGTACTTTGTCCAGAGACTCGAAGATGTGGCTTCACGTAAGTAAAAACCTTGAATTTTTTTAGTTCAAGTAATGATTTGCGATTAAAACTATCATTTTATCTAAGTATTGAAAGATATTTTATGTACATGCAGTATACAACTGTGCTAAAACGAATCTTCAATTTTTATTTCCAATAGTTCAACTTTCTAACAATAGTACTATCTAGTCTAAAAGTTTGTGCTAGTTATGCTCACCTTTCTATAAAATAGGTTAAGTGCATACCACTCAAAAGGTTGATTCATGTATAAAATTATGCTTTCATAGTCAAACTGAACATAACAATCTAACACACATTTGCACATAAACAATCTAACTCGTATCGTATTGAAATTCTATAAATCAAGTTACTCTACTTGTGATATACAGTAAAAATATTTTGTAGGATTACTAAAAATGCAATTTTTTCTCTAATTGATCTATAGAAAATATAAACTAGTATAATCGCTGCCTAAAATCTATCAGAAATGTGTGGGTAAGAAAAAATGTTTAGATAAATACTTTGTGTTTTAAGGCAAACCTGCACGCGGGGGTATCTGCTTAGGATGAGGGGTGCCTTGGTAGGAGGACTTTCTAAGGGGATCTAACGCGTATTCATACATTTCATATACGAAAACTTGAGTTTTGGGGGGGGGGGGTATATGGCTAAAGTGGTTTTCTCGCAATAGAATATAAGACTATATCATTATTTGTAAAAATCTTTCTATGGTATAATTTTCTCACTTGCCTAACAGTAGATTAAATTTGTAGAAAATGTATGGGTATCCTAAACCTTACTTTAATATTCTAGTAAACTTACTTATTAAATATAGACTATAGAAAAAATTAGCTAAAAATTAAAACACTTGATTAATTTTTTTTTCTTGATAAATTAAAAACACTTGATTAAAATTTTTTCTTGATAAATTAAAAACATTTGATTAAAAAAATATTTGTTGTAAAATTATTTAACTTAAAATTAAAACTTGGTTAAAAAATAAATTAACTCTTGATTAAAAAAAATATTTGTTGTAAAATTAATTAAAAAATATTTGTTGTAAAATTATTTCACTTAAAATTAAAACTTGGTAAAAAAATATTTGTTGTAAAATTATTTAACTTAAAATTAATACTTGGTTAAAAAAAAATAAAAATAAATTAACTCTTGATTAAAAAAACATTTGTTGTAACATTATTTAACTTAAAATTAAACCTTGGGTAAAAATCTCTTAAGAAAAAGAAAATGTTTAGATAAAAAAGTTCATACACTATCTAAATCATTATTTGTAAAATCTATAGCTGCTAAAATCTTTCTATGGTATAATTTTCTCAATTCCCTAACAGTAGAAGAAATTTGTAGAAAATGTATGGGTATCCTAAACCCTACTTTAATATTCTAGTAAACTGTTACTTATTAAATATATGCTATAATCTTAAACGGTATACAAAAATTAGAAGTATGTATTAAGCAGCATTTATTCAATTTGCATTGGTTCTATTACTAAATGGTAAAGAAAACTAAATCCTCCTGGGGATGTTGTTCATTTCTTTGCTCCACATAGTTAATTATTATTTAAAGAAACAAAAACAACAACGCGTCTGCTGTGCTACGCCCTGTCTCCATTCATGCGAGGCTAGCGTGACGTGGAAAAGCATAGTAAAAATTTTTATTTGAAATGAGGCGGTAGACGAGTTCTACCGGGCGGCTGGTGGGTCCTCATTTTATAATAATATTTTTTATTTCAGGTTTAATTCATAAAGTATAGCTTATTTAAAATTATGTCAAAGTCGCTTATTTTGATACTAAATGTTAAAGTCTGAAAAAATTACAAGTCTCCTTATTTGAAAAATTGTTAAAGTCTGAAAATTTTCCAAGTCCTCTTATTTCAAAAAATATGTCACAATCTGAAAATTTTTCCAAGTACCCTTATTTGAAAAATATGTCACAATCTGAAAAAAATTACAAGTCCCCTTATCTGAAAAAAAGGAAAAAAATTCTTATCAACCCTTCGAACTTCCGCTCCCCACATCCGGTCCGACCACGCCCCCCTCTCTCTCTCGACCCAGGGACAACATCCGAACGGAGACTCCGGAGGATCCGGTGAATTAACATGGGATCCGGCTGAGCAGAACGAACATTTATCTACTACTCTCGCTAGAAAACGGCGTGGCAACTTTAACAGTCACTTCAAACTTTAGTCATACCAGCGCGAGGCAGATTGGCTAAATGGTTAGGACGCTGGCCTCTCAACCCTTAGGTCCCGAGTTCGATCCATCAAGCCGAGGACGCTTGATGGAAATAGATTAAATTAACTTGAAATTTCAGCATAACGGGGAAAATGCGTTGAACAGTAAAATATGTGGGGCGAGTTCGCCGACGGGCGCCCCATGTGTTTAGGAAAAAATTTTTAAGCTTGAAATTAAGCGTGCTATGTCAAGCTTGATTCAAGCTTGCTATATCAAGCTTAATGCAAGCTGGGCAAGTGTAAACTTGAACAATTGATTCAAGCTTGCATTAAGCTTACACGCTTGAAATTTTCAAGCTTAATTCAAGTTTATTGACTTGATAAATCAAGCTTGCTGCAAGTTTGCTGTGCTGTCTGGGTTTTAAGCCTTTAAAAAGAGACATTTGTTCTAAAAGTAATGAAATTTTGTTTTTGCTTTTTTCTCGGTAAAAACATACTAAGTTATCATAATCTTATTTCCTGTGAGTCCAAATAACATTTCCTGCGATTAACACACACTAGTTCTGTACAAGGGAAACAAAATTACTTACTTAATTTACTTTGCATAACTTTGTAAACATTGCTCTGCCTACTATCGAACATTTTTCGAGATCTTTTTATCATACGACCTTATCGATCCTATTAACCTCCTGAAACTTTCGATCTTCACTTCAAGGTATCAAACCAAGTTTTCCGCCTTTTTTTTTTTTCTCTTGCAGAAACTACCTCTTTCATGTGTGTACCCACCCATTCCTAATTTTTACCTCGTCCCTTTTCCAGAATCCATACAACTAAACTCTCTATGGAACCAACTCCCTCGCAGGCATGCACCAACACTAAAGCCGCCTTTCTCGAAACGAGCGAACGCCTGGAACACCCTACGCCTTTCCATCCTATACTGCACTCCTCCCCCTCCCCCTTCCCCCTCCGTCTATTATTCTCAGCACGCTGGTGCAGCTAATTACAGCCCGCGGAGATAGCAGTCAACTAACTACTATCCTCCCTCCTCCTCCCCACTCCTCTCTCTTTTGCAATGCCTCCTGCTTTGGACAGATAGATAGTAGAGTGGACCGGACGGATGGATAGAAGGATGGGGAGAGAGAGATGTTGGGATATCGATCGCGTCTACTGGCCAACTTGCCTCTCTGCCTGCACGGATAAAGCCCCCCCCCTCTTTCACCCGACCCCTCATTTTGCTCCTACAGTGCCTTTTAGCTCTGCTGGTGGTGGTGGTTGGTTGGTTGGTTGGTTGGTGGATGTGCTACACCCTTCCTTACAAGATGGCCATCCTGGGTTCTGGGACGAGACGAGAGAGCAGTTTTCGCTTCTTAAAGTAGAAGAAAACCGTAGAAAAGGGAGAAAGCTCTGAACAGCGATTAAGGTTCGCATTTCGGAAACAGAATGAGAGAACCGTAAAGGTTTACGACGTTATTTCTCGTTTCCGGGCGCGCACACACTGTTTGTTATGGGTTTGCGTCATCTATGTTCCTTGCAACAACCCAGGGGCGTACCTAGGTTAAGTAGCGCCCGTGGCAGACAGCAAAAATGAGTCTTCTCTCTTAGCAAAAGCGACACCGATCACTACGTTCGTATGGTAATTCTCAAAATTTCTCTAGAATGATATATTATAATGGTTTCTACCTTCAGTGTTCATATCATGCAAATGAAACGACTGTGATAGATTTAGGTTCGGATGACAGTGATTCAAAATAAACATTTTAGTCTCTTATTGACTTCAACCTGCTCACTACCATCGTTGCAAGAATTCGACAACGACAATTTATCCTTCTGTACCCGTCATTGCTTCCCGGCTCGGGTCTTTGATTGCCCTTGTTTCAGCCCAGCGCATGCTCTGCTAGCGAACAGGTTAAATCCCATATGGGCAACCTCCGGTCCGCAGGCTGGATTTGGCTTGCCATGGCTTTAATCCGGCCAGCGGAGCATATCAAAACCCCGTATAAAGCTCATATAAAACATTCAAAATCCCATATAAGTGCCAATTATAGTACGGACCGCGACTTCGATTTTACCCTGAAGTTTGGACGGCGACTTCGCTAGCATAGGTTCGCCATACATGGGTTAAATGCTTCTTCCGTTGAATTAGTCTCTCATTGGAAATGTGTACCCCCTTTCAAATGCCGGCCATGGCATGTACCCTACCTGCCATAACCTAGATGTGGGTAATGGGTTCCTGTGTTCCAAGTGTTTTGCAGCAACCTAACAGGCAGACAAATTTGTTTCGCTAATCTTTGTTTGATTCTTTCATATTGGATATTTTGATCACACTTGATTATGAGATTTTTTTCCTCTCCCCTCTCACCTTTTCTCTCTCTATTTCCCTCTATTCTTTGTACAGTCTTTGATTACCTCTTTTATATAGAATGCAAAACAAATTTACAAAAGCAGTAAAAAATAATGAACTATCTACAGCAGAACCAATCTAATCCTTCACCTTTGGAAATTGGGGTGAGGTCAGAATGAAAAAAAGTCGGATTATCAGAAAATACAGAAAAATGCGGATTTAGAGTAAAATACCAATCACTGAACCCAAAAATGGCTGGATGTATTTTTCTCTACGGTTAAAACAGGACAATAAACTGCACTAAAACTAGTATCATTATTAAAAAGGGGCAATACTTTCTGTATTTACTGTGTTGATGTTTCTGATGCCCCCTCCCCCGAAGGGAGGCGATGGGCAGAAGGGGTGCGCCTTACATTTTTTAGGGCCCCAGTGGGAGGAAGTACGATTTAGCCCGTGGTCCCCTAATTTTGAACCAATTCCAGAGGAGGGGCCAACCCCTGAAACCGGCACCCCAGAGGTATCGTTTAACAACTTGGAGGACACTGGAGCCACGACAGATTTTACGTGCACCAGCTCCCATTAGCGTACACGGTCCCAAAGTTGTCGAGCCCAGAAGTTGACCCTCCCAAGTTCTGGCTAAGCCAGATGCTGCTTCACTTGCCGTGTTCTAATGGGAACGGAGTTTAGCGCCCAGACCACTGCGGGACGTACAGCTGCGGAAAAAAAAAGGCCCACTTGTACATTTTTCGGCCGTCGTTCGTCGCACAGCAAAGTTACAGATACCAATCGTTTACGATTGACGCACAATTTAATTTGCTATGCATAAAAATTGCATAAGGGGCCATCTACATATTAAAATTCGCGCCAACTTTTTTTTTCTCAATAGCAACCCCTAGATTTCACTTCATATTTCAAAAATTTAGCTCATTTTAACCCCGGACACCAATTTTCAATAAATTTGGACAGAAAATGAGTGAGTTATGAGCACTCAAAATCCCCCTCCCCCTATGTTAAAATATTTTTTCATACTTCAATCCATATCTCATATAATATTGGTAGTAAGAAGCTGGTTTTTATTCGTACTATTAGAACTAAATGACCCAAACATAATTTAATGTTATTATGATTTTTAATAAATTATTAAATTAATATTAAAAAAAATATGAATAGCGACCTAGCCAAATTTCGATGGAAATAGATGCAGAAATTAATATTACATGGCTGTGCAAAATTTCAAATTTTTACGTTCAGTAGTTTAATTTATATTAAATAAAATGTGTTATTTTCATGAGTTAAGGGACCATATATAAATTTATTAAGTGAAAATTTTTTGAAAATTGCATAAAATAAATGTAAATTAGATTTATTTTGTGCAAAAACACAGTAAAAGATACCAGTATTAACAATATCAAATTTTGAAGCAAATAAATTAGAGGTTTTTACAGCTTGTTGGGGATTCTATAAAGCGTGTATTGTTGCGTCCGCTACCATACTCCCCCAAATAAAATATTTTCCAGCTATAGAATTAGATGCAGTAGATGTATGTCTTCTAATACAACGTCCTATTTCTGAAAAACTAACATCCTCAACTTTCCAGGCATGAATGTGACCTTTTTTAATATCGGAAACATTGGGTCTTTGGAATTCCCCATACTTTATCAAACATTCAAAATCACGTTTTTCTGTAAAAAAATTTTCATCTAACTATAAATTAAAATACCGCCAAAAGTCTTAAGAATATTGCACATTGCAGGCGATAGTATTAAATGAAGAAAGTGAAATAACAAACACAGTGATAATATTGGGTCGGCAAAAAAGTAATTGCGTTTTTTACATGAAATTCAAACAAATAAATTTTCAATCATGAAACCATTCTTTAAGTTCGACCATAGCTGAGTCGAGCAATATTCATGCTTGTAGTCAGAAGAGCAGGGAGCAGCCTCTAACTCCTCCCAACATTTCAGCTGTCTAAGAGAAACATCAAGGGAAACACTGAATAACAATTTCAAAATTGCATAGATTTTCAAAATCCTTAGCAGTCATTTTGCATTTTTCCCTTAAATCATGTGTACGAACCAAGGAAGTTATGAACTCACGGGTCATTTGGACCACAGACTAAATATTCTATTCTACCCTTGATATTCTCAGTACAAAAAACTTTAAGAGAGATGGGAACAATATTTTCCTTGAAAATAATATTAATTTCTTTTAATTCTCGCGAGCGAAATAAATGACAGGCGAAAAGTTCGGAACCTATAAATAGCGTTTTTCAATTTGAAGAAAGTCCCTTAAAAACGCGCAAAAATGAATTCGCAATATCTCCGGAAATTATCGTAGAAATTTGGTGAAAATTTATATTTAGGGTAATTTGAAGGTTTTCTTTCGTTTAATAAATTCAAAATATGGGGTTGCCATTGAGAAAAACGAAGTTGATGCAGAATTAAATATGAAGACGGCCCCTTATGCAAATTAAATTAATAGTAAATTAAAGTACGCGTTATTTGCAAACGAATGGTATATATAACTTTGCTATACGACGAACGATGGCGAAATAAAGAGCAAGTGGGCCTTTTTTTTCCGCAGCTGTACATAATATGTAATGAAAAAATTGAAGGTGTCCTATAATATTTTTTCTTTTTTTTAAAGTCTTGAGCATAGTCGTACCAACCGAAGTGGCGGACCAGGCGAGGGCGGACGTGAGGGGTTCTAAAAGTAAATTTAAAGAGAACTTTCATACTTTAGGTCATAGCATAGGCGCACCCACAGTGGGGGCTCTAGGGGCTAAATCCTCCCCCTCCCTTTTAAAAGTGTAAAAATAAAAATGAAAATCTTTTTTTTTTTTCTTAATAGGGAGAGTTGTCGCTTAATGAATGAATTAAAATATTTTAAAAAGTTATCTTCAAATTAATTCGAAAGTATTTTTCACAGAAAAATAGTTGATTATTAAACAAATAACTGTAGTTAGTACATAATACGCAGTTGAATGCTGTTATAACGTCAGTGAAGAGACTACATCATGATTTGTTACGCTATAACCAAGTTACATTAATAGTAGGCTTGAGTAAGTAATATAAGATACTAGCCGCCTCCGGCGACCAGTTGGTTCGCCATGTTAATAAATCTTGTTCGGAAAGAATCCCGTTTCTCACCGGCTTCCTTGGCACAGAAATCTCTCAGATTCTGAATGGAATTTAAAATTAAGATGGTTACAAACACTGGCGTCCCTAGAGTAAGTGGCGCCCCCTGATAACGTAAAAAAGACGCCCTATTTTATGCTCTACTTAGTTTTTGAGTTCGAAATGACCCCCCTTCGAAGCCGGTGCCCCGATGCGATGCTTACCGCGTCGGCCGCCCCTGGTTACAAAAATAAGATGGTTTAGTGATAAAAACCTACAAAAAGGTACAAATTATTTTCGTCCTATATTAATTCTGAAGAGCTTCTGTATTTATTGGCCGTTATCAAAAAACGGAAAGGGGGAAAAAAAGGAAGAAAATCTGAAACTCAGATTTTAAATACGCACTAAAGTGCTGGAAGAGCTTTAGTATCGCCCACCCGCCATTCTTGGCGCCTTTTGTTTTTCACCAAAACTTCGCCATGTGCCGTGTTTCTGCTTTGTAAAAGGTTTACCTTTCAGACTCTTGACGCAACTTCCGAGTTTCAGAATGGCAGACATCTTGTTTCCAGACACAAATACGTCGACAAAAAACATGTTACACTTTCATCTACAGTTAAAACGATATTACTATCCAAGAGCACATAAAAGTAGATGCATTTCATTTGCTATAGCTTCCTAATTTTTTTTATTTTTCGTTAATTTAAAAATTATCACTTTTTTCCCCTACAAAAATACCTTTATAACAACAATACAAACAAAAAATGTCGGCAATCCCTATTCAACGCAAAACTCCCTAAAGCTTAAAATTAAAATTTTCCCAATTGATATCCCTTATTATCTCAAAAAAATCATTACACAAATATATCCTATCGTAAAAGGCGTATTCAAAAAACTTAAATTCACAGAGAGCTACGCGTTTCCATCAATAAAAGGCAGCCATCTTGTTTCTAAACACAATATCTTGATAATAAAAACATATTTAAACAAAATTCCTCGAAAACTCATACATGAGATATCTATTTGCAACTTCTCACTTTCCCAAACTTTTCCACTAACTTGAAATCTCAAACGTAAAATGCCTAATCAAAAAAACTTACCTTTTAACTCCTCGAAGCGAGTCCCGAAAATCTGATATTTTATTTATTAAAAGCTGCGTATTCTATAAGTTTTCGCCATCTGTCGATGGCTTTGTAAAATAAAAACTCGGTTGCATTTTTTTTTATAAAAGATAGTTTTTTGTATATTATAGGAACAGTGTTTTTTTTTTTTTGCTCGATAAAAAATAGCCTATTTGTTAATCCAGGACCTTAACTGTCTTCATTCCACATTTCATCCAAATCCGTCAAACCGTTTCAGCGTGAAAGAGTAACAAACATACATACAAACATTGAAATATTAATATTAGTAGGATAATAAAAACATATTTATACAAAATTTCTCGTAAACTCATACATGAAATATCTATTTGCAATCTCTCGCTTTCCCAAACTTTTCCACTAATTTGAAAACTCAAACGTAAAATGCCTAGTCAAAAAAACTTACCTTTAAACTTCTCGAAGCAAGTCCCGAAAATTTCATGTTTTATTTATTAAAAGCTGCGTATTCTATAAATTTTCGCCATCTGTCAACGGCTTTGTAAAATAAAAACTCTGTTGTATTCTTTTTTTTTTTATAAAAAATAGGTGGGTTTTTTTTTTTTTTTTTTGCATATTATAGGAACAATGTTGTTTGCGCTATAAAAAGTAGCCTATTTGTTAATCCAGGACTTTAACTGTCTTTATTCCAAATTTCATCCAAATCCGTCAAACCGTTTCAGCGTGAAAGAGTAACAAACATACATACAAACATTGAAATTTATAATATTAGTAGGATTTTTAAGAGAGTTGTCAAGGTAATCGAGTTTACTAGTAATTGCAGCCCTCCCCAACTCTGAACTAAAATACTGAGGCGTCCTTGTTTCATAGTTTATAAAACGGTAACTCCATTAAGTATCAAAATGTTATTGATGGAAGCCCAGATATTACAAAGGTGTGTATTTTGGATTAAAAGACCGTCATTTACTTTAATATAGAATTTAAAGATATTTTAAAGGTAATGCATCGGAACGTACACGTTCTTTTTACTTCCAACAGTTAAAAAAATAACTGAAATTCGCGAAATTCAAAACTTAACAAATCGGTCAGTTTTGTTCGTTATAGAATATAGTTTTTATTTTTTATTTTTAAATAATTATACATGTTACAGTATGATTTTTAAAAGTCTTTTTACTAAGAAAAATGTATACAGAGTGTCTTAAAAGCTCCCGTACTGATGACAAACGGATATCATTTGGATATTTATTTAGCTAAACATCTCTGCATCTTTCATACGGCTCACGTTCAAAGTATGTCGCATGGAGCGCAATTCTCTGATTGTGTGAGACAAATTTATTTTACTTTGAAGAGCAAAAAATACATGGAACTTTATTTTTATGATACTTGAACTCGAAGAGAACCAAAAAATAAAAACTAAAGACTTGATGCAATGATAAGCAGACGATAAAGTTTAATATTAAAAAAATAATAATAATAATGATAAAAACACGGACAATCATTCGGTTTAGTTGGATTAGTTTAATGGGGTACTTAAGGTTATTCTGATCAATAACTCAGTGACAAATATAAATAAATTAAATAAGTAATATTTATTTCAGTTTTACCATCTTAGTTGTTATTCTGCAGTATTGAAACTTGAAATATGGCATATATTTTGGGATCCGTATCTCAACATATCCAAAGCTGCAAACTACCCCATTTTGCCCCATGGCATAGGGCAAAATGGGGTGAAAACACAGTTCAGTTCGCATAATACTCAATTAACATAGCACACAGTTCACATGTAAACTTATCATCATCCTCGTCACACCTCGTCAACAATGGGCAACAAGTCATGAGCCCATTTGTTACGTGCACTGCACTTAATCCACTCTTCTCCTTGTGCTGACCTTGCATATATATTACTACAGAACAAGCATTTAACATCTACATCTTCTGGATCACGCCTGATGATGTGCCCTCTGTTGGTAAAGTAGCAATGCGACTTCTTTTAGTTCATGCTGTCCGACATCCCACGTTTTTGTGTTGCGACGTTTTGTAGACGTTGGGGTAGTACCCCATTTTTCCTCACCTCGAGAGATATACCCCGTTTTGCCTTACAAGCAGCCATTCAAAAGAACTGGCCCTAACTAACAAGTCTCACTGAAAGTAGTTCTTCTTTATCATGCAATTTACTTTAAAAAACGTCACCTTTTGCAAGTGTAAAATGTCATGTTGGTATCTGAATGCAAACTTAACAAAAAAATGTCCTAACATTACACTTGCCTTAGATCTGAGAAATGGAAAGTTATAAATCTTTAGAATGTATCTGTCCGTGGCTCTGCAAGCAGTATTCCACGTGGAAATGAAAAATAGACACATATGCACAACCTAATGACATAGAGATAGCAGAACTTGATAAACGGTAAAATCAAAAACCCCGTTTTGCCAATCTTTTCCCTACGTAAAATAAATCTTAACGCCATTTTAAACATAATTCTATTTAGAAGTCTACGATTAACGGTTTAGAGATTAGCAGTTGATTCAAGTTTGTTAAATAGAGATTCAAGCAGTAGACATCAACCTGTATCTATATATGTCGTCCAAATTTCCAAGGACACACGAGACGAAACATCAAAAACGAAAAAAAATGATGAGCAACTTCCAGAGATAACTAGGAAAAACTATGATATGAAATACCATACTTGCAGAGACCGTGCACGTTCAACCTGCAAAGACAGAAGTACTATGGGAGGTCGTAAGCAGAAATATGGGAGGATAGCACATTCTCTGGATTTCTAACTGATTTTAAGTGAATCAGCTCTATGGAGTGAGCTTGTGAAAAGCATGTAATCTGCTGTCTTTAGACATTAATCAGATATGCTTGCTATAAATATGCTAGTTAAATAATAACAACAATAAACATTTTTAGAATTTAATGATAATTCAATAACTAATAAATTCGGCAACTGCATCGCTATCATATTATACCACAAATGGTTTAAACATTATTTTAATTTTTAACCAGCCCCCCAGCTTTCCTGATAGTTTTACCGTTTCAAAATATAATCTTGTCTCAATCCACTAAATTTTTAATGCTGGAAGTGCTTGAGTAAAATAAATCAAACGCTTTCAAGGATTTATAAATTTGTTACATATGTTTTTAAAAGAATCAGTCTTTTTATATATCCGAATTTTCTGAACATATACAAGATGAAACATCAAAAGTTTAAAAAGCCAAGCAAATGTAGAAGAGAATGAAATAAAAAAAGAGAGAGAGACTGATAAAATTTCGTAAACTCTTCTCTTATCTTGAATATATTTCAAAAGACGGTAACATAAAATATTTCTCCCGCGTTAACAAATTGAGCTATCCGGGCTGCCACCGTATTTTATTTCACGGGAAAATAATATTGAAAAACGAATCAAATTAAAGTGAAAATTGTTTTTAAATAGGTTGTTGTCGGTGGAGAAGAGAGGAGAAAAAAAAATGACGAGCTTGAAAAAAGGAAAACACTTGTTTGATTAACTGTCTTGCATTTCGATTAAATATTTGAATATATTTTAAGGCAAGAGATAGAAAGAGAGAAACATTATAATGCATTTTATGAATCATTATTTTTGTTACTTTTCAGTGTATGAAATATGGAACGCTGAGAATATTTTAAGAATTTGGATGCTCTAGCGTTTTTGCGATTTCTTTTAATATCCAGAAAAATCTTTCGTGCTTGTATGCGAATTGTTTCGCTTTTCAATTTAAATTACTGAATGAGATATTTGCATGAAGTGAGATAAAATTGTTTTATATCGTCTAATAAGATCGACGACTGACGATTTTAATACACACAGATTGCAAGATTTTGTCGTTGTGGATGGAATAAATTTATTTTATTGTTAGATGCGATTGTTTTATTTTTAACCGTTATTTCCTGTAACATTAATTAGTTTTATATTTGAAACTATTCATTCTAAATTTTGAGTTTTGAACCTTTTTTTTTTAAATGCTCCAGCTTTTAACTTTTTGTGTAAGAAGATTTTTGTACATTGCTTTTATTTAAAAGAAAAAAAAAACGCGTTTGGGGATTTATGAGTTTAGGATATATGATTGTTATTTAATTCAATTTTTTGCATGTTATTATTTTTTTTCTGGAGAATTAATTCTTTTTTCTTGAATTTACTTCTTCCTGAGTCTATGGTAGGTTACTCAGTGTTATATGTGTATTGCTTCCTCTTTTTCTGGATTTGTTGAATTTAATATTTATTTATAATTTATGCATGTATATACATCACAGTGAAGTAGCGAACAGAACTGGGGGAAACCCAGTGCCCCCTTTTGCCTGGGTAACGTACACTTTCGCCCCCTTGTAAGGGGCACTCCTTTCGTGCCCCCTTTCCCCTCACTTCACTTAGTGTGCAAGACGTGTTCCCCTTGTCTTGGGGCCCATTTGGCACCACCTTGTAAGGGGCATCCAGGGCATGATAGACCCCCTCCCTCACTCATTACGCCACTGTTGTAGTTGATGTTGTTGCTTATGCCCTCTGACAACCGCCTGCAGTGGCAGATCCCCCAGATAGGGAGGTGATGGGCAAAGGGGGGCGTCTTCCATTTTCACTGGGCTCCAGTGGGAGGAAGTTCGACTTTAGCCCGGGTACCCTAATTTTGAACCAATTCCAGAGGAGGCACAAATCCTCTAAAATCGGCACCCCAGAGGAATTGTTTAACAACTTGCAGGACATTGGGATCCACGACGGATTTTACGTGCTCCAGCTTCCATTATCGTACACTGTCCCACAGCAGTCGAGTCGAGAGGAAGTTGACCCTCCCAAGCACTGCCCAAGCCGGATGCTGCTTCACTTGCCGTGTTCTTATGGGAACGGAGTTTAGCACCCAGACCACTACGCCACTTGTATACATAAATAGTTAGATTTTTAAAATATAGACTGAGCACCTTCAGATCTCTTATGAAATCAGATCTCTTATGAAATTAAATTAGCAATATAAAGTACCATAAATACCAGGAGCCAGAGAGATAAAAACAGACATAAACAAGAGAACAACACAAACCCCGTTCATCACAGACATAAAGAAGTCACAGTATCTCATTTACATAATGTAGTGTCGGCATTTGGAGCTACAGAGAGTTTCCACTGGTGTGTCACCAAATCGAATGTCGACTCATCAGAACTTCATGTCTCTCGCTACTGTTTAGTCAAAAGTTAGATTGGCAGAATCAGATGACTGTTGCCCCTGAGCTTGATAACTTTCCGATTGCGATCGGATGCCGCCAGTAGATCAGAAGTTCGCTAATGAATTCCTCGCATCGCGGCGAAAGCGTTTCCGGAAAGCATAACACCTCTGACAACACGTCAACAAAACGTCATTTGTGCGTCATATCTAGGAACTCTTAACAAATCGATCACTCAGCGATAAAATAAGAACTATCATTTTCAGGAATGACGCGATTATGGCGCAGTTGTATTATTAATGAATTTTCAATTTTTCGTGCCACCTGTTAGATCTTGTGCGTTGGTCGAAACGTTTCCACTGTGATAGCAGATTTATACACAAAAGGTCTTGTGACAAAGTGCGGCTTAGGCGGAAAGGGGAGTCAAAATTTACCTAAAAAAGTGTTACGTAATTTGCCCATTTATCTCATGAGCACACAAACTGGCTGCAGTATGTAAGAAAGAAACATTAAGTAAAGGAAGAAACATTGGAGGTCGCTTAAATTGAAAAGTGCTCCGAAATCAATGCATTTAATGATCGTATGTATCATACCCCGAATTATTACATGTGCTTTGCACCGTTGTTTCAAGCTAAACTGAACTCAGTGGCGTACTCAGGATTTTAATTTAGAGTGGAGGAATAATTACTGTCGAACTTGGTTATTGTAACTTCGTTTATAGTGACAACTCTTTAATAACGTGATATATACTTTATGACTCGCCCATAGAACGCAAGCCCACTATTAACGTATCTCGATTATAACGTCATAAATAATTATCTGGTCTCTTCAGTGACGTAATATCTGAGTTCAACTGTATGTCCTCAGAAATTTCCATATCAAGCATAACTGGAGTAAACTTGATACCTCCAATCGGTAGCCATAGTAGTGGAATAGGCATGCGCAGAATGACAGTTACTTGAATGAGAATGGTTTTATCAATTATTTTGGGATAATCTGTATTTTGAAAAGTACTCGTATCTAAATAGTTTTCATCGAATTTATTTAATTTTCTAAAATAATGCAGTTAATATTCCATTTTACATTGACGGTTGTCATACAAGTGGCAAAAGTGTAGTGCGTTTCTGGCATCAAGAGCACTGAATTTCCATCTAGGTATTCCCAGATCTATGTGTAGATCATGTACTATCTGTAACTATTTATTGAATAGCCAAATTTTCATTGCTAAACTGGCACTACCAACAACCCTGCGTTCCAGCACGAACGCAGGGTTGTTGCTAGTGCCACGTTCCCTCCAGATGAAAGTACGCCTATTATTAGGATGAACAGAAAAGCGGGACTCGTTAGAGAAAAGAATACTGCGCCATTCGCTTCTCATCCAGTTGACATGCTCTGTTGCCCACTTTCTGCGGGCCCAACGATGCCTTGCTGTTAACCTAACACATACCATTGGTCCGCGAGCATACAGACCTGCAGCGTGGAGTCGGTTTTGGACAGTTTTAGATGAAACTGTTGTGCCAGTAGCCGAATGAAACTGTTGTTGAAGAAGAGTGGCATCCATATTTCGGTGGTTCCGAGCAGTCAGCGTTAAATATCGATCTTCACTGGGCGTTGTTGCAAATCTACGACCTTGCATTGGTCTTTGTCTGACATTTCTAGCCTTTATGAAACGGTTTCAGAGCCTTGATATCACACTTTGTGCGATTCCAATGGCGTCTGCTACTTCGACTTGTGTTGGGCCCCTTCTAACCAACCAACTACTCTCCAAGCTTCTGATTCAGTAGAAATCTTTCGTTGAGACATCGCACTCATCAAAACAAAGCACTTACGGATTTTCGTCGATCATTCTTCTCCAGTTTATCTTTTATTAAGTTGAAGGCCAAATTTCATTCGCTGCCACTAAAGTGTCGTTTTTGATGTCAAACTAAAAATTTGTATACTCCGAAGTACAAAAATGTGAAAAATTTGCGTTTTTGACTGTCTTTTCCATTTTCTGCAAAATAATTTCTCTTATACCGTTGTTTTATATAAAACTTGCAATATCCTTTTATTGTTTTGAGCAGTGTATAAGAGATTTGTCACATTTATTTCTCCACCTTTAGGGTGTAGACGTTAGCCCCTACATGCCCTTCCTTGGGCGAGCCTATGCAGTGTCATAGCACTTCATAAAGGGGCTAAGGCCTGCAATACCACGCCACACTATTTTGAACCACTAGCCCTGGTATGCAGAAGCTTATGCCCCTCCCAAATGATGAACATGGAGCGAGGTCCCCAGTGTTTACTTCCCCATCAAGCTCAGTTTAATTTATAGACGCGCTCGAGATATGAAAGGCTAAGTCAGCCTCACCCAGCCCGAGAATCGAACCTTGGATCTGGGTCATGGTATAACCCACTCAGTACCTACCATTGACTGATTTACCATTGAATGATAGCTTTGAATGGACCTAGAGAATACGGAAAGGTTGCGGAACTGGGAAGCTTTTTAAAGTCTATGCTTGAAGCACGATTTCTATATCACTCCCAAATGGTTGCATAGCTAACTTCCCAAATCTTCACTTAATGGAAAGCCCTGTTCTAGGAAAGGCAAATCAATGTATGCAGAACAATTTTTAGTCCCTTGCAAAAAGTAAAAGGAAGTGTTGTGATCCCGAAAAATTTTGGTATTCAGATTTTGAAATGAAAAATCGATTTGACCATCTCTAAATTTACCGTTCGCTAACCATAAGACGAGATTTTGCGTGACGCTTCAACATACGCGTATACCCATGCATGTATATATGTATATACAGGGTGGTTAAATTAAACTTCCCCTATAAACATCACTGAGCAGCAGTGGCGGATTATTGCAAGTTTGTCGGGGGGGGCGGTTAGTTAGAAGATTGAGATATACATCCATTTTCTGGAAGTAAAATAGGATCTATTACATTAATTTCTTTTTTCTCGGAGGGGGGGGGGGCGTCGCCCCCATCTTTAATCTGCCCTTGCTGAGCAGCTGGAACGGGTGAGCTGATTGCACCAACTTTAGCTTATAGACTGTACATGAAATGCTCTGAAGGAAGTGTTTTAAAAAATTCCTCAACTCGTTATGAACGTTAGCTGAGTCCAAAAAATCCCGCACAGGAAATTTATCCCAAAACATAGCTCTTTATTTTACGAAAATTCCATCTGGATGCTCAGGTTTTTGGTCATTTTACGGACCATAAGATGTGAAATCTCATCCAATTGAGAGATGGCGATATTTTGTGAACTTAGGAGATAACTGACAAACGAAATATAAAGCTTTATATTAAGAACACACAACTTTTTATTCAAGAAGTTCATATACGTATATTGTCGTTAGTTTTATTTATTATCCATAGATTTTACATTTTAGAGTGTTGTGGAGAAACACTCCACAGTGCTTTTGGAGAGTTTTTTAATTGCAATATGGTTTTAATTTATCAGCAGACGATTTTGTCCTTCCAAGTTGCGAATCAACTTTTGTGGAAAAAATTATATTTTCAATGCACGCATTGTGCATTAATCATCATCCACTGAGAAAACCGATTGATATTTTCAGTTACTCTGGATTATTGATTTTTTACATATCAGGCAAAATTCTATTTTCTGGAAACGAAGAGACAAATTGTACTCTGTCCACTCTCGGAGAAATAACTTTGTTAAACGCACACAAGGAAACCAAATTACTAAGCAAAATATTCAATGCTCTTGACAGCAGACGTGAAGTTGGGATTTACTGTTTTCCAAGGTTTCAGTTAGAGATGAGTTCGGGCTCATTTTTTGAAGCCGAGCCGGCCCGAGCCCGAAGACTTTTAATCGAGCCCGCCGAGCCGAGCAATATTATTAAGTTGGAGCCGAGCCCGCCCGAGCCCGAAATTTCAGCTAAAGACAAATAAAATTAACTACTTCATTAATAGGATACAATAAATTTTGGAGCTTCACACACCTTCTAGTCCCCCGTGCCGCTATTTTTTGAAATAAGTACGTCTATTTATACCATGAATCACTTTTTAAAATCTGTTTCAAGGTGTATGTTCAACAAAGGAGAAAATTTTCTTTCACGAGCCCGAGCCCGCCCGAGCCCGAGTCGGGCCCGGGCTCGGGCTCGGCCTTTCGGCTCGGGCTGAGCCCGTCTCATCTCTAGTTTCAGTTGGGAATTTGAGGTCGTTTCTTTTGGTTTTCAATTGCTCGAAGATTCTAAAAATTACCTTTTTCGCTTCTGCAAGGATTTGTAGCCATTGAGTAGTGACAATTAATGAGAAAGTGTAACTTTTTCTTTTTTTGCGGGGGGGGGGGGGTTGAATATATTCTATTGTTTTGATGATAAGGATTTAATAAATTGTGCTCAGTAATGACAGCGAGGAAAATCAAGTACATAGTATGGTGATTAGAAGTATTTTCCTCTGCAATATGTGCAAGTATGTGCAGGGCTGATCGCATTTTGAACGGATTTGACGGACTGATCTGGAGACACTTTCCGAAGTACCGCAACATTTTCGTGTGCCAGTCAACCGATTGTTTTTCCTTCAAATGGGCTCACTTCATATACTGAGAAAACAAAGAAAAAAGGAAAATCATGCCATGCTCGTTATCATGAATCGAATTCTTTTTCGACAGGGCTTTTAGTCCTTTACTGTCTGTCCATGGTATAAATAGGATCACTTTTTACTGCATCAAATTTGGGGGGAAGGGGTGTGAATAAAATCACACCGATTGATTATGAATCCTTTTCCATCATAAACATAGCACAATATTTCTCACACTACGTTCCATATCCCGCTATGATCCTCGAGATCTGATCATGTGATTCTGTAAAATTTCCGAACAGAGAAAATTCTATCGATGATATAGTACATAGTATCGCTAAAAATCACAGAGTAATGGAAATGACGCGTGGTGATCTGGTGGCATTTGGTCATTATTTTTCTCCCGCAGATAATCTTATAGGATATTTATAGTCAGTTTTCTGGTGACCTTAGCAGCTGCTAACAGTCTTTTCAACACTTGCTAAGAAAGTTCCGTACTTTTTCCATAAATATGTGTCAGTTGCCACGAAATTTCTATATGTTACTGCTATGTACTGCGTCAAATCTTATGGAAAATGGTTTATGCAGCGCTACTAGCTTTTTACAGGGACACCCAAACGACGGATTTCAATATATATATATATATATATATATATATATATATATATATTACTCTTTTTGGGCAGTCACCATTTAAAATCTGTTTAAGGATGTCCTTCTGTTTCAGATAAAGCAGAATTAATTACATGATTTCCATCAAAAAGAGTACATATACCCTAGTAGCACAACTAGTTCAAGAAACGTTTAAATTACGTTGGAAACACATTTTTTGACGTTAAAAAACGTGTTTTAAACGTTTTTTGGACTAATTGTGCTACTAGGGTAGTATTATGACTTTTTTACAGGGTCAAACAAAACAACTCTTATAGATTTAGGGCGATGATCAAAAGCAAATATTTCAATATCTTGTTGGCTTTAACCAGCTCGCTTCTTACTTGAAAAGTAGTAATAGCAACGATTTCTCTTTCTTTGTCAATCGTTGTTTTCAGGAATGCTCCGCTGTGGCTCAGCGTTTGCATGAGAGAGAGCACCGAAACAGCAGCATTCAAAGACTCGTGCTATGAAGCAACAGCTAAGCACAGAAAAGGTAAATTGCTGCAACAAGATTGTGTTGGAAAGTGTTTGATTTTCAATAGTTCCCGCTTGATTTATCTGTTTTTTTTTTTTTTTAATATAAGCACCGTGTAATATTTTCTGAGAAGTATCTTCTTTTCAGGCGGTGATTCCGGAAAAGGCCTCAGCCACTACCATGACAGAACCGTTGCAAAATATCTCCTGAACATAGTAAACATAACACAACCCCCCCATACACAGAAACCTACAAACACGCATTCAAAAATATACTGCAACTGCAACTTTATATATATCACTTGTTGCTTCCCGGCACAGTCACATAAAATCTTAACTCAGTAATAAAGAAAATGTGAAATACAGAATACAGAAACATCTTCTTCTAAAAGGATAAAGAGAAGTGGGGAGGGAAAGAAAAAATCTTTCAAAGAAAAGAAAAAGAGAGACTAAAACCATTCAGTCAAAAATAGATCCTAAAGCCATTTAAAGAATTCCATTTAAATGCACTCCTCAAAACGTTTCAAAAAGAATAAGTAAAAATGATGTCAGTATTTTCTAGAATAAATATAAGTATTGAGGGAAAATCTCTCAGACAAGAAACGAGCGGCAATCTGACGTAATGAAACTCATTTAACAAATTAGAACGAATTATCCAAGTTATTTATCCCCTATCAAATAGAATAACAAAGTTAAATAATGCCCTATCCCGTTTAGATATTAAATATATCTTGAAACATTTTATTAACTCACAATTATTTAAGGTTTTGGTGGAAGGGGCACTTAGCGCCATCTATTGCTTGCTCCGCTAACTATATTTTTCGAAAGCGGATTTCGCAGTAAAAATTTATTCCTTGTGATGCTCTACTGTTTCAACGTCATTTAATTATCTACACGTTTTGAAAAGCTCCAAGATTAAGAATAGGAAAAGGCTGCGTTTTATTTTATAGGGAGTTAAAATATTTTGTGGTTGAAAATGTATCAAAATAAATAAATAAAAATCTATAAGTAATAACATTTAATAATTATGCAAAAATTATTTCCATCGTAAATTAAATCTCCGATATCAAGTTATAAGTAAAGTTTAATCGCTTTATTTTTTTCAATAATAAAAATCAGTTTGGAAAATATAAGGTTATATTTACATATACTAAATTAAAATTTAGTAGGTTTAAATAAAAAGTTCATTTCATTGGAGCTATATACATTAATTTGTTCTTGGGAAACCAAGTCAAACACAAACTGATGAAACTTTGAATACTTTAAATAAAGATGCTAAAAACTAAGGCCGTACCCGAAGCGTGGACCAGCGGGTCCCCCGCCACGAAATTTAAAATTTTGCTAACAAAATAATAATGAAGTCTTTTTTTAGAAAATCCATCGTTTGGTCCATCTTTCATCGTTTGGTCCATCAAATAGTAAAAATAAGATAGTATTTAACTGACTGTAAACACATTGACTTCGGTCATCTCTGATTTTGAGGAAGTGATAGCTTAGCTGATGAATTTATTTTGTAGACTGAAATACAAGATATATAATTGGTAATTTATCATAGGATACGGTGTAGACTATACACAATTATCTTATAATCTGGTATATCGCATTAAGACAAAATTTTACCGAAATATGAGCGAAAATATCTAGTAGGGTCTCACTTGGAAACCAAATTTTGATGTCTAACTTACGACTTGTATTTCAAAAATATGGAGGCATTTTTTAAACGAAAATTAAATTTAAATGTTAAATAATTTGAAATTTTTGGACCCTTCCCGAAATTTTTTTCTGGGTACGGCCGTGTTAAAAACATATACATATATACATAATACATAATGTGCAGTGAAATCTGTGCATAACGATATTGCGAAGGTATCTAAAATGAGATTTCATGCATTAATTGAGCACTGAAAATGTTTCCCAGTGAATTAGCCAAGGGGTGGGTCAAGAGGACCTTGCCCCTCCCTCAGAAATTAGGATTTTCGTTGACTGAGTGTCAATAATCTTGATTTTTTTTCCTGGCTACGTGCCTGTTGTTTCCTAAATATCAAACAAAAAATAAGATAGTATTTAACTGACTGTAAACACTTACACTTCAGTCATCTTTGATTTTGAGGAAGGGATAGCTTAACTGATGAATTTATTTTGTACACTGAAATACAAAATATATAATTAGTAGTTATCATACTATACGATGTACACTATACACAATTATCTTATGATCTGGTATATCGCATAAGCCAAAATTTTACCGCAATATGAGCGAAGATATTTGGTAGGGTCTCGCATGGGAACCAAATTTTGATGTCTCACTAACGAGTTGTGTTTCAAAAATATATATTTAAAAAACTGAGGCATTTTTTAAACGAAAGTTAAATTTAAATGTTAAATAATTTGAGAATAAAGTCTTGATTTTAAAATGATCGAGATTTGAAAAATTCATTTTCTTGTTTTGCATTGGCGTAAATTACTAATTTTTCTTTTTCTAACAATAGGAAATACTATCCCCCCGCCCCGCAGGGTTACAGGCCAATTCACGTCAATGTCAGTTTGTGTTAGGAAGATACAACCACAGAAATATTCTACTGTAAGAGAAATTTACTATTTAGTTTTTTGAATAATTGATTAAATTATCAAAAAACATTCAATTCGAAAGAAATATCAGAATAATTGTTATTTGTTATTATAAGCTACATGAGTCACTTTTCTTTATAAATACTTTATATATGAAACTGACGTAATAAATCTGGCCTATACTGGAACAATCGTGTACTTAAGACATTTTTAACTATCATTGTTTAAAAATGGTTTTCCCGACAGTAAATTTAAAGCGTAAAATTTCTTTTCGAATTATCTATCCTTTAGAAGAAAAAAATCTACTGTTAAACCACAGTTTTAATTATATTGCGGAATTATAATGCAAGCAATGAAATTCTGTTAATACTTTTTTTACGCAGTGGGTTTCTAAATTATTAGAAACAGTCACAAAAGTTGATATATCTGTGCTTTAGTCACAAATAAGAATTAGAAAAACCTTGGTTGAATAGTATAAATGATTTAATTTTTATTCATTGCACATTCCTTCATTATTTCCAGTTAAAAGAATATAAAATTTAAGTACATTATAAAAAAATTGAGAGTAAGAGAATTTCAATCCGTTGGTGACATTTCCTTTGTTTTCTAGAAGCTCAGTATTCATTGTAATTAGAGAAACTACGTTTAGCCCCAAACGATTCAAGAAATATCAGTGTAAAATGTTTCAGTAAAGTGAATAGCTCTTGTCCGTAAAACGGGTTACGGTGCCACAATGTTTTTATCACTGTGCAACTCTTTTATTATTCATATATTTTAAAACATTAACACAGCCTAAAATTACGTCGATCGCTTAGCATTTGAACTGTAGACGTATGCTTAATATTCTAAAATTCATAACTATATATTACTTCGAACTGCAATCGGGCCCCACCAGGGCGGAGTGGCTAAGACGCTGTACATACTAGGCTGAAGTGTGGTGAAAGTCCTGCGTTCGAGCCTACTTCATGTTTGTCGATCTAACGGTCTGGAGTTATTGGAGGTTTTCTCCAGATGTACCGTGAATACGCATTAGAACCCCTTAAAATTTTCTCCACATGAAGCACCCCTCCATAGGCAGATGCTCCTCGTGTAGGCTCGCCATAACACAAAACACTCGAACTGCAGTCAAGTGCACCCGAACTAATTGCAAAAACAGCCTGTGTCTGCCCCTAATACTTTGTAAACCCTCTTTATCTTATCTTATTTACTATTTAATTAACTTTTAAGAATGGAAAATTGAATCGACGGACCATCAGCTTGACAGTCAAATGCGACAAAGGTAAAATTGGAGAAGCCAGTGCCTTTTTCTCTCCGTCCTGTCACTTTCTTTCTATTGTAGAAGAGAAGTCAGCCCAGCGTAAGCTGTCGTCATTTATGCTGCTGTAATACTCTATATGAGCACCAACGCACTCACCACATTTGATCCCTCATTCTCTTGGGGGTACTTCAAAAGAAGGGGGGACTTTACTTCCATCCAGGGGTTAAGAAGATTTCAGCCAGGTCCTGCGCACGGGAGAGGTCGAGGTTTTTCCCAATAGCACCCTCGAGTGTGAGAGGGGATTTTTTTCCCCCGAAATTAATATTTTAATAAAGGCCTTTGTTTGCTTAGGGGGTGCTCATCCGGAGAAAAAGTCCAGCTTATACTGCATTAATAGATAATGCCGTCAAAATGATATCTAGGGGGGAAATATATATATATATATAATTGGTTATACAGTATCGAAACTTGATGAAACAGCTAATATTTGTTGCAACTCAAAAGTTTGCTCTAATTTTAAAATACTGCCTTTTATTATCAGCATTCCTGCAGTTTCCATCACCGGCATGGTTGCAAATTTCATAGGAATCTTCTACCGCTGTCCAGTCTCAGATAACGAAAACTAATAACAAAACACGATCTTCTAGCTACCATCTATATAGTTAGTTGTACCAATGATAGTTTTTGTAGTTTTTTTTCTCTGCCAGTCGTGCTCACATAGCAATTAAACACATGAACAGGTCAAAAACTCCTAAAAGCTGGACATGTTGTAGCAGGATGCCACCTATAAAAAAACAATAAATAAATGAATAAACTTCAGAACAGTCTTTTATCAGGATGTCACATCGTTCGGAGCCTAAAGTGGTGTAGATCAACTGGAAACACTGGGAACTGCTGCAGTACTGGCAACATCTATAAAAAGGTCTTCAGGGTTGAAAAGTACGACGTCTCATACCGAATCCGTTGATGTATCCTTGCACGGCAAATACAGTATAGTACCGTTTATACGTTTCTTTTTTATTCAACTTTTACATTTATACGTCGTTTTCGTGAAGTCCCGATTCATTTCTATTCAATTTAATGCAAAATGCTTCGTTCATAACACGCACAATTTCGGTTATACGTCGTTTTTCACCTTCTTAAATTTTGAAAATTTTCTGCCTCAGCAATTTCTTTCCAATTTAGGAAGAAAATCTTCCAAGATAGAGCGTCTAATAAAGGATGCAAAGAATTGTGTACCTTTAAACCTACCTTCTCATAAACACTCAATCGACTAAATTAAAAAAAAAAATTGCTTTACTCGTCAGAACACAAGTGAAAAAACATTTTCTGAACTTAATATTGTAATTAATAATCAAAAAAAATGAGACGACTATGAAAGATTCTTTTTGATTCTATGTCTGTATGAACAAAAATCACATTATAATTGGTACGCAATGTGTATTATATTAATACTAAATATATTGCACCATTTAAGATATAATACTACAAAGACATGATTTGTTTCACTTTTTTGATAAGCTTTTCACTTTTTATAAATTCAGTTATTGTTTTCATAGTGACTAGTACCAGAAAAACGTAAAATTATTCTGTTTGCATAAATTTACATTCGTAGCGTTAAACCTGTAATGTGATGCAAGTTGTTTATTAATGTTTCAGTTATACGTCTTTTCATTTATACGTCGTTTTAGATCGGTCTTATAAACGGTGCTTTACTGTACAAAGAATTATAACCACATAATAAATAATATATATAATACACGCTTAAACCCAAAGAGCGAAAAAATCGATACACTGCGGAGCGATCTGTTTCCTTGGAAACCGACCGATATTTCCTCGAAAAGATTCTTTACGTAGTCCTTTTTCTGATAATCCTCTCCTCGCTTCCTATCTTTTCAGAGAATTTCCCCTCCTCGCTCACTGTTATATTCCGCTCCGCTCTTGTGATCGAAAAACGCTCCTGAAGGAGAAGCTCACTTTTGAAAACCGGCTCACTTTCCGCACCGACTGATCGAAATTCGCTCGTTTGTTTTAAGCGTGTACATATTGATAATATATATAATTTATAGAAAAGAATTATAACAACATGTATTAATAAAAATAAATTCTTCAGACTGTGCTTTGGTGTGCATTGTAAGTTTTTCTAAATATATGGTTTTCCACTCAAATTTTTAAGATTTTACTGCTCTGCATGTTCACACCATATCGCAACAGTTGAGTACGGATGAGTTATAAAAAAATATACATAATCTCGTAGATATTTTGCATTTACAACTATTTCCTAAGTTTTAAATAGTTCTTTTTCATTGAAGAAACTATAAACAAACAAACAAAAAAAAACGCATGGATCAAAACCTCAAAATATTAAAAAAAATACACTTTAAAACCCTTTGTCCTGTTCCCGGCACAGCCAGCTGCGTCAAAAAAGGGGTCTCTAGATCTGTGGCACGCGATGAACGTTTCGATCGTCCGCCATCTTGCTGGTAGTTAAGTCGAGCGATGCAATGGCTGCCCTTTTTTCAGCATTGGGCAATCTCTGCAGCCGTTCTCGCATTCTTCCATTTTTCAGCAGATGCCAGTGCTGTTAAAAATAATAGCGACCATTTTTTTACGGGAAATGACGTGCTAAAAAGTAAGGATTTTCTCGTGGAGCTATGTCACCCGTAACTATTTTTATCGAAATCAAATCTATCCTTCGTGACTGGCAACAGTCAAAACGTCAGAGTTTGGGTGCCCAGAGCGGGATCACTGCGCGTTAAAGGGTTAACCAACCCAAGAGACAACTTTTCAGCTCCAGGCTCTCGTCGATTTCGAAAATCCGTGCAAAAGTGCTTTTCCGGAGCGCCCTAATAGAAATCCTGCGTAATTCTGCCTGCTTTACCTGTAAAACTAGTTTCTTTGCAACTAGCATTGGTTGCACAGAAAGCTGACAAGTCAATTCAGAGTCGGTCGGTACATCCCACTTTGCTTGTCATGCATGCAAGTGAAGGGAGACTTCAGACCCTTCCAATGAGTATTTTGCATCCTATTTCTGATATACTTTACATACCTTGTCCATGTTTATCAAAACTGAGTACTTTTGAAAACTATTCTCTTTGCATTATTAACGATGGCATGCTTCTCTCCTTTAACCCCCTAACGCGCGGTGTCCTCGCCGTGAGGACACCAAACTCTGACGTTTTATCTGTTGCCAGTCACTAAGAATAGATTGGAATTCTATAAAAATAGTGTCGGGTGACATAGCTCCAAGAGAATCCTTTAATTTTTAGCACGTCATTTACCGTAAAAAAATTGTCACGAATGTTTTTAACAGCACTGACATCTGCTGAAAAATGGAAGAATGTGAGAACAGCCGGATAGATTGCCCAATGCTGAAAAAAGGGCAGCCGTTACCATTGTTCGACTTAAATACCAGCAAGATTGCGGACGATCGAAACGTCCATCGCGTGCCACAGATCTGGAGACCCTTTTTTGACGCAGTTGGCTGTGCTCGCACACAGCCAGCTGCGTCAAAAAAGGGTCTCCAGATCTGTGGCACGCGATGGACGTTTCGATCGTCCGCCATCTTGCTGGTAGTTAAGTCGAGCGATGGCAACGCCTGCGTTTTTTTCAGCATTGGGAAAGGGTTGCGCTTCAAAGGGTTAAAGTATGAAAACAGTTCTTCATATTTTAATGCTTACAAAATCATGAATCATTGCATGCACAAACCAATATTTTTTGTACTGATATACGGGCAGGAGAAATCTGCCGCTTTACTTCGGTGAGTGCATGATCAATTTTCTCTTAGGAGATCATATACATGCAAAAGAAATGGAATGCAAGTTTTTAATGATTTTCAAGGAATAATACATTAAAATTAAAACATCAGACCGTTATCTTTTCTAATATTATTATTTCTTTTTCTCACTCCTTTTCGTCTCCTCTTTCTAACTTTTTTTGTGAGGGGGGGGGGGGGGGTCATACTTTTTTCGAATGGAAATTTCCTCTTCTCTGCACCATGTTTACTTTCAGTTTTCTCTCTTCTACCTGTGTGGAAATTGAACTTTTACAGTTGAAAAAGGATTCCCTTTGTACAACCCGAAACGCACATCCTTTACTATTTCTAATGGACACGGCTAAATCCTTACTTTAATTTTCAAGTTAACAACAGATTTTTTGGAGTATTTTTATTAATGATACCTTAATTTAAAAGCACTGAATATTAAAAAGATATAATTTCAAATTTTAAATTACCTGTACTGAAGTATTGTATATATTTCATTCTTTTCTTTCTTTTCTGAAACAAAGTAACGGCCGCTGTCGCAGCCGCCGCCGCTTTCAAGAGCTTTTTCGGCTATCTTCTAATAAATCGTGGGGATTTTAATTTCCAGAAACATGTCCACGGATTCGGAAAATTACGAGGATCCTGGTAAATTTCGATAATCGAATTATTTTAGAAGATATTAATAAAAACACTGAAAAAATAAAACATAATGGTTGTCAGATTTGCATAAAATCATTCATTCCTATGCAACAAAGCAATTCCAAGTATGTAGAATCGCGGGAAATCGACAAACATGAAGTAGAATAACACACATTTTTTACGCCAAATTAAGAAGTATATGAAATAACCCAAAGTGTGTTACACAAAGTTGACAATTTTCAAATAGTAAGTTCGCTTATATAACAGAAGTTCAGAATTAGCGATTATTCTTTTTTCCAAAACAGATAACTAATTGTAACATTTTAAAAGCACCATCTTGGCATTAGGTATCATCTGGCAAAATGGTATCTTTCCAAGCAGGGTGAATGTAAACAGCGAGTTCAAAAATGTTAGAACCCAATATCTTGAAAATGAAAAATAATTAAAATGCAGATTATTTTAAAGCCGGTTCGGTCCAGCTCGAGTATTTTCTGCCAGAAGAAATATTTGGTGGCGTTAACTGTGCCATTATAGCAGTTATAGTGCCCTTTGGATATTTGCCAGCACGGCGAGATGATATAATTCGGGGTGCTAAATACGCCAATCTGCAAAGGATTGTGTAACATGAAAATATGGATAACGGTTTTCTGGGAACCTTAAATGATCAAGCAGTAATTATTGGTTGTGAGCATGTGTAAATCGCCACATAATGAAAAGTCGCCATTTGTGGCAGCTATCCTAGCTGTTCCGTAGTTTTTATCAAAGAAAACGTATGAAGTACTATTTTCTTAGAGCTAATTATTAACTATACGTAAGTCGCCAAATTTTGAAAATTCGCCATAATTTGCTAATACGCAAGGTGTTCCATGGGCTTCACATAATTAAAAATAGTGCGAAGTTTAAATTTTTATGTTCTAAGCAACATGCAAGAACCAAGCAATGGGTAGCTCGGTAACATTCTATCTGATCCAACCTTTGGGTTTTGTTTGTTGAAATTATGCCTTTTTTACGAATAAGCCTTATTAGAGGCCGAATGCCTCATACGAAAAGCGAGCGTAGCGAGTCTAGGGCCTTGGCCCCTAGTCTTTTGAAAAAAAAAAGTAGTTTTTAAAAAATCCCCAAAACTAACAATGCCCATTTTTCGTAACTGGTTTTCTATATATTTATTCTCACTTATTAAATCAAGCATTAAAATAAGAGCTTACACAAATTTTATTTCTTTTAGATTTGTATTATTTCTTCCAAAATATATTTTGTCTCCATTCGCTGCATTGTCACTACATTGCAGCTTTCTGACTACCTGGATATGTAGTTAGAAAACTGCATGTGAATAATATCGACATAATAATTGTTTATTTGTTTATTCTGTGTTAAAGCAAGCCTGCATGAGAGGCATCTGCCAAGTGGGAGGGGTACCTTGGTCGGTGGACTCATCAATACAGAAAATATCGATAAAGTATCAATATAAATATCGATACAGCGTCTAAACGCTAACTCATTCAGTTTTCATAATAGAATAATATAGTATTTTTTATATTTTGCGTAAGCAAGGTTTCGAAAACTCGAATGAGCAACTAAAAAATGATGTTTTCTATTGAAATTTTACATTAGTCACGTGAACAATAAATATACATAGATTACATATAGAAAGAAGAAAAATCGAGAAATAAATTTAAATGTGTTTGAATAACTTTTATTTTTTAATAGAAAAATCCTTCAACGCGCAACCATTTTCACATCGATGTAAAGGAACAACTTCACATAGTGCCCAACACTAAAAAAGTAAACCGCTTGCCATCTCTTGAGTTAACTTCCAGGAAAATGGCGGTCGATCGAATAGCCCATCATTTGCTACAGAACTAAAGTCCTTTAGTTCTATAGCACGCAATGGGCCATGTTGCTGGTATATAACTCGAGAAATCGTAACGGGTGAACTTTTTGGGCTTTGTGAACATTTAACCAACATATTTTGCAACCAGCAGTTGAAGGTGTTGGAAAGAGGTGATTTCACGGCGCAACTATCACATGTTAAAGGGTTAAGATAACATTCTACTTTTTACACTTATGTATTTCATACTATAAGAATTTTTTAATTCGTCTTCCCTTAATAATGATATTAATTAACTAAAATACTAAGCTGTCTATCGTGAATTTGACCCCTTCTATTTTTCATAAGCTTCTTTCAAATTTAACAAGTTTGATTCTCTCTTTACTAATGCTAATTATTTTAATCAATCAATTTTGCTGCCTTCCTTTTAGCCTTGTGCAACCGAATTTCTATGTTTCTCAAACATTTTGGTTTCAAATTCATCTATAAGACAGCTAATATTGTTTTTTCTTAATAATCCTGTTTCTACTTGAAACCGTGAGGTGTGTACTATATTCCGTGTCAACACATTAAGAAAGTCGAAATCACAATTTGGGCTACATCAGTCGAACCAAAAGAGAGATGTATTTCTAAGCAGGTACTTGACAGAAAATTTAACTTTCGCTTACCGCAACTACAAAAACGTCACTATTTTTCAATGAAAATTGAGCAAGTTATTGGATTTCGAAAAAGAAAATCTTACTCTATTGGAGGGAAAAAGATTAGCAGGCTTAAGATAACTGACTTAGGTGAACCAATGTAGGTTGCTCGTCACCACTGGAGGTTTAAATAACCTTGAAATGGATTGGGTAATGCATATAGAAGGGGCTCATTTGATTCCCCAAAATTCAAGTTCATTCAAATTGTGTGGATCTTTCTTTAACGTCACTTGAGTTGGAATTTTTCTTTAAATAAACATAAAACTACCCAACCAACTTCGTCCTTACGTGCATATCAAAATTCCAAAGTTATCTCATAAAATACAGATATGATCCAAGGAATAAACAAACAGCAGCGAATATGTGAAAGAAGAGAAAAAATGAGAATCATTTTGGGGATTTTTTTTCCGTGTGTGTGAAAAATGCTTCATCCGCTCACTCACGTGCAATGGAACTCAGTAAACCACCTTAAAACGTACGATTCATACCGCGGAATCGTCCGCATGCCCGTGAAAACGTCACGTTAAAGAAGTCATCTGTCATTCTAAAAACAAGCTATTTGATGGCCACCACGTGCTTGCTGCCTTCTTCCCTTCTAAATCGATTACGCTTCATTCTCAACATAACCGTGACTGAGAGAGAAAAGAAAATGAGCCAAATGCGTGGAAGAAAAATGTTCTTAAAACTTGACATTTGTCAGATTTTTCTTTTCTTTTCTTTTCTTTTTTTTTTTTTTTTACTTTATTTTTATTCTTTCAATTTTATTTCACTTTTCTGCAAAGTGTTCTCTTCCCGCTATTTTTATTATGTACTCGAAGTACGTGATAAGAATAAAGAACTATAAAAGGCGGGAAAATATGGTAAAAAATAAAGACTTGATTTTGATTTTTGGTCTCATGCCAACATTTTTTTTATTTTCTTCGAAGGAGGGGAAAAAATAGCGCTTATTATAAATTGTGATGCGTTCAAGCAGCGGAGATTTTTTTTCTAATCTGCGAACATTAATTTTCATTGTCTGTAGGGAAGATAACTCTAATTGTTTTAATGATACTGTAAAATAGTCGTTCTGTTACAAAAGGGTCTTTGAAAAATTTCGGTTAGTCTAAATTCAGGTTTTTAAATGGAATAAAAACAGAAAAAATTTGTTACGTATAATTAGTATATATAACGGATACGTAATCCATCTATATACTATATTAAATACTAAGGCAGCTCGGGACAGATTCTTGAAATCGTTTCTGATGCAATTTATACACGCACTTTGACCATGATACTCCCCTCGACCAATCAGTAACCAGAATAAAAGCCTGTCTTCACACATAAGTACGGCATTTCATAAGACATTACGTCCGTTTTGCGTCACAATTAAAAAGCATGAGAAATAATTAAGTCGAAATGTATTTCTTAAAGTTCATAAATTTTAAAATCGCTATTAAGATCGCGTGGATTACAGGAGTTTAAAATTTCAGGTGATGCGTTTTCCGAAATAATATAAATAGCTGTATTCATATGGCAGTTTTCTTCTGAAAGCAACAATTTGATGATGTCGGATGCTGAATCAATTGAGCCTGAGCACAATCACATCGGCAAAAGCAATGCCACGTAACATAAAACATCTAAATAAAAAAAGCCGTTGTCTGTAACGCTTCCAGATCGACCCATCGCTCCCGGTGCATCTCGAGGCCATGTTAAAATTTGATAAAAACGACATTTTTATCTCTAACTAAAAGCAAAAACTTTTTGTACAGTTCGGAAGATCTCTAAAAAGTTAACCTTTTTCAAACTTTGAACTCTAAATATCTATAGAGATATCACGCCTTGAAAAGGTAAACACAAGCGAAGCAAACGATTTATTCCTTTATTCTTTGAAAAAAATCACGTAACATAATCTGTCGCGTAGATCGATCAGAGAAAAATTACAACGTATTGTTTTGGTGGCGACATGAATTATGAATTATAATTATGAATAATCTATGAATTATATTGTTAACTAAATCATTAAAAACGTCCTTGGCGAAGCGGCGCGTGTGCTCTAGGTTGCACATTTTGTAATGCACATCGACGGCCAAAACTGGTCACGGGAAGCGGCCAGTATACTAATAATTACTAATTTTTAATTGAAAAAAGAGAAGGGATTTGAAAAGAGCCATTTTTTGAGCCATTATATATCTGCAAACAATGCAGATCTATAACACATGTTTACGAAAATGTAGCCCAGTATCTTAAAAGTGTAAAATAATTCTTAAGTAATCGTAATTCGTAAATTACGATTATGCAATGCACGGTTATTTATATTTTTGATGAGCACAATAGAGATGAGCCGATGTCACTAGCGTATGCCTAGATAATCCTTTTATTTTTAATTCCGCCAAATAGGGTGTTGCGTATTGCTTTTAGTGTCAAGTTTAATTTGTGGTTTCAGCTATTTGCCATCAACTAGCTGCGTTAATTACACCAATATGGCAGTTCTAACAAAGTAAATATAAATAACTCATTTCATGGAAAAAACACTCAAAATACTGGAGTTAAACGATAAAATAATAACGTCTCACTAAACAGAGGGAACTTTGACGGATGAAGACCGAAAGAATGTTTGGTCGAAACGATCATATCGTGTTATAAGTAACATTTTATGTGTGTTTTTTCACAAAGTTTCTATTTATTTTAACTCATTTCATGTTCTATTTTTAATATTGCTACAGTTTCCGTAGCCACGGAATCCATTGTTGCCATTTAAGTTGCTAAATTTAGCAATTAAGTGAAACCGCTCATTTCCACAGCTCCTAAGATTCGAAGAAGTGAAAACACATTAAATATGAAACGAATAGAGCTATAACATACTTGCACTTTAAAAATAATCGAAGTTTGCATTCTATTCTACATATCATTTATTTTATTTCCTTCGCGTGTGGACGTCATTTTCACGTCATTGTTTGCTGTTTTACTGGCAGATTATCCGAAGCAGCACATGTGTTGCTCTGGACATAAACAAGAGCTTATGTCCGGCATGTATTTGTGTAACCCCACTGTGTTAATCAGAGTCTTCCGATGTCAGATTTTTTAGACTATTTTTTACCATGGAGATTCTCATCCCGAAGTATTGATAATTAATCCTTGGATGTTTGGATGTTTGTGTTTTAAGGCAAACCTGCACGCGGGGTATCTGCCTAGGATGAGGGGTGCCTTGGTAGGAGGACTTTCTAAGGGGTCTAACGCGTATTCACATTACATCTGGAGAAAACCTACCAAAACTCCAGATCGTTAGATCAACAGCCGCGCGAAGGGACCCGAACACGGGACCTTCACACCTCGGACGTCTACCATTTTCAGTGGCATAACCACTGTGCCATGGTGAGGCCATTAATCCTTGAAAAAAATGCTCAATTATACTCAAGCACAAGTTGTCACACCATGAAAAACCGTTGTAGATGGCAAACACCAAAATTGTTCCGATTATTATACCTACTTAATAACTTTGTAAAGTTTAATTTTGGTTCAGTTTGGATATTTGCCACCACGGTGAGATGAAATGTTACTAAATATGGCAGCCTAGAATTTTCTTAAATATTGAATTTAACACTATGCAACTAAAGTAAATTCCCTGTAACCCGGTAGTATGTTCCGAGTTATAGGAATCCGTGTTGTACTGGTCCTGCGCTATACTTCACCTGGAGTGAGGACTGGGCGGTATAATCGCGGCAAAATTTATTTGCGCTTCGTAGAAATACAATGATGTTTGTTAGGAGTTTTCATTTAAAAGTTGCTATTTAAATGTTGGATGTTGCCATTTAAAAGTTATGTTAATTACAGGAGCTAAAAAGTCATAATATCAGACCATCTGTCTCATTTTACCGTGTTGTATACGTGTCACTTTTAACGTGTTACAGGAAAACGATCGCAATTTTTTCGAGTTTTCACGAATTCGTGTTGTAGACCCGTGTTATAAAGGTTATTTATTTGGTACGAATTGACAGTGAAATCAATGTCAGTTTTATGTAAAAAGTTTGATATTGCATTAAGAGTTCTGATAAACTTTATCGCAGAAGTTACGTCATGAACGTTTTCATTTGTAAAAGCGACATGATTTTCACGGAAACAGTGTGCATTTTTGGCTTGTAACGTACATGGTGCATCGATTGTTTCATGTAAGTTTTGTTAATTTAGGTAAAATTCAATAAAGTCATCTGCAACATAATTGCGCTAATGCATTGTCCACGCTTTACGAAATGCAAGATAGAATAAAATAGTTGTCAAATCACGCAATGTTTATTTATGTGGTATATATTAATTCTGTAAATTAAACACAAGAAACACAATTATATGATGTAGAAATCAAGATATTTTAAAAGAGAAAGTTTCGTCTGCATACTCTAAAGATCTTTCTGTTTAGATCGCCGGTGACACTGAGGTAATTTTTGTATCAGCATAATGCAATCATTTCAAATTTGCACTCATGACTCTACTTTTAGTCACGATTCAAATAATTTTTCACTTTTTGAGATTCCGCATCACCGTATTTAATTCGAATTATATGTGTAAGGAAAATATTCGTTCCCTACCATCTAACCAGCAGAATATTTATCCATTTATTAAAAAAAAAAAAAAATCTTAATCTCTATTATTACTTATTTTACTCGTAAAGAAAAGAAACATTGATTTCTTTTTAATTCAAAATTTTTGATTTGGCTGTGTGTTTTGTACATGGCATATATCTTCAATTTATGCATCATTTCACAATGTAAAAATTTGTAAGAAAAAAAGAAAAGAAAACGTGTATTATATGAAGCGATTTTGAAACATCTTCACTGATGTATCTATTAATAGCATATCACGCTTCAAAAACAGATTTTGTTGCAAAAATATTGGAATTTCTACTCAAACAAAGATTTTTTTTTCTAATTTCGGGAAAAGTCAGTTTGAAATTAAATATAGTCCTTTTTCTTCTTTTTAGTTGGTGAATTCGAAATAAATTTTTGCTTGAAGAATTCGTCATTTAATATCTTGAAAGGAGTGTAGGTCTTATAAATCCATCTCTGGAGTTAGAGAAGGCGATGGCTTTTTATGATGCCCCGGCTACTAGCATAACGCACCGTTCCACTGCTTATGGTAACACCAAAGAATTTTTCAAAGTTCCACGCAGCTGCTGTTCCACCCGATCGGACTTACACCAAAGCTCTTGATCGGTGGATCTTCGGAGAAAAGACGTTGCATTTAACCCTTTGAGGCGCAACCCTTTCCCAATGCTGAAAAAAGGGCAGCCGTTGCCATCGCTCGACTTAACTACCAGCAAGATGGCGGGCGATCGAAACGTTCATCGCGTGCCACAGATCTAGAGATCCTTTTTTAGACCAGCTGTAGTCAAAAAAAGGATCTCTAGATCTGTGGCACGCGATGAACGTTTCGATCGCCCGCCATCTTGCTGGTAGTTAAGTCGAGCGATGGCAACGTCTGCCCTTTTTTCAGCATTGGGCAATCTATCCAGCTGTTCTCGCGTTCTTCCATTTTTCGGCAGATGTCAGTGATGTTAAAAATAATCGTGACAATTTTTTTAAGGAAAGTACGTGCTAAAAAGTAAAGGATTCTCGTGGAGCTATGTCACCCGCAACTATTTTTATAGAAATCAAATCTATGCTTCGTGACTGGCAACAGTCAAAACATCAGAGTTTGGCGTTCCCGGAGCGGACACACTGCGCGTTAAAGGGTTAAACTGTTGTAGTGTTCCAGTGAATCATTTCCATGTAATCTGTTGCTAGGAATTTATTTTGAGTAGCTGAAAACTCCTAATAATTTTTCATTCGAAGCTGAGTTCCTAGCCTTTGTAATTCTTCTGAAATCTAATTTTCTTTCCTGCTATCATATACAAAAGCGGATGAGCAAAAAAAGACGTTGCTCTCAGTTACTGGATAAATAGTTTTAGCAAGTTTTCTGGCAGAAATCATGCCGATTGTATAACTCCAAATACAAATACTGATCCTTTTGTGAAATACTTACGGCCTTATTCACCAAACATTGGATATGCATGCCAGCACGTCAGTACGGGCTACATCAAGGTTTAGTTGAAAAAGGGTATTCACTACACCAAACACTGGAATAATGACGAGACCTGAGCCTGATCTAGTACACGAAATCTGATCTGCCGAATTCCTGGGATTAAAATCCGAAATAGTGCTAACGCATCTTCCGTGAAGTTCAGCCCTGGGCTCAGCAAAGCCGTATCTCCGCCATATTTATTTACTGTACTACTCGCTTTGGATTTATCCGGTTTTTGCCTATTTATAACGGCAGGGGCGTAGCCAGAAATTTTTTATGGGGGGCGGGGGTTACGACTACTGCAACTAACATATATGCATACATTAGTGTGATAAGGGAGTGAAGAACATACATTTTGTATGGCAAAAAATGCCTCATGGGGGGTTATGACCCCCCTAACCCCCCCCCTTGGCTACGCCTCTGTATTACGGCAGTACTGATAGAGTGCATCTTAAAAGTATTAAATTAAAAGAAAGAGAAGAATGTACAGCATTTCAAAATCTTTAAGTTTTATTAGTTTTATCTTGCTCGTTTATAACTAAAAAAAAGTCCTCATAACTTTTAATGAATATCTTAAATTAAGTATGATGTGGTGTATGCTACGTATCAAATATATATAGCATTTTATTAGGACATAAAAAGCAAGTTCTCAGCAGTACACTACACAGCGTATCAAAAAGTTTAATAAAACTGACTCTTTCCACAGTATGAAACAGAGTTGCAGTTTACTAACTGGGAATTTTTTGTACGGAAGCCGTATAAAAATTTAAATTTTGTATATTTTTAGATTTAATTTCCTGAAAATTTTAATCAATACTATAAAAACCTTTACCTTCTTCCTACGTAACTTTTGAATTTATTGTATCTGTCAACGATCAATATTTAAGGAAAAGTCTAAGTCAGTGTTTGTGGGACACCCTGTATGTATGTATATATATATATATATATATATATATATATATATATATATATATATATATATATATATATATATATATACAGGGTGAATCTAAACTCTTGGGCAAAAATTTAAGGGGTGATAAGGCACACAATGAGGAATCGTAATCAAATAGCAATCTGGTGGGAAAAACGCAGTGTGAAAAGCGTTACTTACCCGGTAATAATCACTTTTGGAAAAGCATTGAAGTGTCCGTCTCATTTCTTAACAAAGTTTCATAAACAATTGGCTCGTCTCCGAAAATTTCATCCATGAAATAAAATGAACTTTTTAAACTATCCATTTTAGTCTTCTGTTTTCGAAGGAAAATACATTGGGTTTTGACAAAACAATGATCGGAAAGCGCACTGTTGTTTCGGCACTTTTTTCCGAAGTGATTATTAACAGCTACACAAAGACGACGTTGCCGACCCCACATTGCTATGTGGTGATTCTGATTCCTTATTATGTGCCCTATCACCCCTTAAAGTTTTGCCCAAGAGTTAGATTCACCCTGTATATACTCTTATGTGTGATTTATACAAAATAATTTAATTTAATATAATGTCATTTAGAAAATTCTAAAACCAGAACATTTTTGGAACAGAAATATCAGAGAATTCTGAATCAATATTTAAAAAAAAAAAAAAGAAAGGACGAAAGAAAGAGAAAAAGATATCTCTGACAATCGTGCTGCCTTTTATTTTACTTGCCCATCTTTTTCTTAATTTTTCGATGCATGTGACGGACGTCAATATGTCAAAGCCACTAACAACGAAAGCGATAAAGTGGTGACGTAAAAAGTCGACAAAAGGAATGCGCATGCACATCTCACCGTAATTCGATTCTCAGTTAAATGTATTAGTGCAATCTAATATCGGAACCGCAAGCGTTCGTTTCGCGAACGAAAAGTATCAGAGACATTCAGGATTCTTTTGCGTTCCTTTTTTTTTTTTTTTTTTTTTTTTTCCTTTTTCCTCAGTTCAGGTTAATGTCATGTTAAATAGCTGTACACAATTAAGAGTGACTTTTTCCTTTCCGTACATTTCTTTTAAACCAAAATCTGTTTTAACGTACTTTGCTGTCATTCATCATTAATTGGCCAAAACTTTTTTCTTTCGAGATTTTGGTTTGCCCAGTAAGGCCATACCTTATTTGTAATAAATATGGCATATCCAGGGCTCAGGGCCGGCCTAAGCCGTGCGCGGTTGCACACGTGCAATTTTGAGAGCGGCCCCGAAATGAGAAAAACATGTATGAAACGTATGATTAAAATTTAAATTTGTTAATCAGAATGAATAAATAAAAATGCATATTTGTACGTATCTATGTAGGTATGTACAACCAACGTTTGCTCCTCAACGAATGCACTAATTGATTTAAGTTTTGTACAGATGTACAGATATGCATGGGAAAAAAGAGGCCACATTAGGCCAGTTTACATCTGAAAATGGAAAATCCCGTGTAAAAGCAGAGTATAGAGAAAAATGCGCAATGCATCATGGGAAAGCCAGGTCATCCCTGCATTTACCCTTCTTAAGACTACAAATCTTTCTACCCCGTACTTTTTTCCCTACGTAGGGTAAGCAGGGTAGAAAGCAGCGAAAGTTCTGATATTTACCCTGCATTTTTTTGCGTGTAAATAACCCATTAATAAATCTGGAAATCCATCCGTTCCCAGCTTATCATCAATTTTTCGTACTTTTCAGCTCCAAAAAAGGACTTTTTTAGCGCTGTTCAAAATATCGTCTATCAAATGCTGAAATTTTCAAGTTTTATTTTCCTTTTGTTGAACACCCTTTATTATTACTTTTATTATTATTATTATTATTATTATTTGGCATTCAAAAAATTGTTTTTATGCACAACTAGTGAATTCTAGTCACAGGTTACGTTCCACTAAAAATTGATTAGTACAAATAAACTTAATAATCGATTAAATAGAATATTTAGGATTTTAAGTCGCCATTTCCAATTTCGTAATCAATTTCTAATATTTACGATTGAACTATTCAATCAATTCGAATATTCGAGATTTCTAATCCTAATAGTACTCACGATTTCGAATGTTACGTTTTATTCAAATAAGCTGAAAATAGGCATGGATTTTCCAGAATCGATTAGCTCGAATAAATTTAATAATCGAATACAATTTTCATTCATTCATGGCCATTACTAGATCTAGTCCTTCAAACAGGTTAATTGGCGTGTTAAAGCAGCAGTGTGAGCAAAAAGTAGAAGTGTTGGATTTTTTTTTTTTTTATATATATAATCCATGTTTCTGCATGATTTTTCTCTCTCTCTCTCTCTCTCTCTCTCTCTTTTTTTTTTTTTTTTTTTTTTTTTTTTTTTTTTTTCCCTTCCTTCTTCCTTTCGGGTCTAAAATTTCAGATTTTCTTCGATTAAAGTTTAATCCCAAGCTATTTCGATGTTGTCTCTCGCCAACAACTGAAGTTAAAAAAAGAAAAATAAATAATGCCAATCGTATAAATCGGTTATAAAATACTTTCCAACACAATAATCTTGAGTCGAATTTGGCGAAGTATTGTTTTTAAATCTGGTGAGATTTTAGATTAGTGGTTAAGGCAAAGCGACACGAGGACAATCTACCTAAGGTGGGATACCTTGGGCGCAGGATCTTTTTAAGGGTTTCTGACGCGTAAATCGGCTAATTTGAGGGGCGATTTACAGATTTTCAATATTCCCATTGAAATAACCATGGCTTAATGTTATCAGATTAGGCATTTCTTGATTTCTCATCAAGAAATGAAAATATCATCAAGCTGGGTTCAGTTTTCGAAAGATTTTTTTTTTAATCTTATTTGGCGATTTATCTCCAAAAGTCGTCAAGCTTGGCGACATTTGGAACAATTTTTAAGGGAGACATACGACCGTCGTTGTACCAATAGCTAACTATATAGTAAGATGGAATTATTTTTAAAATGGGTGAATGTCTGTGAAACTGCCACTGACAGTAATGCATTGGAATTCTTCCGAGTGCTTCTGTAGAACTATAAATGCTAGACGCATTATTTTTGAAGGATGGTTATGTTGTTATCCTTAATGACAAATATCAATTTTGTGCTCTGAAACATCCGAATTCTCTAAATTAAGGTACTCCTGTAAAAGTTCTATAAATACTCATAAACCATTTTCAATACGGTACGTTGTAATAACATAAATAAATTTCGTAGTAATCAATGCATATTTACGACAGTTACAGCAAGGACGGACGGACAGACAGAGTAACCGAAATCATAAATATTTTTGAACCTTGCTGTAAAGTGTTTAAAAAAAAATTAAAAGAACCTAATAATACAAACGCCTCTCATTAAAGGCAGGCTTGTTTCGAACGCATGATGGCGAACTTAAGCAATCTCGGTTAGTCTGACATCATAATGGAAGAGAGAGACACCCCCCCCCCTCTTTGCATAATACTGCTCGCTTTGGCCTCTCTGTGTCCCGACTAAAGACCGAGCTTGCGCCGGCCTCTATCAATCACAATCAGCGGCTGTGCGGAAGGGATATCGGGTAGGCATAAATTGCTGCGGCCCACAAGGAATAATGAAGGTGGGTGAAAGGTGAAGCACGATCAAGTTTTGGAGGATGGAAATTATAGTTTGAGGAGACTCTCTTTCCCACTCTACACCTGCTACCCCCGACTCAAACTCAGTGGCGTATACCTAGGTAAAGTAGCTACCATGGCAGACAACAAAGCTGCGAGCGGTTCATCTCTTTGGAAGAACGACACAGATCACTTCGCTTGTATGGTAATTAATAAAATTTAAGTAGAATAGCCAATTATACTGGTTACTATGCAAATAAAAATCTGCAGCAAATCCACGTTTCAGGGGCAGTGTATCAGAATATTGTATTTTAATATCTTATTGACTGTCCCGCAGTGGTCTAGTCGCTAAGCTCCGTTCCCATAAAACCACGTTAAGTGAAGCAGCAACGCCTTGGCCAGTGCTTGGGAAGGTAAATACTTCTCCAGGCTGAGCTGCTGCTGAACCGTGTGCACTAATGGGAACAAGTGCACGTAAAATCTGTTCGTGGTTCCAATGCCCTGCATGTTCGAACGATACCTCTGGGGGTGCCGATTTCAGGTGCTAGGTCTCTCTCATCTAAAATAGGTTCAAAATTAAAAGACCATCCTTAGAAGGCAATGTTGGTCTCTCTACTAGGCGCCCCATCATGAAATGATCAACATCTCCGGTCCTCCTAGCAGTCAATCGTCCATGTAGAAAAAAATATCTAATGACTTAATCTGTTCCCTTCCAGCTTTGCAAAGAACAGGATGGCAGCTATTTTGACTTCCATACCCGTCGTTGCTTCCCGGCATGGGTGCTCCTGTTGCGGGCCACAGCAGTGGCATTCAAAGACCCATGCCGGGAAGCAACGTTGTGTACACAAGATAAATCGCTGTCGTTGCGTCAGTCTCGCAGCCGAAATCTGTACCTCCTTTCAAGTGTTTCCCATGGCGCTTGCCTTCTATGCCCCATTTACATTCAGCCCTTCCAACTTCTCCTCTCGTCGCTGCTTTTTTCCCAGGAAATACCTCTGCGTCAGCTCCAAAAGCAGTGAGCTTTTTTGCATTCAGCTGTACTCGCCTTCCCCTGCATGTAGTTTTCTACTGTACTTTCCTCCTCCTCCCTTAAAAATTCCTCGAAGGGAGGTCGCTAAGAAAGGTCATGGCATGAGCAGGACGAGAGAGGCACTCCTGTTGCTGCCATTTCTCCCGTTCCCTGCCGTGAAAGTGGGCCGATTGTAAACGAGAGGATAGAGATGAGTTCGGACTCTATCAATCAGCGGTGAACTAGTCAGGATGGAACACTAACTTTATTGTTTCTAGAACTTTCGAACAATCAGCCAGTAGCGTGCTGATAACAGTCCGCTTAGTACAGAAGCTTTCACAAGTGCTGTATTTCTCCGCAAAATAAAACTCTTCCACAGGAAAAAATTCAGTGGAAACTTACGAGGGGAATCGCTAACAATCCCTCAAGACTCAGCAATGAAAAATTTACACACAGCACTCAAAAACAAAGCTTCAAAAAGCAAGCTAACTATAGCTTTCTCAAGCACAATTCACAGCGCAATATAGCGAACACACTCAACGAATGCTCGGTGAGAAACTGACTCAAAATGGGGGAGCCCACCGCTTTTATAGTCTACGACAAATACCGTGGAAGATTCCGGAGAAAGTCATCCGTGGAATGTAGTAGAACAAGCTCGATTTTGATTGCGTAATAGAAAAGTAATAATAGGTTGTTATGTAAAGCTATTGCAGGAAAACAAACTTTAAAGACCCCCATTCGAAAAATCACGCCAAAAGTCCGACATGTTGCCAAGCTTGGCGACTTTTCTGCGAAATATTGCCAAATTTGGTGCCAAAAGTAAGTCCCCAAATATCTGAGGCCAACAAAGCTCTAGCATCAATATTTCTCGAGATTTCTAGAAAACCTTATACAAACCAATAGGGAAACGCAAAACTCCGTGTCTCGCGTTTTAGTTGACTGATTTTCATGCAACAAAATGCAAAATTTAACTATTAGACGCGCACAATACGAATTTTAAACTATTAACGAATACGAATTTTAAACTATTCTAAACTACCCTTTAAAGCGCAGTGTTCCCGCTCTGGGAACACCAAACTCTGACGTTTTGACTGTTGCCAGTCACGAAGAATAGATTTGATTTCTATAAAAATAATTGCGGGTGACATAGCTCCACGAGAATCCTTTACTTTTTAGCGCGTCATTTCCCGTAAAAAAATTGTCACGATTATTTTTAACAGCACTGACATCTCTTGTGCCGCACAGCCAGCTGCATCAAGAAAGGGTCTCTACATCTGTGGCACGCGATGAACGTTTCGATCGTCCTCCATCTTGCTGGTAGTTAAGTAGAGCGATGACAGCGGCTGTCCCTTTTTCAGCATTGGGAAAGGGTTGAGCCTCAAAGGGTTAAATCCCAGAACAGCGGGTTGCCCCGAAAATTCGTAACAACATGAAATAATTTCCACATCGAAACGAAAGAGTTGGAGCGCACACATTACTGTTTGTTATTATAGCTAGAGGATAAAGCTCGTTATGGAGGTAATTACAACGGGCGCTGGGAAAAAACATTTGGCAAAAATATGTCTTCACTCAGTATATTTAAACTTTGTCCACTGAAAATAAATAGCCTCGTATTCAATTTTTATTACATACCAAAATCGGAATTGCATACTTAGCGGAAACATTTCGCATTCGAAAGATTTCGCTTGGTGGGAACATTCTCCCTTATAGCAATGCTTCGTGCATAGAAAATTATTTTATTCGTGAAAAAAAAAAGTTAAACTGGGTAATCTAGAAAAACTATTTTAAGCGAATCGGAATCGTAATTTCCCCTTCAAAGCAGATGCGTATCCAGAGGAGGTTGCAGCCCCCATCACCGAAATCTGGAACTGGGTGAATTTTATTACATTTTGAGACAATAACTTTTTTATCTGTTTGGATTAATGACTGTGAAAGTTTTCTTTTGGAGTGGTTGAACCGAAATTGTAACACAGTCAGTGATCAGTGAGTCATGGATCAGCGTATCTATATAACAGGATTTCCGTAACGCTGTTGCCATTTTAAATTGTTAAATTAATTTCGACTATGACGACATTATTTCATACTTTAATTTATTAGGTAATTATCTTAAAGAGAAAAACTGCCTCGAATTCGCAAGTGTTCCAAGGACCTATCCTTTCTGCTTTGAGAGACAAAGACGTTTTCTGAGGGACTTATCTGGGAAGGCCAAGATGACCTTACATATGGGAAGGGTCAAAGCTGCTAGCCGCATCGAAGCGGGCGCGACAACAAAGATTTCCTGTCCACTCATCCATCTTAGCGACAAGGGGGCGAAGCTATCGATCTACGCCCGCATAGGAAGAGAAGGGTTGCTCGAAAAGGGGCGGCCGGCTGCCAGGGCACAGTGCAGAGCGCCCCGCAGAAGAGAGAGGGAAGGGTTCCTTCGGCATTCAGAGTTCACTCAGAAACTTCGGAAAAAGAGCCCGTAATTACACGAAGCACACGAAGCTGCAGGAGTTTCTTGGTGGAAGGGCAGTTTCTTGTAAAGTTACTATATCTTTGAGTGGATAAACCGTAAAAGCCTAGGGATAGCTTGAAGAGAATCGTCCATTTGAGTTATTTATAGTTTTCTCTTCTTGTTGGCAACGGAATTCCGATTCTTTTTCCGCGCCGCACATGGAGGCAAATTAGAATGGCCTTGGCAAACGCTAACGGGCTTATTCCCCAAACACTTGACACGCGGATTAATCCAAGCAGCACGCATGTTCAAGTCATGGGCAAGTCTGTATTATGTGGGGGAGTCATGTGCAATGCCTATCTTACCGATGGCATTGACACCCGTGTTTCCTCTGTGTAGTGATTCGAATGATTTCTGTGATCGATTATCACAATTCGAACAGAATCAATTATCGATTAATCAAATAGTGCATATTTGCAATTTTCAGTACTCGAATAGTATTCGCGATTTCACTATTCGAATAGTACTCGCGATTTCTATTCGAGATTTCAAATGCCATGTGCTATTCGAATACATATGCTGAGCCTTCGAGTGATGTTTTTCAAATTATATTACCTCGAATGCATTTAATAATCGATTAATTCGAATACTTTCGAATAGGGGGCGTGTGTAAAGCTTTTCACTACCTTGTGCGAACTAAAAGAAAAGTATTTCGGATCGCGAAAAATTTCGACATGCAGATTTTGCCGGAAAAATCTATTTTCAACATATCTGAATTTACCTTGACAGGTTACTGCGTGGCGTATGTACGTATACATACATGCGATCCATTTTGACCAACATTGAGTCCATTTTTACTAATCCGGGTTTGACGTTTGTACGTACGGTATTGGACCCATGCACACACAATCGATTAGCTGTAGGATGTTTAAATTTTGTATTTTGTTGTGCGCCTCCGTTTTCCATTGCAATCGACTGGGCAGTTTATTGACAGAGTCACCCAAAAGATTTTCGGAACATTAAGGTCTACATGAGCATCTTCAATACATCAAAAGTTTATGGCCAGTCGTTGTCTGGGACATGGCCAAAATCTCGCCAACTATTCTCAAGCTTGTTGAAATATTCAGCAATATTTGGAAAATGCTGTCCAATCTGGCACCTAAGCTAAAAGGGAGAATAGTAATTTTTAATAACTTATTGCCAGGTTTGGTTCAAAATAATAATAATGATAATAATAAGTCCCCAAAACAGAGCCTAGCTTGGAGATATCTTCCGTATTTGGCGAGAAACTGGCAAGCGCCACAGTTTATTACAAAAGTGAAGTATAGTTAAGAGTACGCGCCTGACGAAGACTGAAAAACAGTTTTAGTGGGTGATTTTGATATAGATTTTAATTCTGAAAAGTTTTTTTTATAGAACAAGAAAGATAAACAGGGCACACTCGTGGATTATGATACACATTCCAAACAGTATTTACAAAGGCGAAGTAAGAATATGCTTGGCGAAGATTGTAAAGCAGTTTTGATAGGCGATTTTAATGTAGATTACGATTCCAAAGAAATGTTTTATAGAACGAGGAAGCAAAATACGGCACACTCATACATGCACTTTTCAGCTTAATGAAATAAGGAAGAAAAAATTAGGGCCGACGCATGGATTATGATACCCTTTTAATACATAACACTTTAGCGTGTATTTAAATCATGAAAATGTTTGAGATTTTTTTTTTTTTTTAAATTTTCGGAGGCCCACAGTTTTCTTGATGAAGAGCGATTTGTGAAAATCCCTGTAGCTTCAACCCTGGATAAAAATTCACATGGTCTTTATATTATCATACATTTACACAACCCCCCCCCCCTTCCTTAAAAAAAAAACTTCTTCTTGTACGGAGTAAAAAATACTGTGATCGTGAAAAATTTCGGTATTCAAGTTTTTATGGAAAAATCGGTTTTGACCATTTCTAAATTTACTTTGACAAGTTTTTGCGTGACTTCTCAATATATGCATCTATTATGTACATATGTACGAATGCAAGATCCATTCTGACTAGTTGCGAGTTCATTTTAACTAGATTTATACGTCTGATACGTACGTGCGCATGTACGTATGTATGAAATTCCTATATCTCAAAAACTATTAGCCATGGAATGTTTACCTTTTATATTTAGGATTGTGATAACATGTAGCAGTGCACCTCCCTTTTTGATTTCAATCCACTTGGTGGTTACATTGTCACCCAAAAGAGTTTTAATAAATTACACGGCCATCTTCAATATATTAAGTCTATTGGCAATCAGTGTTTGGGCTACCCCAAAATCTTGTAAACAATCGTAAAGCTTGGCGTCAAAATATCGCCAAATTTTGGCACCAAATATAAGTTCCTAAAAGTGAATTTGCATCTGACGAAATATCCCTAACTTGTAAACTAAATAATATTGAAGTATTGTATCTCTATTTCAAATGAAGAAATTTAGGTGAAGTGCATCAAATATATGCATAATTTAATAGGCGTACAAGGAAGTTATGTAGTGTCCAACAGATCTTTTTTCATTTTAGCACTAGGGTGCTATTTCGTTCAGTCCCAGGTTTTTGTCTACGCGACTTTGTAGGGATGATTTGTAGACAGATTTTGTAGACATGAACTGTCACGGTGAAGATCTTTTCAAATGTGTTTACCAGATAACGCGGAGGTGGGGTGGGGGGGAGATTAAAATCATGAAAGTCGCAAAACTTTTGCAATTTTTGATAATTGATCGCCAAGTTTGCTTCCAAAAAATAGCTTCAAAACCGAACAAAGCTTGGCGAATCTTCCGAATTCGGCTAGAAACTAGGAAAGTACAGTTAAAATATACCCGACGAAGGTTGTAAAATAGTGTTAGTAGGTAATTTTAATACAGATTTCAATTCCAAACATGTGTTTTATGGAACAAGAAAGACAAACACGGCACACTCATGGATTATGATGTCCATTCCAAACAGTATTTAAAATGCTGAAGTATAGTTGGAATATGCTTGGCGAAGATTGCAAAACAGTTTCAGTAGGCAATTTTAAGGTAGATTTCGATTCCAAAGATGTGTTTTATGGAACAAGGGTGAAAAATACCGTACACTCATTAATAATGATACACTTTCCAACTTAATAGAATAAGGGAAGAAAATAGGGAAGACGCATGGGTACCTTTTAATATTGTTACGAATTTTCGGAGCAACCCTCTGTTCTGGGGCTTAAAGTAGTTTAAAATTCGTATTCTACGCTACAACTAGTTAAATTTTGCTTTTCGTTGCATCAAAATCTGTCAACTAGAACAAGAGGTCTGCGCCGCCGCGCCACGCCGCCACCGAGGTCTAGGCCGGCGCGCCGACAAGGAATGCCGATTGCCTGCCGCAGCGTATAATCGGCTTCAAAACTTTTTTTTTAATTGTGCCTAAACTTTCAAATGCTTACTTTTTTCTGGATACTTCTTACCCTTTTATTGGCCAGTGTTCCCAATTGAGACCATCAAATTAAAAAATTTTTGAAAAATTGAATGCTATCAATATTGACTAGAAAAAAATAGCAGATAAAATTAAAATTTGACTTGATTGTTGAAACGCAAGTTGCATTTCGATCCTTGTGGGAAACTGGAAAAAAAATCATAAAAATAACCATTTTCATAAATTTTTACAGAGCTATCTTGACCCCCTCCCCCCTTCAAGCTTAATTCATATCTTTATTTAAATTTAAAAATAAATCTTTCATTAATTCTTAATATTTCACTTATTATTTAAGCCATTGGTCCACAACCCCCAGTCCCGGTCCTCAGATCAAATAGTACCGGGCCGCCAAGGAACATTAAATTCTTTGGATTTTATTTACTTTGGTGTATTTTTCTCGGGTTTTTGCGACTTTTTCGTGCTTGTGTTTATTTATACATTTGCAACAGAAGAAATATTGTAATTCTTTTCAAGAACATTAATTAAAATTGCAGTCATAAAATAGAGAATGAATGTTCTTACCTTAAAACTATTCCAGACAAAAACTCTGCCAGTTGAAATGCTACATCACTTTATATTCTTTTTTTTTTTTTTTACCCTCCGCTAAAGAGGGTAATAGTTTTGGGCAGACAAAAAAAGTCGTGGATGATAATTGATAGTAAATAAAATCTTACAGATCTCACGGAAATTTGAAACACACCAAGATCCGACACATGATTGGAATAATGGATACTTGAAAAATTTCAAAGTAACGTCAGATGAAACAAAAGGGGAAACTGTAAGATTTTGTCAGAGCGTCTGCGACTGGCTGTCAAGTTCCCGAGGTTCCGATTTCATTTTTCAGAACTTGGATTTGTTTCCAGAGTCGCGTTCAAACTTTTGTCCCTCCTCGGAGCAAGTGGTGGTGTTCTGTCGTGGCATTTCTAAAAGTTTCATTTTTGCGGGATCAGTGTGAAATAGCTCGTAGGCTTGGTATTTCACGCTCTACTGTTCAGTATTACATCGTTAAATATCAGAAGAATATACCCGGGACTGTTGTTCAAGGCCGCGCTGGCCGTCCTCGCCAGTTGTCTGATCCGGAAGAAAGTCGTCGTGAAACTAACCGTCTATTTATGCAAAGAAAAAGGGAAGATCCAGATTTTCGTGCTCAAGAAGCGGAATCCAAATCCAGAA